>CM042171.1:31374916-31444916 GCA_023376005.1 Doryteuthis pealeii
CAACGATCTCCTTCCAGCTATTGGTAAATAATAGGGCAGACTGGGATCTTTAACCATGTCTAGGAGAAGGATAACTCTGAAGTAAAACCTATGAAACTTTACAACTGCTATCATCATCAAGTCGTACTGACATCACGGATTCATTTGAATCCCTCTTGTCACCCCTTCCCTGTTGATCATCGTTCTTGCTAAGTCCACAGTACACCAACCCATTCAAATCTGTTAAATTCCGCTTAAGAAATTGACCTTGTGTCACATCCTGCTTGTACGAAAGGGTTGGTGTATATATATATATATATATATATACATATGCGTGTGTGTGTGTGTGTGTGTGTGTGTGTGTGCGCACACACACACACACACACACACGCCGTATGAAGATTTAGGAATCCATCAGTTCACCCCCCAGCTATGGGTAAGTAGTCGGACAGATTTGATTTTCTAACCTTATTTTGATCAACTGCATCTAACCCTCGATTACATGCCGTTAAAATCAATCAGTCAATCAATCGATCTAAAAATTATCGCTGATCCAGGCGTGGATTAAAATAATATTGATTCTTTAAATATATCATTATTATTGAGGACCGGTTTAGCTCAGTCGGTAGGGTAGAGCATCTGCCTAGGAACCAGATGGTTCCGGGTAGAATAACGCCCTTTGCCAACTCATGAGTAGCACAGCCTTGATCTGTCCGGTAAGATAAGCTGATAGTAGGAGGGGTGCTTCATCCAAGACGCAAAAAACTATCTCGATGGTCTAACTCAAATAAAAAGCCTCCCTCGTTGTCCGGCTGATAGGCCTTCCACCGATTTTACTTACTGTTACAAGTTATGCAACAATATTTTAGTCAGTATATGGACATATAAATAGTAATATATAAATAAACTCTTAAATGACATTGACATCCATGGGTCAAATAAATCTGCTTGCAAACTATTTGTATTAGATAGAAATACTTGAAACCTTACAAATTTGTGAAAATTGTATCTATTAGATAGGAATATTTGATATCATATAACCGTGTGTAAAAAAAAAACACTGTAAAGATAAGTGTACAATGTACGCTATTGCCTAATACCTAGGCATAAAATAACCCCGATGGTTTGACATGCCGTTAAAATCAATCAATCAACAATAACCTTGTAGACCATTAATAGTTAATTCAGTTATATCCTCAATGTTGGTTGGTTGTTGTTTTTACATTATTTCGACCCTTTTTGGGTCATTTAATGCTGAATCATGTCATTTTGATTCAGGTTACTTACCGTACCTGCTGTTGCTTATCTGGTTACCCAACTAAGTATTGAACAGGCTAATGGCTGCTTAACTTCGGTGATCTTGCGAGAACTGGTACTTTCAGTGTGATTTGACCGTAAGCTGTCCTCACTGTGTAATTTAAGTCCATTATCAAGTCGTGCCGACGGTACGGATAACTCTTCCTCGACATCAGTCTATATCGGCCATCGACCCTGGCAGGTCTTCTGCATTGCATCCAGTATCGGCACAGAGCTAATCGATGTAGGTTTTTGCTTGGCTACTAACACTGGTGTGTCCATGTGTAGGTGCCCCTAGGCGAACGTATGAGCTCGTTCATGCTTCAACAGCATGTCTTGTTCGTCTTAGTTCGATGGTTAATGTGATACAGCTATACTTTTGTGGGATGCTGATTCTAGGATTCATTCAAAACAACCCGCAGCATCCTTGTATAGTTCACATCTAGCTGTTTCTCCAAGTGTTTCGTTAGAGACCAAGTGGTCCAGCCAAAGAGCAGCACTGACACAGCTACAGCTTCGAAAAATTCTGGCTTTATCTGATCACAGAGATCAGATTTCCATATGATCGACAATCTGTCTGTAGTAAAGTAAATAGGCGGTATGGCCTATTGTCGACATCAGCCGGACAGCGAGTGAGTCTATCCCTTTTTGCCAAGGTGGTGCGCCACACCTACCATCAGCTCTCTACTTTACCGCACTAATAAGATTACCGTTGCTGTGCTACTCATGCACTGAGTTTGCAGGGACTGGTATCGAACCCGAAACGTTGCGATTCCTCGGCATGTACTGTACCGACTGAGCTAAACCTGTCCCATTTTATACATCAATTTCGTATATCCGTGTTCAGAGTAATCATATAAACATAAAGAAAGGAAGTTCTGTCTTTTCAGTATCAAACATTATTATTAATAGAAGTGTTTTCTCCTTTGTCTACAGAATTGTATGAGTGGCGCAACTCCACCACGCTTTCACCTTATCAATAAGTTTATTAAAATCGAAAAAAACAGAAATGAACCTGATGTGTAGTGTCACGCTAAGGACCTTCCAAGACTCAAGTGACTGAAACTTGCAACCCGCGACCGGTTCTTTTAAAGATATCTTTACCAATTATGCATATCTCTCAGATAAGGTTTTTGTCTGATGGGGGAGAATGGTAATTCACAGCACCAAAAATAAAAGATAAAGAATTATTCTTCCTTAAGGCCAGATGCTAACTTCATAGAACCATTATCATTTATTAATAAAAATGACAATTTTAACTTTTTTCTTTCAGCTTGAGACCTTTGAATGTTGAGTGATATCAATTCTCTCAAAACCTCAAAATTTAGTTCACTTATCTTACGTTTTTTTTTAATCATACAACTTGTAGTCTTCTTTTTTTAATTGCTTCGGGGAAGGCTTCATTAAGAATTATTATTATTATTATTATTATTATTATTATTATTATTATTATTTGTCTGAATTTTTGAGATGAGGTTTGATAATTTGTATGATTCAGATTTTTCAGACTGTTGTTCCCATCTCTATTGATATATACACAACGTTTCGGCAGATGTGAATTCCGGTCTTCCCAAAGGCACCTGATGAAGTTAGACACTGAGTGACAGCAAGTCTCCAAAGGTCTTCATGACGCTTCTGAATATTCTAGCCGATCTTAACAATACTGTAGTTTGGATGATCACGATTTTTCCTCTGTTTTCCGGTTCATCCAGACTCTTTTCCAGACATTTGGGGACAGTTCCATGGGCACCAATAACAATTGGTACGATATGTTCACAATTTTCATGTTCACAATTTTTTCAGTTCTCTGACAAGGTCCAAGTATTTATCTATCTTTTCTCTTTCTTTCACTTTGACTCGGGGATCCGCCAGGACGGCAAAATCCACGAGATGACAAGATTATTATTATTATTATTATTATTATTATTATTATTATTATTACTATTATTATTATTATTATTATTATTATTATTATTATTATTTGTGTGAATTTTTTAGATGAGGCTTGATAATTTGTAAAATTTCGATTTTCAGGACTGTTGTCCCCATCTTGATTGATATGTACACAACATTTCGGTCGATGAGTCCCCCGGCCTTCCCGCAGGCTCTTGAGTTCGAAAAGAAGCACCTAAAAAAGTTAGACGGTCTTTCACTTTTTATGGGTACCCAGTGAACCGAACTCATTAACAATCGTCTCACAAAACTAACGCATTCTTTTACGGCGTGTTTAGTTTTATGAGTACAAATGGAAATATTAGTATTTCTAGTGAGTCATAAAATATTATCAACCAACTTTTAAAAAATTAATTAGTCAACCAATCAAGGGTTATTTTATGCCTAAAACTTAGGGAATTGCCTACATTTATATTTACATTTTTTGTATAACTATTTTTGTACACGATTATATAATATCAGATATTCCTATCTAACACAAATAATTTGCAAACAGATCTATTTGACCTAAAATGATATCCTAACTGGTTAAAGTGGATCTGAAAATAATAGCAATGAATGCGGTAACTTCACACTTCAAAAAACTTCAGAACTGGATCCTCTAAATACCCCTCTAGTGGGGGGGGGTCTTATCGCATTTGCAAAGGGTACAGTCAGCGTATTCTAAGCTTTGACAGGTTGTGCAGTAGCACTCGGAGAATATCAAGCGTGTTCTACATCTCATTGTGGTTCGTCACCTGAACGACGTCAATGACATAAATATTCATAGCTGCCAAAATGTACCTGACGTTGTGAAATACTAGATTGGTAGAATTTATTATTTAGCAGTTTTAATGTAGTTTTAAATGGTCGCAGAAAAAGAAACTTTGGGTCATCCAGGTTTGATTGATGGGTGATGATCTTGGAGTTATTTGAGACGTGGATTTTTATTGGATTAGAAAATCACGTGATCAGACGACAAAGGAAAGTTGGTGAGAATCACCAGTCCGTTAAAATTACCTCACAAGAACAGTTGATCTTTTCCACCATTCCCTGATATAGGATTTCTGGCTGGTGGGGTGAGTCGGAAAGATGGAAGTTGTTGTTGAAGAAATGATTAAAAGTCAAATGTGCACACCAGATTGTGAGTGTAACTTGTTCTTATCTGTACCCCCAAAAAACTAAGAACTGTTGGGGTCGAAAATAAGAAACGGGACGACATGAGGAAAAAAACGACAAAATGTCCGACGACAGAAGATACCCATATGGATAACAAAAAACAAGGTGAAGAGATGGGCGTCGATCGATAACTTAGATATGAACGATAGTCTAAGAACTTTAACAAAATATTGCAAAACTTTTTACTCACCCCGGTATAAAGTCAGGATGGTTATAATATTATAAATGGTTAGTTTCATAATCATAGTTCACCTGTTGACCGAACTGATTGTAGAAGGATTTTTTTTAAAGTCATATCGCGTTGGGCGGGAACATGTGTAATAAATATTGCACGTGTTTGAACTTTTTTCACTTTTATTTCTTACTCAGTCATCATCATTTATTTCCATAGTTGCACTCAGCAGAATCATTATCGATAGTTCACCAACGTACACAGCTCGGCGGACATTTTTCGATTTTATTCCTACCAACACGCCACCTTCTTCTTCTTCTTCTTCTTCTTCTTCTTCTTCTTCTTCTTCTTCTTCTTCTTCTTTATATCCTCTTCTTCTTCTTCACACATAACAGTACACACCCATTACACATACACACACACACACACACACATATATATATATATATATTTATATATATATATATATAGAGAGAGAGAGAGATAGAGAGAGAGAGAGAGAGAGAGAGAGATAGGTAGGTTCGATATATTGTCTCACTTTGTTGATCATGCGCAGAACATCATTTCCGGTGTTACTCCAAATAATAAAAACAAAACAACAACAAAAAAAAACATATTCAGCCTTTGTTTCGATAGTGCCTCTCAACTTGTTTATATTCTGTTAACTATTTTAAGCGTTTCTGCAAAATAAAGACGCCCGACGTTATCTGTGTTTTTCAAGTTAACATTTCGACCAACCGGTTCTCTGGCCGTGATCAGATTGCTAGAATAAATCAAACCATCCAAGTTTTATCTCGACAATTCAGTAACGAAGTGTCAGGAGAATTTCTCTTCTTTATCTAGGATGATAAATTGTCTTGGTCAGCAAGTCGGGGGTCTACGTATTCCTTCTCTTTAAAGAGAAAGACTGTGACGCTCAGAACCAAGAAGGGGACAGAAAAAAAGAACAAATTAAACGAAATACCAACCAGAACTGATGCAGAGATACAAAAAGATGTGAGAGTTTTATGGCTAAAATCAACTTTAATCATGAAAAACGTTTTGTGGGGAGGGGATTCTTTTAGGGGCTGGCAATATACTGATTTAAAAAAAATGTCTGGTTGTCTGCGAGGGCGGGATGCTGAAAAGTTCATAGACTGAAAAGATCTTATAATGACGACACATATGCTGTTGATAATATTTTGTTACCAATAGGATCCAGGCACTGCAACACTGATGGAAGATTGGTTCGTGGTTTTGTATTACGGCATATCAACCCTTTTCGGGTCATTTAATTCCGAATCCAGTCATTTCGATTCATGGTTACTTACAGTGCCTGCTGTTGCTTAAATAGTCACCCATGTACGTATTGAACAGGATCATAGCTGCATAACTTTGGTGATCTAGCGGGAACCGGTGGTTCAACGTGACTTGGCCTTAAGCCTGATGGAAGAAGGATGTGGACCGCATAGGAGGTTATGTTTGAAAATGAAACTCATTTCATCATATTCCATGATAGTATATTGGTTAGTCTATGAACTTTTAAGCTGACGCTGGCATACTGAAAATATTTCATTTATCTGTTAATATTCAACAGCATGACAATATTATAAATAATCTGCTGATTTTATGAAATAGAATTTGTCTGTCAATATGAATGAAATAATATATATATATATATATATATATATATATATATATATATTCATATTCATATTTGTGTGTATGTGTGTGTGTGTGTGGGTGGGTGGGTGTGGGTGTGTGTGTCTGTGTGCAAGATCTATTGAAATAGAAATACTTTTGACACATTCTAATATATCTGTATGCTTCCAGTCGGTTGATATCTGAACATCTGGTCGCAGTAGTAGCAGTAGTAGTAGTAATAGTAGTATGTAGCCACGCCCCCCTGAGATCAACTTTTAAATGGAGTTTAACAGGTTTGATTTCAGAGTTTTTCTTCTCCTAGACCGGTTGCCATACCAAGGTTAAAGCCTCGTCGGCCCTACTATTTACTCATAGTTGGAGTGAGAATAGTTTGATTTATACCTTTCCCAAAAGCTATATGAAATGCAAACACCCTCGTCCAGGATTTTAGCCGTGACAATTCCCTACGACAATAAATATTACGCTACGGCGCCTCATAGTAGTAGTATTAGTAATAGTAGTAGCTGCAGTAGGGGGAGGGCGTAAATAGTAGTAGTGGCAGAAGTATGAGTATTAGAAATGGTTACATTTCATGAGAGTATCTTGGTTGGTTTTTTTTGTTTTGTTTTTTACTCCACTCTCGTCGGTAAGCCAGTAGAACAATTCACTTACTTAGGCAGTAATATCTCATCCACAGAGAACCATATTAATACATGAATAGGAAAAGCATGGTTGGCCACAAACAAATTATCAGTCATATGGAAATCCGATCTCACTAACAAACTAAAACGGCAATTCTTTCAGGCTGTGGTTATATCGGTGCTGCTGTATGGCTGCACCACTTGGACCCCAACGAAGCGCCTCGAGAATAAGCTAGATGGGAGCTTCACGAGAATGCTGCGTGCAGTCTTGAACAAGTTGTGGAAGCAGCAACCCACAAGAAAGCAGCTGTATGGCAACCTGCCCCTATCTCGCAAACCATCCGAGTCAGACGGACTAGGCATGCTGGACACTGCTGGAGAAGCAAGGACGGACTCATAAGCTACGTTTTCCTGTGGAAGCCAACACATGGACATGCCAACGTGGGCCGCCCAGGAAGGACCTATATTGACCAACTGTGTAAGGATGCAGGTTGCAGCGCAGAATAGCTCCCAGAGGCAATGAGTGATAGGGAAGGTTGGCGAGAGTTTGTCATGGATATCCGTGCTGCGTGCGCGACATGATGATGATGATGATCTTGTTTAGTATATGAAATTTTCAGTGAATTGAGTTCGAATTCGCTGACTAAGACGTCGCTGTCCAGCAGGTTAGCTACTATACCACGGACACCCCACTCTGTTTTATTATAAAAAAGCATTAAAATAAGATGGTAAAAAGGAAAAACAATCAAAGAATGAATAATAAATTCGTATACATTTCTACCAACCCCTCTGCACGCGTAGGATGTGACACTAGGTCAGTTTCTAAAGTGGGGTTTAACAGGTTTTAATTCAGAGTTTTCCTTACCATAGCTGAAGGGAGAATAGTTGGATGTATACCTTTCCAAATGTATTAGCGCTATGTGAAAAGCAAACAGGCTCTAGGATGTGAACTCGTCTCCGTCACTTATAATAATTTCGTATAAATAATGACAAAATAAAAGTTTTCCCCAATGGCGTTGATTGGATGCTTCACATTTCTACAGTTTGTTGCAAACTTGTTGATATCAAAATAAGTGAATGAATTTGAGTTGATGTTAAGCGAAATAAACGCAATTTTCAGTGATTTTCTGTTAAAATTTCATTTCATTCTTGATGCAATATGATAAAACACTGCAAACAGGTGGCTTTATGTATTTCATATTTATTTCTCAACCCTCCACCACAGACAGGATGTGACACGAGGTCAATTTGTAATCAGGGTAAAAAACTGGTATAAATTCAGAGTTTTCCTTCTCCTAGACTGGTTGCTTAAACAAGGTTAGAGAACCCAATCTACCCTTCTAGTTACCCATAGATGGGGCGGTGGAAAATCGATGGGTTCATGCCTTTTCCAATGACATTAGCGCGAAGTGGAATGCAAACAGCCTCCACCAGGATATGATTTCTACAATGATAACTGTAATGCTGAGTTCGTTTCCTAATGTCTCCTTTTGTAATAGTAGTTATTTACTGACATCATATCATGTCAGTTGAACACAAGAATCATTAACGTGGGGAACCACGCACAAACCGAAGCTCATACGTGGCCAGTATTAACATTTGCGCGATTCCCATCAGCATTCTTTTTTTTTTAGGTGCCTTGGGCAATAAACCAAGTCCTGTCCATTTAAATCGACGGAGCAAGTGTTACCTGGGAGGATAGCACCCTGGGATCTCGCTGATATTAAATATATTATTGGTCCAATCACTGAATCCATTAGACAATAGGTTTCCAGAGAAACAAGGAAAGTATAATATATCTTTTGTATTAGTATTGAGATGAATTAATACATACAAACTCGGCTGCAATTCGAACTAGGATTTTCCATCCAGTTTTCGTGATACAGTTTCCACTTTAATACTGTATTATATTACTTCAGTTATCATAGCAATGTACACGACATTTTCGTAAATAACTATTTGCTACTGGTGGCCTAAAGTTAATGAGTTGAACTTTGTCTTCAATAACAAGAACAATAGGTCTATTTTTCGTTTGCCAAATCTTAGAAAAGAGAACTTTTAAAAAAATAATGATTGTTGCTTTGTTTCAGATTAGCTTCAGATTATATTTCAGTAAAAGTACACATCGACACGGTCTGTTCGAAAAATTACCCAAACTAAATGTTCTACTGGGGTGGGAGTCAAAGGTTTTACAATATTTTTGTATATGCTATAAGTTGTGGTGCTTATACCACGAGACGAAAGCAGTTCAAGTTGTGAAAAAGCACTGTTGTATATCGTATTCTTCTCTTTTAACCATCTTATAATACTTATCTGCTTCTTATCTGGGTCGAATTGTCTACTCTGCTATGTTGTCTCTTCTATTCTGGTGGTTGGATCGTCTATCTTCTGTCAGGGTAATTTGTGGCATCTTTTCTCCCAGTTCTTTTGAACTATATATATATATATATATATATATATATATATATATATATTGTGTGTGTGTGTGTGTGTGTGTGTGTGTGTGTGTGTGATTGTTTTGTTGGTTGTTTTTGTTTGTGTGTGTCTGCTGTTTTTTGTTGTTTTGTTTGTTTGTTTTGTTTGTTTTGTTTTTGTGTGTGTGGCGTGTGTGTGTGTGTGTGTGTGTGTGTGTGCAAGATCTGTGAAAACCGAAATACTTGTTTATACATTCTAATATATTTTATATGTAGAAGTAGCAGTAATAGTAATTGTAGTAGTAGTTAGTAGTAGTACTAGCAGTATTAGAAGTAGTAGTTGTATATCTATTATTATTAGTAGTAGTGTAATTTAGTAGTATTACTATAATTCAACAGTAGTAGTAGTAGTAGTAGTTTAACAAATCCTAGAAGCAGTACCCCACAAAAAGCAGCTGTACAGTCACCTACCTCCTATCACAAAACAATCCAAGTAAGGCGAACAAGTCATGCTGGACACTGCTGAAGAAGTATGTACGAACTCATAAGTAACGATCTCCTGTGGACACCTACACAAGGATACATCAACAAGAACTTACATTGATCAGCTTTGTGCAGACATGGGATGCCGTGCCGAGGACTTTCCAGGAATAATGATCAACAGGGACGGGTGATGAGAGAGGGTCAAGGGAACCGTGCTGTGAACACAACTTGAGAATGCTAAGTAGCAGCATAGAATTTCACGGTTTTTAATTGTTTTTTTTTCTCCTAGACTGGTTACCATACCAAATCTGCCCTACTATTTTACTCATCGCTGTAGGGTGAATAGTTAGATGCATACCTTTCCCAAGGGCATTATCTCTATGGAAAATGCTGCCAGCCTAGTCCAGGCTGGACGATAACCACTACACGAAGGGTGCCTCCAGTTGTAGAAGTAGTAGCATTTTTGTTATTGAAGTCACCAGTTATTTTTTTACCGTCACGGATGTGCCAACAAATTATTTGCACAGGCCTTGGTGAATTGATCCCTATTGTGTCCTCAGTTACAGTAACCGCTTGTCAAGAAAAATTTATTTGTCCACAAACCCTTTAAGCTCTCGGCTCGTAATTTAAATTATTAATAGTACGTTCCCAAAGTGGGTTCAACAAACATGACCCAGTGTTAAAAAATGTGGTTTGTTTTCTCACTGTGAATAGAACCACCTATAATCTGCAAGTACCCCTCGAGGAATTTTCTCTGAAATTTCTGCAGATAAGATTGGTTGCTTGCTTGCTTTATTGTTGGATTTCTACGGCATGTCAACCCTTGTTGGGTTATTTTATTCCAAAGATGTTTTGTTTCATTCATTCTTGATTGTACTTAATTTTTTAAACACATTTTTATACCCATATTTTTGTTAATTATTTTACCCATAGATGGAACCTTAACAATCCGAATCAGAATGAACCTGTGATTAATAGTGATGAAGGGCTACTCCACATTCCCCAGAGTTTCAGAATTGCAATTTTCACCATCATGCCCAATACATTAAGCCCCTCAGCCACTGTTACATAATTAAGGACCTTGGATTGCAACAGAATCAGTTTTAGTAAAAATAAAATTATCGGGTGAAAAAGAAAGAAATATTTTAGAAAAATATTTTTGAAAGGAAGAATCTAGCTGATGAATTGTTTATTTAAATTGTTTGTTGAAAAATTCTTGAGGGGAATGTCGAATTGTTTGGTTAAAATTCTAATGTATACAATATAAAATATACAATGGAATTAAATAATGATGTAAGAAAATAATCAGCTGATTAACAGTAATTATATAAAAAGGGGTGAATATTCGAAGAGGAGAAGAAGTGAGAAAAGGCAGACGAGAAAGGGTCTGTAGAAGCAAGACGACGTAGACCTGATAGCCTATCTAGAAAAGCAGCCTTTCTTTCTTTCTTTTTTTCCTCTTCCAGCTTGACAGTTACTTACAGGCGAGAGTTATGAGCATACTAATCGAATTATACCGATTCTGTTATTATAACATCTTTCTATCTCTCTCTTTGCATTGACGCTGTTAGATTGTCACGGCCATAACAATGTTTGTTGACAAGAGTTGGTGAAAGTTTGTTTTTAATCAGTACAGGTTACCACGGATATTAATTTAAGGGTGGTTTCCCACACGGAGAAACGAGCCCATACATAAGAACAAAGACGCAATACGTTACACCACAGCTTCTAGCATACATATAATAAAAAAATGGCTGGGACTTGTCATATAAGCAATAGGGTTGGGACAATCATATAGGTGTTAGGGCTTCATGTGACCAGCTGATTGATCGAAGGGGGTGCTCTGACCGCCGTCTAGCCTAAGTAAAGGCCAAAGTAGAGTATTGCATGTCATGTACTACTCATCCACCATCCTGAAGCATCACGGATCGCCACTTATGGCCAATAGGTAGCCCCATTCGGGGAGTCCTTACTCTCTGCAGTCGGTGGTATTCTAAAGCCCAGTCGACAGGGCTCTGATAATAGTGAATAATATATTTGAGAATTAACAATTTTTTTATACGCTGTTTGATAACACCACTTGTCAAACGTCGAAATAAGAAAAATCGGTACAAATGCAGAATAGCGCACAAGAGATAATATCATTAGAATTGCAATTTACCCTATAAATAGCATTAGATTACGGAAACTCCCGAAGTAGCTTAACCCTAACCCTTACACTAACTCTAACATTAACTGTAACCCTAATCCTTACTCTAACCCCAGCGTCTAAAAGGTTTCGGGTATTTCCGTGAAATGTAATGCTTTTTTAGGTTTTAATGATACTATGTCTTGTGCGTTGTTCTGGCATTTGTACCAAACATAAAATGTAACATTTTTCAAGTTTTGATGAGTACAAAAATCGAAAAGATTTCCATTTATTTGTATGTGACGTCCGTCTATGTTTTCCTTTTTATCGTCTTTTTTTCAATTATTTGGGTCTAGGTTTTATTTTCACTAAAACACCAACCAAATAAATATTGTCTCCCAATGTAATTATTTCTCCCTTTTTTTATTTCTAGCCAACAAAAGCTTTGATGAACACGGAAAGATTTTCCCTTTTTCATAACACACCAAAAATGTTTCCATCCAAAAATCAGTCTACTAAATAATTACGCTTTGCTGTAAACGCCATTTTCCTTTCAAATTTCTTCAAATTGCCTTCATTTTCTTCCATTTTAATGAGTTCTTCTTGGCAGACATTTTGTCGTTGAAGGAAACTAACAATCAAATTCACCAATCATCTTAAAGTCAGATATATTTGCCTTCTCCGTTGTAAAACAATTCGTCAACACAATCGTTTCCATTAGGGCAATCGTCTGTACATTTGATCTCTCTCTAATAACAAACGTGTGAATTTCTTAGACATAGATCTCTTAACTGATTAAGACTAGTAGACGTACCCCGACTTTGAGCGGGAAAAGAGATTAGTAATAAAACGTCTTATAGGGAATTTTTTTAAAAAACATATCCTTCGGGTCTTCATGTCGTTACTCGTTGCAGGCGGTGTCGTCAGGCTGGTATGGACAACCGGCTCACTCCGCTAAAAACAGCCATTCTTCCCTCCTCGAGAGAAATTGCCTCGGTATTGATGTCTCTCGGTGGCCAAACCATTCCAGACAACAGGGAAGACAGGAATCTTAGCACAGCTGTTGTTATGATTCCAGCGGAGGAAATTAAACATTTTATAAAAAAACGAAGGTCCGCAAAATAGATTATGTTTTTTTTTAATGTAAAATAATGTAAAATAAAAATTCTTTTAAAAAGATAAATCTATTTTGCGATATATGTTCAATTTCTTAAGCGGAGTTTAACAGGTTTGAATTCAAAGATTTCCTTCACGTGCGACTTTGCCTAACAATAGTTAAAATATCCAGTCTATACCCTGTTATTTACCCATCGCTGAAGGGAGAATAGTTATATACATATATTTTCCCAAATGTATTAAGTGAAATACAAACAATCACGTCCAGGATTTGAACTGGGCGTCCATTTCTACGATAATAACCATTACACCACAACCCCAACCCCCCCCCCCACAACATTATCAACCTATAAGATGTAGAGAGCCTTACTGGACATATGATGTATGTGAGAAGAAATAATTATTTATTCTGTTCTTTGTTGGATTTTACGGCATGTCTACCCTTGTTGGGTTATTTTATGCTGAAGATGTTTTGTTTATTCATCCGTAATGGGTATTAAAAATTATTTCTTTCAACTCAATTTTTTAAACATATTTTTGCTAATTCATTTTCTTTTATTTAACCCATAGACTGAACCCTA
Organism: Doryteuthis pealeii; assembly: GCA_023376005.1. Lineage (NCBI taxonomy): Eukaryota > Metazoa > Mollusca > Cephalopoda > Myopsida > Loliginidae > Doryteuthis > Doryteuthis pealeii. The sequence goes on from CM042171.1 coordinate 31,388,461, forward strand.
ACAGATACTACCACTCCAGGTCAGAGTGGACCTAGGAGTAATGCTGATGAAGGGATACTCCGCACTCCACAGAGCTCCAGAACTGGAAATTCAGCATTAGATGCAGTTTAAAGAATAAACAATTGATTAAATGGGTGAGAATTCGAATCAAGACATATCCTATAATAATTCTGAAAAGAGACAAATGGTGTAATGGTTAAAGTCATGGAAATGGAAACGTCGCCCCGAGTTCAATTTTGGACGTGGTAATTGAATTTCACTTAGCGCTAAAAGTATGAATCCTACTCTCCTCCAAGCTAATGGGTAAAATAGTAGAGCAGACTGGGCTCTTAACCTTGGTTAGGCAACACGGTCTAGGAGAAGGAAAACTCTAGAATTCAAACCTGTTAATCTCCGCTTAAGAAATCGCCCTTGTCGCATCCTGCCTGCCTCGTGGCGGAGGGGTTGGTTAATATAGAGACAGATTTTACAAGGATTAAACGTAGACAACCAATTGAGTTTCCTATCAACTTGAAACATTAATGGATCCCAGAGTAATAAGGTAAATTTCAACAGTAGAACAATTCCAATCGTATTTTTTCGGCTTTACAAAGAGACAAATAATTCTTTCCTTTTCAGGTGTCCTTAGGTCACGTGACATTCTTCCTAAAGCAATTTAGGAAAAATCGTACTGCAACGCTATGCAAACAGATTTACCACTCATCCACCTACCCTTTCAATGATTCTTTTTAAAAAATATCGACACCGATACAAAATACCCAAAAGCAACAAGCGTTTCTCTAAATGGACTATACAATTAAATTCTAACCGCGAAGCATGAAAAAAAAAGAAAAGCACGGAAATGATTATTTAGTGACGAGACACAATCTATATCAGCAACTACTGATTAGTCAAAATAATTAGAGTAGAACCTAACGATGGATTAACGTCTATAGATAAATAAATCGAGATAACAAGTCTTGCCTTTTTTTAATTAGAGACGAATACTCATTTCTTTAGTGTTTTATTTGATTTTTTTCGTATGCCTATGATGGTTAGTTCCTTAAAAAAAAGGAGAGAGATGCGAAGTTCTGTAGGGGTGATATCCAATAGGGGATGTTGTGGTGAGAGAGACATGGTATCCATGCTGTCAGCGTGACCTGATGATATCAACCTAATTATTCTATCTCAAACATTTGGAATATGGCTTGGTTTATCAGAATGAAATCTGGTTAATGTTACATCTTAAAACTAATTCTGTTGCAAACATTTATGCGGTGTAATAAGATATTCATTCTAACATTTTAAAAAAATGTCTCCATCTTTTAAGAAAAATATCCTAGTGAAAATTCTTTAGAAATGTTTCCTAATAACTTCTATAAAAATTAAATAGATTTAAAGACAAGTGAAAAAAATTAGTCTAAATTAACATAATCTCACTAGTAAAACAAGACAAAGGGATTGCATTATACAATGATTATTTTTTTAAAAAAAGAGGGAAAATCCCAGAATGCAATGTTTCTATGTTGATGCTGCAGGAAGTTATGGCAAAACCTATTTAATTAACTCTTAACATCCTGTTGAAAATTTTTTATAAGTCCAGAGCAATTCTATAAGGATGTATTAAAAAAATGTCTAAAAATGACCTTTTCATTTAAACTTACCTGTTATTTCCTTTTAAATCAAAGACTTCTAAATATGTTTAATATTACATTTAACAAAGGCTATCATTTGGGTGGATTAGATAAAATGAAGAGACTTCTGGCCGGATGGAATGAGGTTGGTATAGGACTTTGTGAGTGAAACACTAGAATTGGCTACCTGGTGTTGCCTGGGTATATGGGTATAATAAAAAGTTAGTCTCACAGATCCATTGATTGTTTTTGGTCTTACAAAATTTGATTGTTTTAATCACGAAATGCAACCAATGATTTTTCCCTTTTCAAATCTTAATTTTTAAATGTCTTTCCAGATATAAATTAAAATCTTCATTTTTTGCACAAAAAGCAGGCTCTAGTGATAGTAAATATGTATTATATATTTACATTGTTGTTAATTGTTATTTTCTTAGTTTCCTCGGACATACATACACACAACTGTATAGAGGCACCGTTGATTACTGCATAGATTTGGGGTGGGGTGCAGAATTAATTAGCTGAATACTCTGTAGTTGTATTTTTTATTTATTTATTTTTCCTAATTGATTTTGGAGAAATATTTATATAGAAAACTGGAGAGTAATTTATTTCCCTGTAGACCTAAAAGCACTTCATATTTTATGGAGAATGGAATGAGTAAATGGATAACGGAGGCAGAAGCCAAACTGAACTTTGTCTAATGGAATTAAGCAGAAATTTTCATCAATATTTTTCCATTATCAATTTAAACACATACAATCCTCAAACTTTGGTAGTTTACTCCCAGAGAGAAATGCTTAGTTATTTTTTTTTTTTTTATTTAAATATATTGTGGACTTCAGACACACTGAGAATTTTTAAAAAAGATGTATGACACTAAACCCCAATTTTGGGGTGTGTGGAGTATTTATTTATTGCCATTACTCCCAGTTCTACTCATATTCGGAATGTTTGTTGCCTGTTAGCGTCCTATCTCTGTGTCAAATAGATCTTTGAAAATTATTTGTATTGGATAGTATACTTTGATATATAACTGTGCAAATAAATGTTTGACAAAAAAGTGCAATGGAAACATATTGAAGTCAGTTAGTCCTACTGTTGGTTTGAATAACAACAGCTAAGTACCACTCAAGCAGTGTCCAAGACAGTTGGTATAAAAAGGACTCAAGAATGATCCATCCATGAATCTGGGTGATTTGGGTGATTCCATTCCTTGAGTCTGATTGACTGCTTGAATTGAATGACATTGTGGAGTCTTATATATACTGTCATTTTGCAGTGGACTTTGTGGCTTTCGGGATTGTATTGAGTGTTACAGACTGTTTGCTTGCCTTGTCTTCCCAGTTTGACGGTAATTGGACTTTAATTATTCTTCAGAAACATTGAAAATATATTAAGTGTTTAGAAATGAACCCAATTTTTAGCAAATTTAATAAAACCAACACAACGACTGTGCTAAAATGATTCTTACTGACCAGAAAGAATCCCTAATGCAATCCCAATCCTTTTATCATGTATGTACTAGAAGGCTGTGGCTGGAGTGTGCTGGATATGACATTAAACTGCATCTAATGGTGGAGGAGTGTGGAGTACCCCTTCATCGCCATTACTCTCAGTACCGTGTTCAGGTCCTATCTCTGGGTTAAATAGAAAAAAAATGAGATTTAAAGTTTGTTTAATCAAAATTTGAATATCCATCAAGAATGAATAAACAAAATGTTTTTGGCATAAAATAACCAACAAGGGTTGAACATGCCATAAAATCCAACCAAAGAGAGAATAATCTAGAGCCATGGAACTTGCTATTCTACATATTCCTCCTGCTGTTCAACACATGTGGCACATCTTTCTAAAGTTTCTTTGATTCTTCCATAAAAATATTTAAATAAAAATATCATTCCCTATTTGGTTGGGCCAATAAATATTTCCAGCACCTCCTTAAAAAGATATTGGACTGGATTACAAAGTTTTTAATTGAAAATTTTTTCATGAGATGTAAAAAGATATTGACCTGAATTGGAAAATGAAACTGGAATGAAACTTAAAAATATTTTGGGAGGAAAGATTAATTACTTTTTATTTTTTATTAACATATTGCTGTAGACTTTTAAACACACCAGTTTTCTTTAAGTTTTTATTCATTTAAAAAAAAAAATTCTTTTAGATTTAGAACCTTTTTTTTTTTTTTTTTTTTTTTTTCTTTTTTTCTTTTTGGAAATTTTTTCCGTTTTAAAGGAAAATTAATTTCTAAGCTTTTAAATGCATTTTTGGTATTCAAATTTTATTTTATTTTTCTTTGTAATTTCTAAAAAGATGTCAAAGTAATTGATCCAATTATTTAGAATTATACCATTAATGCTTTTAACATTAAATTTCTGGATTTTACCAAAAAATTGCTACCTTGCTTTAGAGGATTTTTTTTTCTGAAAATGCATACAAACTCACCTAATTTACGGGTAGCAGAGATGAATTCACATATATATAATATAATATATATATAATATATATATCAATGATGTTTAGCACTATTTATAGATATAAAAAACTATATTCTCTCTCTCTCTGCTTCTCTTCTCTCTCCTCCTCTCTCTCTCTCTCTCTCTATCTCTCTCTCTCTCTTATTTTTATTATATAATATATATATGATGTGTGTGTATATAGTCATCCAGCAGACACGTGTTTCGACTTATCAAGTCTCTTCGGTGTGACTACACATTTGTGAGCTAACCTCCAGCTTTGGATAGAAAACCGATCGATTCAGCATCAGGCAAACAGCTTAACCGGTCAGCTATCATCACTCACAGAATGCCGAAGGGGTTTTTTAACTGTTTAAAATACACCACAATCTTGGTTTTATGTATTGTAAAGGCCGCCATATAGTGCTCCATCCTTTTATAGGAGAGCATTGTGTTATATATATATACTATATAATATATAATTATATATATAATAGCACTATCACTAATATTGAGCACTAATAATAATACAGAAAAAACTTAGTCCACCACTACTCCCTCAGCAAGCTAGTGGTAAACACACACACACGTGGGTTGTGTGTTTGAGAGAGAGAAAAATTTGTTATGATTAAGTGTTTGATGCCACTACAGCAGAAACAGTACACAACCCAAAAATCAAATTATGAAATATGGAAGTCAATTACTTTAAAGTTCGCTTTTTGAAGTGCCATATACACATGCGCGCGTGGTGTAATGGTTAAAGTCATTGGGAAATGGACTTGTCGCCACAAGTTCAAAATCTGGATGTGTTAATTGCATTTCACTTAGCGCTAACACCATTGGGAAAGGTATGAATACTACTCTCCCTCCATCTATGGGTAAATAGTTGAGCAGACTGGGCTCTTTAAAACTTAGGTTAGGCAACCGGTTAGGAGAAGGAAAAACTCTGCTTAAGAATTGACCTTGTTCCTATCCTGCTCGTGCGGAGGGGTTGGTAAATAAATATACACATACTCACTCAACTCCTCCCTCTTTGTACATGAAGTAATGTTTTAAATACAATATTCAGTATTTAAGATTTTTGTCAGCCGCCCTGTCGGTGGGCGTTAGAATGCATCTCTGCAGAGGGTAAGACTCCCCCAATGGGGCCACCTGTTGGCCGTGGTGGTGACCCGTGATGCTTAAGGATAGAGCCCAGGTGGATGAGCAGTTTCATGACATGCAATACTCCACTTTGGCCTATCTTGTGCTAGACGGGTGGTCGGAGAGGCCCCCTCCAATTAATCGGGCTGGTCACGTCAAAGCCCTAGCACCTATATGATTTTCCCAACCCTATTGCCCTTATGGCAAGCCCAACCCCTTTTTATCATATGGATGCTAGAAGGCGGTGGCTGCAGGTCTACATGTCTGGGAATGACGTTAAATTCTCGTATCTGATGGGTGAAGGTTCCACGTTTTGGACGGTTNTTTTGGAGGTTGGGGAATGTGGAGCACCCGCTTCATCACCACTGCTCCCTGGTCACTCTGACGCGGAGTGGGTAGTACCTGTTAGGGTCCCATCTATGGGGTTAAATAGAAAAATGTATTTATAAAAAATTGTATTATCCATTAAGAATTGATTATTTCAAACTTTATTGGCATTAAATGACCCACTGAGGTTGATATGCCGTAAAACAAAACAACCAAACCATTTTTGTCAGTTTTAAAAAGCAATTGATTATCTTTTTAAGAGTAGAGAAGAATGTTAATCAAATAGACTTTTTTTTTTTTTTCTTCTTATCCCCCCCCTCTCATTTGTGGTAGCAATTATAAAAAACAATATCTCAGAAGTTCAAAATTGTTTTTTCCTAATAATTGGAAATCTATCAAAAATTAAATTTTTCAATAATTGCACTTTTCAAACAATGATTTGTCAAAATCTTCTGTGACTTTTTAAAAGTCACAAAAAAATTAATTGTTTTAGCATAATTTGAATTAAAAATTGCATTTTTTCACAAATTGAATTTTTCAATATCTTCAGGAGAGAGATTTGCAATTAAGTTGATGAGGTGGAGTTTCCATGTTTTGTAATGGTTGCAGTTCTTGGTTTTCCCTGAAAATACTCTTCTACTGTAAATGTTTTAACCAGAATTCAAGAGTTGTAACTGGTTGGCTCGGCTTGTCAAGCCCATAACCTTCTTTTGTTTTTGGCTAATCGACCCAGTACTCCACCGTGTGGAAATGTTCAGTTGTTGTATACAATCCTATTTTCCCAATCTTGTCATAATGTGATTAATTTGTTTTATGTAAAAAAAAAAAAAGAAAAACAAAAGCAGTTGTACCCTTTTTAAGTATGTCAGTAGGTCATAAAGTCTGTCCCTTTACGCACGTGCAGACACTTACAAAGTTCACTTGATTATATGGGAACAAAAATATGTTGTTTTTTTATTTTTACTCTTTTACATCCTATACCACCTCATTCCTTTAGGAAGCACATGTGTAATGGTTAAAAGTCATAAGAAATGGACCTTGTTGCCCAAATTTCAATCCCTGGATGTGGTATCTGCATTTCCACTTAGTGCTCAATACCCTTGGGAAGGTATGAATTCTACTTCCTCCAGCTATGGGTAAATAGTAGTGTGCAGACTGGGCTCTTTAACCTTGGTTATGGAAACCAGTCTAGGAGAAGAAAAACTCTGAAATTCAAACCTGTTAAACTCTGCTTAAGAAATTGACCTTGTGTCACATCCTGTCGTGGCGGAGGGAGTTTGGTAAATATATATTACACCTCATTCACCCATCCGAAGTCACATTAATTTTCCTAATCTACCTCAATGATAGTAACTTTGTTTTTAATTGTAATATTAAACATATTTGAAGTTTTTGATTTAAGGGAAATACAAGGTAACTTTAAATGAAAAGGCCATTTTTAGCCATTTATTGATAAATCCTATAGGAATGGGCTCTGATTTTCTCAAATTTTCAACAGGATGTTTAAGAGTTGAAATAAATGTAAATAAGCTTTGTATACAATGTTTTTTTCTCTCTCTATTTGGGAGGATTTTTTAGTGGATGCGGCTTGTAAGTCTGTAATAGGGAGGACTTGTGATTAGACTGGATGTACTATAAGATAAGTGCCAAACAAATTTTTTTTAAATAGGGAATTCATGTTTCGGTACTTGGTATCAATCTACTTTTATTATTGAATTCAATAACCTGTAGTCATCTATGGGTCTGTATGTTCCGATCTAATTTAGGTATCATGTGTAAGGTTGAACTCTATTCTGATTTATAAGGGATATTCTTGTTTTTACCTTCCGCCTGTGTGGCATGTGTTTGTAGAGCTTTTTAGATTTTCCAGTTTGGTGCAAATGTCAAATAATTGCTGAATAGTTTAAATTCTTATCCTGTCTGCGAGACCTAGTTTAATGTGGTCCCCTTTCACTAACAGTGTCCTGTTGTTGCGGATTGATTGACAGGTACAGCGATACACACTAGTTCTATTGCTGCTTGGGGGCGGGGCGGGCTGTAGGAAATTGTTCTGTGGCTAGAGGAAGTCATGTGAGACTTTAAGATTATTCCAAAAATAATATCAGTTTTGGGTGTTATCATGGGGAAGAATTAACAGATATTGGATGTAAATGTTACAGTTCTGGGTGCATGTTGATTTCCTGGGTATATATTCTCTGCTGTGGTGGTTTCACTGGGACACCAAGAAATTGTCATGGATGATTCTGTTTGACTGTGACCATTTTTGATGCAGCTTTAATTCCCAGGAAGTCTTTTTGTGGTAAGCTTCACCTCAATCCAGTCATTCGATTTGCTAATGGCTTCGTATTCCTTTTTATACACGTTCATTTTGTTTGCATTTCTTTTTCGGATTTCTTCATTTTAATTAGAAAACTTTTGTTTTGCTTTGCACTAAATGTTTTTGGATAAACATTTATCGAAAAGTCAAAACACACACGGATATTTTTTGTACAACGTGAAGGCGTCACAAAGAAAATGTAATTGTTCCAATCCGCCTCAGGAATATTTTTACAACATATTTAGATGAATTAAACGAGAAAGGAAAGGTTTTTTTTGTGATACTTGATTTGGAATTTTTAGTTGACTTCTCTTTCCACATTTCTATCGATCTATGACTGTTCCTTATCTATCTATCTATATGTATGTATGTATGTATATATATATATGCCAATATCTTCATATTTGTCTATTCATATATATCTATCTATCTATTTATCGGTCTCTCTCTCTCTTTCCATCAATCTATCAATGTATGCCAATCTCTTCATATAATATATATATATATATTATATATATATATATATATATATATTATATACATGCTTTATATATATATATATATATATACATGCATATGCAGATATATATATATATATATATATAATATATATATATATATATAAACACACACATACACACACACACACACATATATATATATATATATATATATATATATATATTCTTCCTATCTGTCTATATGTATTTATGTATGCCAATCTATTCATATCTGTCTATAAATACTATCCAGTCCTCTATCTATCTATCTATCTATCTATCTATTCCTTCCGCACTGTTTATATGTCTATGCTAATCTCTTCAAATATAAATGTCTATACATATCTATCTATCCATACATCTATCAATTCCTGCCCCTATCTATCAAAATATCATTCTACCTTAGTTTCATCATATATATATATATATATATATATATATATATATATATATATATATATATACAACACACATATATATATATATATATATATATATATATATATATAATTTTCTTAATATCTATCTATCTATCTATCTATCTATCTCAGTCTGTTCGTGCCTATTTTATACAGTTTTTCATAAACTTTATTTTGAATTTCTAGTTGACGACTCTCTCCTTCTCGCTATCTATCTATCTATCTATCTATTTATCTATCTATGTCAATCTCTTCATATGTATCTGTTCATATGTATCTATCAATCTATCTATCTATCTACACACACACACACATACATATATATATATATATATATATATATATATATATATATATATATATATATATGTGTGTGTGTATCTTTATGTCCATCGATCGATCTATCTATCAATGTATCTATTTCATTCTGTTTCTGTCTATCTATCTCAATCAGTTAGTTCACATTTTCTTTCTTTCTCTCTATCTATGCCAGTCTCTTCACATCTATCTATCTATTCCATCTAACTATCTATCTATCTATCTATCTATCTATCTATATATATATATATATATATATATATATATATATATATATATATATGTATATATATATATATATATATATCCGTATCAGTTCATCGATCAATATATCTATCTATCCCAGTGAGTTAGTTCAAATCTTTCTTTTTTCTTTCTATCTATCTATCATTCAGTTTTTTGTAATAATATATCAACAAGTAAAGTCTTTTCAATCTGTCCTAGTTTCCCCCGCTCTGATTGTCTTTTTAAATTGCAATCAGTGGCCGTTGCCTCTTTTCAAATGATACCTTTACCTTTTTCGCGGGCTTTCCAAAAATTCTCATTTGCCACGCTTCTCAGTGCGTTTCGTACTCATAACGAGTTTCGGTGGTATCCGACCGATTATTACCATCGCTTGATCGAACTGACAACAACTTTGCAAATCGATTTTTCTTCATATACAATTCTTCCCGCTGTTCTGGCTGCCCACAGACACGCCAACCATACGTCCTATTATTCTCCAGTTTTTCATTACAAATAACACACACACACACATTCACACACACACACACACACACACACACATGCACACCATCCTCCTCCGCCTCCTCCTCATCGTCATCATCATCATCATCATCATCATCTCCCAGATTTAGCGTTGCACCATTGTCTATACCTGTGGGTCTTATGGGCAGTTATTCAAGTTTTCAACATTGAACAGAATTATTTAAAACAAAGAGAGAATCATTTAAGATAAATCGAGTATTCTTCTAAGCAGTAGCCGTATAAGTGCTACTCCATGGCTGCACCACTTGGACTCTAACGAAGCACTTTGAATAATAGCTAGATGGAAAGTACAAAAGGATGCTGCGTGCTGTCTTAGAAAAATCTTAGAAACAGCATCCCACTAAAAAGCTATACGGCCACTTTTCTCCAATCACACAAAAAGACAAAAGAATCAGACAAACAAGAAACTACCGAAGAAGCCAGAACGAACTCATTAATAACGTTCTCCTGTGAACACCTACACAAGGATACATCAGTGTATCCTTGAGACAGAGACAGAGGATCAGAGACAGAGAGACAGAGATAGAGACAGAAAGAGAGAGTCATCGGTATCCGTGCTCTCAGCACGATTTGATGATAATGATGACTGTGAGTCATATTTCTTTGTGGTAAATGATTGCAACTTGTAAAGGATGACTATTTTTATCACTAGTTGATTTATTGATTGATTTTTAAGGCATGTTAATCATTTTATGCCTAAATGTTAGCGAATCGCGTTTATTATATATTCATCAGATGCAGTTTTGCATCAAACCAAGGATGTTTTGTAACTATTGTTCATATATATGTATAAAACACTTTTTACACTTTAACTAAATAAGACTTTTGAATAATACCGTTATACAATTTTTAAAAACTTTCACTCAGTTCTCCGAGGAATAGTTGTCCCCGTTTGAGTCCCACATATGCGGTTTATGGAGGCGAATGGTGTAATGGTTAGAGTCGTAGAAAATGGACTCGTTGACTTGAGTTCAAATCCTGGACTAGGCTCTTTGTATTTCACATAGCGCTAATGCCATTGGGAAAGTTAAGAATCCAACGATCTCCTTCCAGCTATTGGTAAATAATAGGGCAGACTGGGATCTTTAACCATGTCTAGGAGAAGGATAACTCTGAATTAAAACCTATGAAACTTTACAACTGCTATCATCATCAAGTCGTACTGACATCACGGATTTATTTGACTCCCTCTTGTCACCCCTTCCCTGTTGATCATCGTTCTTGCTAAGTCCACAGTACACCAACCCATTCAAATCTGTTAAATTCCGCTTAAGAAATTGACCTTGTGTCACATCCTGCTTGTACGAAAGGGTTGGTGTATATATATATATATATATATATATATATATATATATATATATATATATATATATATATATGTGTGTGTGTTTGTGTGTGTGTGTGTGTGTGTGTGCGCGCGCACACACACACACACGCCGTATGAAGATTTAGGAATCCATCAGTTCACCCCCCAGCTATGGGTAAGTAGTAGGACAGATTTGATTTTCTAACCTTATTTTGATCAACTGCATCTAACCCTCGATTACATGCCGTTAAAATCAATCAGTCAATCAATCGATCTAAAAATTATCGCTGATCCAGGCGTGGATTAAAATAATATTGATTCTTTAAATATATCATTATTATTGAGGGCCGGTTTAGTTCAGTCGGTAGGGTAGAGCATCTGCCTAGGAACCAGATGGTTCCGGGTAGAATAACGCCCTTTTCCAACTCATGAGTAGCACAGCCTTGATCTGTCCGGTAAGATAAGCTGATAGTAGGAGGGGTGCTTCATCCAAGACGCAAAAAACTATCTCGATGGTCTAACTCAAATAAAAAGCCTCCCTCGTTGTCCGGCTGATAGGCCATTCCACCGATTTTACTTACTGTTACAAGTTATGCAACAATATTTTAGTCAGTATATGGACATATAAATAGTAATATATAAATAAACTCTTAAATGACATTGACATCCATGGGTCAAATAAATCTGCTTGCTAACTATTTGTATTAGATAGAAATACTTGAAACCACACAAATTTGTGAAAATTGTATCTATTAGATAGGAATATTTGATATCATATAACCGTGTGTAAAAAAAACACTGTAAAGATAAGTGTACAATGTACGCTATTGCCTAATACCTAGGCATAAAATAACCCCGATGGTTTGACATGCCGTTAAAATCAATCAATCAACAATAACCTTGTAGACCATTAATAGTGAATTAAGTTATATCCTCAATGTTGGTTGGTTGTTGTTTTTACATTATTTCGACCCTTTTTGGGTCATTTAATGCTGAATCATGTCATTTTGATTCAGGTTACTTACTGTACCTGCTGTTGCTTATCTGGTTACCCAACTAAGTATTGAACAGGCTAATGGCTGCTTAACTTCGGTGATCTTGCGAGAACTGGTACTTTCAGTGTGATTTGACCGTAAGCTGTCCTCACTGTGTAATTTAAGTCCATTATCAAGTCGTGCCGACGGTACGGATAACTCTTCCTCGACATCAGTCTATATCGGCCATCGACCCTGGCAGGTCTTCTGCATTGCATCCAGTATCGGCACAGAGCTAATCGATGTAGGTTTTTGCTTGGCTACTAACACTGGTGTGTCCATGTGTAGGTGCCCCTAGGTGAACGTATGAGCTCGTTCATGCTTCAACAGCATGTCTTGTTCGTCTTAGTTCGATGGTTAATGTGATACAGCTATACTTTTGTGGGATGCTGATTCTAGGATTCATTCAAGACAACTCGCAGCATCCTTGTATAGTTTACATCTAGCTGTTTCTCCGTTTCGTTAGAGACCAAGTGGTCCAGCCAAAGAGCAGCACTGACACAGCTACAGCTTCAAAAAATTCTGGCTTTATCTGATCACAGAGATCAGATTTCCATATGATCGACAATCTGTCTGTAGTAAAGTAAATAGGTGGTATGGCCTATTGTCGACATCAGCCGGACAGCGAGTGAGTCTATCCCTTTTTGCCAAGGTGGTGCGCCACACCTACCATCAGCTCTCTACTTTACCGCACTAATAAGATTACCGTTGCTGTGCTACTCATGCACTGAGTTTGCAGGGACTGGTATCGAACCCGAAACGTTGCGATTCCTCGGCATGTACTGAACCGACTGAGCTAAACCTGTCCCATTTTATACATCAATTTCGTATATCCGTGTTCAGAGTAATCATATAAACATAAAGAAAGGAAGTTTTGTCTTTTCAGTATCAAACATTATTATTAATAGAAGTTTTTTCTCCTTTGTCTACAGAATTGTATGAGTGGCGCAACTCCACCACGCTTTCACCTTATCAATAAGTTTATTAAAATCGAAAAAAACAGAAATGAACCTGATGTGTAGTGTCACGCTAAGGACCTTCCAAGACTCAAGTGACTGAAACTTGCAACCCGCGACCGGTTCTTTTAAAGATATCTTTACCAATTATGCATATCTCTCAGATAAGGTTTTTGTCTGATGGGGGAGAATGGTAATTCACAGCACCAAAAATAAAAGATAAAGAATTATTCTTCCTTAAGGCCAGATGCTAACTTCATAGAACCATTATCATTTATTAATAAAAATGACAATTTTAACTTTTTTCTTTCAGCTTGAGACCTTTGAATGTGTGATATCAATTCTCTCAAAACCTCAAAATTTAGTTCACTTATCTTACGTTTTTTTTAATCTTACAACTTGTAGTCTTCTTTTTTTAATTGCTTCGGGGAAGGCTTCATTAAGAATTATTATTATTATTATTATTATTATTATTATTATTATTATTATTATTATTATTATTATTATTATTTGTCTGAATTTTTGAGATGAGGTTTGATAATTTGTATGATTCAGATTTTTCAGACTGTTGTTCCCATCTTTATTGATATATACACGTTTCGGCAGATGTGAATTCCGGTCTTCCCAAAGGCACCTGATGAAGTTAGACACTGAGTGACAGCAAGTCTCCAAAGGTCTTCATGACGCTTCTGAGTATTCTAGCCGATCTTAACAATACTGTAGTTTGGATGATCACGATTTTTCCTCTGTTTTCCGGTTCATCCAGACTCTTTTCCAGACATTTGGGGACAGTTCCATGGGCACCAATAACAATTGGTACGATATGTTCACATTTTTCATGTTCACAATTTTTTCAGTTCTCTGACAAGGTCAAAGTATTTATCTATCTTTTCTCTTTCTTTCACTTTGACTCGGGGATCCGCCGGGACGGCAAAATCCACGAGAAGACAAGATTATTATTATTATTATTATTATTATTATTATTATTATTATTATTATTATTATTATTTGTCTGAATTTTTTAGATGAGGCTTGATAATTTGTAAAATTTCGATTTTCAGGACTGTTGTCCCCATCTTGATTGATATGTATACAACATTTCGGTCGATGAGTCCCCCGGCCTTCCCGCAGGCTCTTGAGTTCGAAAAGAAGCACCTAAAAAAGTTAAACGGTCTTTCACTTTTCATGGGTACCCAGTGAACCGAACTCATTAACAATCGTCTCACAAAACTAGCGCATTCTTTTACGGCGTGTTTAGTTTTATGAGTACAAATAGAAATATTAGTATTTCTAGTGAGTCATAAAATATTATCAACCAACTTTTAAAAAATTAATTAGTCAACCAATCAAGGGTTATTTTATGCCTAAAACTTAGGGAATTGCCTACGTTTATATTTACATTTTTTGTATAACTATTTTTGAACACGATTATATAATATCAGATATTCCTATCTAACACAAATAATTTGTAAACAGATCTATTTGACCTAAAATGATATCCTAACTGGTTAAAGTGGATCTGGAAATAATAGCAATGAATGGGGTAACTTCACACTTCACAAAACTTCAGAACTGGATCCTCTCCACCAGATGCAGTTTAGTGTCATACTAAAAATACCCCTCTAGTGGGGGGGGGGGTCTTATCGCATTTGCAAAGGGTACAGTCAGCGTATTTTAAGCTTTGACAGGTTGTGCAGAGAATATCAAGCTTGTTCTACATCTCATTGTGGTTCGTCACTTGAACGACGTCAGTGACATAAATATTCAAAACTGCCAAAATGTACCTGACGTTGTGAAATACTAGATTGGTACAATCTATTATTTTGCAGGTAACGTAGTGTAGTTTTAAATGGTCGCAGAAAAAGAAACTTTGGGTCATCCAGGTTTGATTGATGGGTGATGATCTTGGAGTTGTTTGAGACGTGGATTTTTATTGGATTAGAAAATCACGTGATCAGACGACAAAGGAAAGTTGGTGAGAATCGCCAGTCTGTTAAAATTACCTGACAAGAACAGTTGATCTTTTCCACCATTCCCTGATATAGGATTTCTGGCTGGTGGGGTGAGTCGGAAAGATGGAAGTTGTTGTTGAAGAAATGACTAAAAGTCAAATGTGCACATCAGATTATGAATGTAACTTGTTCTTATCCGTACCCCAAAAAAACTAAGAACTGTTGGGGTTGAAAATAACGAACGGGACGACATGAGGAAAAAAACGACAAAATGTCCGGCGACAGAAGATACCCATGTGGATAACAAAAAACTAGGTGAAGAGATGGGCGTCGATCGACAACCTAGATATGAACGATAGTCTAAGAACTTCAACAAAATATTGCAAAACTTTTTACTCACCCCGGTATAAAGTCAGGATGGTTATAATATTATAAATGGTTAGTTTCATAATCATAGTTCACCTGTTGACCGAACTGATTGTAGAAGGATTTTTTTTAAAGTCATATCGCGTTGGGCGGGAACATGTGTAATAAATATTGCACGTGTTTGAACTTTTTTCACTTTTATTTCTTACTCAGTCATCATCATTTATTTCCATAGTTGCACTCAGCAGAATCATTATCGATAGTTCACCAACGTACACAGCTCGGCGGACATTTTTCGATTTTATTCCTACCAACACGCCACCTTCTTCTTCTTCTTCTTCTTCTTCTTCTTCTTCTTCTTCTTCTTTATATCCTCTTCTTCTTCTTCACACATAACAGTACACACCCATTACACATACACACACACACACACACACATATATATATATATATATTTATATATATATATATATATATATATAGAGAGAGAGAGAGAGAGAGAGAGAGAGAGAGAGATAGGTAGGTTCGATATATTGTCTCACTTTGTTGATCATGCGCAGAACATCATTTCCGGTGTTACTCCAAATAATAAAAACAAAACAACAACAACAAAAAAAACATATTCAGCCTTTGTTTCGATAGTGCCTCTCAACTTGTTTATATTCTGTTAACTATTTTAAGCGTTTCTGCAAAATAAAGACGCCCGACGTTATCTGTGTTTTTCAAGTTAACATTTCGACCAACCGGTTCTCTGGCCGTGATCAGATTGCTAGAATAAATCAAACCATCCAAGTTTTATCTCGACAATTCAGTAACGAAGTGTCAGGAGAATTTCTCTTCTTTATCTAGGATGATAAATTGTCTTGGTCAGCAAGTCGGGGGTCTACGTATTCCTTCTCTTTAAAGAGAAAGACTGTGACGCTCAGAACCAAGAAGGGGACAGAAAAAAAGAACAAATTAAACGAAATACCAACCAGAACTGATGCAGAGATACAAAAAGATGTGAGAGTTTTATGGCTAAAATCAACTTTAATCATGAAAAAACTTTTTGTGGGGAGGGGGATTCTTTTAGGGGCTGGCAATATACTGATTTAAAAAAAATGTCTGGTTGTCTGCGAGGGCGGGATGCTGAAAAGTTCATAGACTGAAAAGATCTTATAATGACGACACATATGCTGTTGATAATATTTTGTTACCAATAGGATCCAGGCACTGCAACACTGATGGAAGATTGGTTCGTGGTTTTGTATTACGGCATATCAACCCTTTTCGGGTCATTTAATTCCGAATCCAGTCATTTCGATTCATGGTTACTTACAGTGCCTGCTGTTACTTAAATAGTCACCCATGTACGTATTGAACAGGATCATAGCTGCATAACTTTGGTGATCTAGCGGGAACCGGTGGTTCAACGTGACTTGGCCTTAAGCCTGATGGAAGAAGGATGTGGACCGCATAGGAGGTTATGTTTGAAAATGAAACTCATTTCATCATATTCCATGATAGTATATTGGTTAGTCTATGAACTTTTAAGCTGACGCTGGCATACTGAAAATATTTCATTTATCTGTTAATATTCAACAGCATGACAATATTATAAATAATCTGCTGATTTTATGAAATAGAATTTGTCTGTCAATATCAATGAAATAATATATATATATATATATATATATATATATATATATTCATATTTGTGTGTATGTGTGTGTGGGTGTGTGTGTGTCTGTGTGCAAGATCTATTGAAATAGAAATACTTTTGACACATTCTAATATATCTGTATGCTTTCAGTTGGTTGGTATCTGAACATCTGGTCGCAGTAGTAGCAGTAGTAGTAGTAATAGTAGTATGTAGCCACGCCCCTCTGAGATCAACTTTTAAGTGGAGTTTAACAGGTTTGATTTCAGAGTTTTTCTTCTCCTAGACCGGTTGCCATACCAAGGTTAAAGCCTCGTCGGCCCTACTATTTACTCATAGTTGGAGTGAGAATAGTTTGATTTATACCTTTCCCAAAAGCTATATGAAATGCAAATACCCTCGTCCAGGATTTTAGCCGTGACAATTCCCTACGACAATAAATATTACGCTACGGCGCCTCATAGTAGTAGTATTAGTAATAGTAGTAGCTGCAGGAGGGGGAGGGCGTAAACAGTAGTAGTGGCAGAAGTATCAGTATTAGAAATGGTTACATTTCATGAGAGTATCTTGGTTGGTTTTTTTGTTTTGGTTTTTACTCCACTCTCGCGGTAAGCCAAGTAGAACAATTCACTTACTTAGGCAGTAATATCTCATACACAGAGAGCAATATTAATACATGAATAGGAAAAGCATGGTTGGCCACAAACAAATTATCAGTCATATGGAAATCCGATCTCACTACCAAACTAAAATGGCAATTCTTTCAGGCTGTGGTTATATCGGTGCTGATGTATGGCTGCACCACTTGGACCCCAACGAATCGCCTCGAGAATAAGCTAGATGGGAGCTTCACGAGAATGCTGCGTGCAGTCTTGAACAAGTCGTGGAAGTAGCAACCCACAAGAAAGCAGCTGTATGGCAACCTGCCCCTATCTCGCAAACCATCCGAGTCAGACGGACTAGGCATGCTGGACACTGCTGGAGAAGCAAGGACGGACTCATAAGCTACGTTTTCCTGTGGAAGCCAACACATGGACATGCCAACGTGGGCCGCCCAGGAAGGACCTATATTGACCAACTGTGTAAGGATGCAGGTTGCAGCGCAGAAGAACTCCCAGAGGCAATGAGTGATAGGGAAGGTTGGCGAGAGTTTGTGATGGATATCCGTGCTGCGTGCGCGACATGATGATGATGATGATCTTGTTTAGTATATGAAATTTTCAGTGAATTGAGTTCGAATTCGCTGACTAAGACGTCGCTGTCCAGCAGGTTAGCTACTATACCACGGACACCCCACTCTGTTTTATTATTAAAAAAGCATTAAAATAAGATGGTAAAAAGGAAAAACAATCAAAGAATGAATAATAAATTCGTATACATTTCTACCAACCCCTCTGCACGCGTAGAATGTGACACTAGGTCAGTTTCTAAAGTGGGGTTTAACAGGTTTTAATTCAGAGTTTTCTTTACCATAGCTGAAGGGAGAATAGTTGGATGTATACCTTTCCAAAGGTATTAGCGCTATGTGAAAAGCAAAGTGAACTCGTCTCCGTCACTTATGATAATTTCGTATAAATAATGACAAAATAAAAGTTTTCCCCAATGGCGTTGATTGGATGCTTCACATTTCTACAGTTTGTTGCAAACTTGTTGATATCAAAATAAGTGAATGAATTTGAGTTGATGTTAAGCGAAATAAACGCAATTTTCAGTGATTTTCCGTTAAATTTCATTTCATTCTTGATGCAATATGATAAAACACTGCAAAACAGGTGGCTTTATGTATTTCATATTTATTTCTCAACCCCTCCACCACAGACAGGATGTGACACGAGGTCAATTTGTAATCAGGGTAAAACTGGTATAAATTCAGAGTTTTCCTTCTCCTAGACTGGTTGCTTAAACAAGGTTAGAGAACCCAATCTACCCTTCTAGTTACCCATAGATGGGGCGGTGGAAAATCGATGGGTTCATGCCTTTTCCAATGACATTAGCGCGAAGTGGAATGCAAACAGCCTCCACCAGGATATGATTTCTACAATGATAACTGTAATGCTGAGTTCGTTTCCTAATGTCTCCTATTTTTGTAATAGTAGTTATTTACTGACATCATATCATGTCAGTTGAACACAAGAATCATTAACGTGGGGAACCACGCACAAACCGAAGCTCATACGTGGCCAGTATTAACATTTGCGCGATTCCCATCAGCATTCTTTTTTTTTTAGGTGCCTTGGGCAATAAACCAAGTCCTGTCCATTTAAATCGACGGGGCAAGTGTTACCTGGGAGGATAGCACCCTGGGATCTCGCTGATATTAAATATATTATTGGTCCAATCACTGAATCCATTAGACAATAGGTTTCCAGAGAAACAAGGAAAGTATAATATATCTTTTGTATTAGTATTGAGATGAATTAATACATACAAACTCGGCTGCAATTCGAACTAGGATTTTCCATCCAGTTTTCGTGATACAGTTTCCACTTTAATACTGTATTATATTACTTCAGTTATCATAGCAATGTACACGACATTTTCGTAAATAACTATTTGCTACTGGTGGCCTAAAGTTAATGAGTTGAACTTTGTCTTCAATAACAAGAACAATAGGTCTATTTTTCGTTTGCCAAAATCTTAGAAAAGAGAACTTTTAAAAAAATAATGATTGTTGCTTTGTTTCAGATTAGCTTCAGATTATATTTCAGTAAAAGTACACATCGACACGGTCTGTTCGAAAAATTACCCAAACTAAATGTTCTACTGGGGTGGGAGTCAAAGGTTTTACAATATTTTTGTATATGCTATAAGTTGTGGTGCTTATACCACGAGACGAAAGCAGTTCAAGTTGTGAAAAAAGCACTGTTGTATAATCGTATTCTTCTCTTTTAACCATCTTATAATACTTATCTGCTTCTTATCTGGGTCGAATTGTCTACTCTGCTATGTTGTCTCTTCTATTCTGGTGGTTGGATCGTCTATCTTCTGTCAGGGTATTTGTGGCATCTTTCTCCCAGTTCTTTTGAACTATATATATATATATATATATATATATATATATATATATATATGTGTGTGTGTGTGTGTGTGTGTGTGTGTGTGTGTGTGATTGTTTGTTGGTTGGTTGTTTGTGTGTGTCTGTGTTTTTGTTGTTTTGTTTGTTTGTTTTGTTTGTTTTTGTTTTGTGTGTGTGCGTGTGTGTGTGTGTGTGTGTGTGTGTGTGCAAGATCTGTGAAAACCGAAATACTTGTTATACATTCTAATATATTTATATGTAGAAGTAGCAGTAATAGTAATTGTAGTAGTAGTTAGTAGTAGTACTAGCAGTATTAGAAGTAGTAGTTGTATAATCTATTATTATTAGTAGTAGTGTAATTTAGTAGTATTACTATAATTCAACAGTAGTAGTAGTAGTAGTAGTTTAAACAAATCCTAGAAGCAGTACCCCACAAAAAAGCAGCTGTACAGTCACCTACCTCCTATCACAGAAACAATCCAAGTAAGGCGAACAAGTCATGCTGGACACTGCTGAAGAAGTATGTACGAACTCATAAGTAACAATCTCCTGTGGACACCTACACAAGGATACATCAACAAGAACTTACATTGATCAGCTTTGTGCAGACATGGGATGCCGTGCCGAGGACTTTCCAGGAATAATGATCAACAGGGACGGGTGATGAGAGAGGGTCAAGGGAAACCGTGCTGTGAACACAACTTGAGAATGCTAAGTAGCAGCAATAGAATTTCACGGTTTTTAATTGTTTTTTTTTCTCCTAGACTGGTTACCATACCAAATCTGCCCTACTATTTTACTCATCGCTGTAGGGTGAATAGTTAGATGCATACCTTTCCCAAGGGCATTATCTCTATGGAAAATGCTGCCAGCCTAGTCCAGGCTGGACGATAACCACTACACGAAGGGTGCCTCCAGTTGTAGAAGTAGTAGCATTTTTGTTATTGAAGTCACCAGTTATTTTTTTACCGTCACGGATGTGCCAACAAATTATTTGCACAGGCCTTGGTGAATTTGATCCCTATTGTGTTCCTCAGTACAGTAACCGCTTGTCAAGAAAAATTTATTTGTCCAACAAACCCTTTAAGCTCTCGGCTCGTAATTTTAAATTATTAATAGTACGTTCCCAAAGTGGGTTCAACAAACATGACCCAGTGTTAAAAAATGTGGTTTGTTTTTCTCACTGTGAATAGAACCACCTTATAATCTGCAAGTACCCTCGAGGAATTTTCTCTTGAAATTTCTGCAGATAAGATTGGTTGCTTGCTTGCTTTATTGTTGGATTTCTACGGCATGTCAACCCTTGTTGGGTTATTTTATTCCAAAGATGTTTTGTTTCATTCATTCTTGATTGTACTTAATTTTTTAAACACATTTTATACCCATATTTTTGTTAATTATTTTACCCATAGATGGAACCTTAACAATCCGAATCAGAATGAACCTGTGATTAATAGTGATGAAGGGCTACTCCACATTCCCCAGAGTTTCAGAATTGCAATTTCACCATCATGCCCAATACATTAAGACCCTCAGCCACTGTTACATAATTAAGGACCTTGGATTGCAACAGAATCAGTTTTAGTAAAAATAAATTATCGGGTGAAAAGAAAGAAAGAAATATTTTAGAAAAATATTTTGAAAGGAAGAATCTAGCTGATGAATTGTTTATTTAAATTGTTTGTTGAAAAATTCTTGAGGGGAATGTCGAATTGTTTGGTTAAAATTCTAATGTATACAATATAACAATATACAATGGAATTAAAATAATGATGTAAGAAAATAATCAGCTGATTAACAGTAATTATATAAAAAGGGGTGAATATTCGAAGAGGAGAAGAGTGAGAAAAGGCAGACGAGAAAGGGTCTGTAGAAGCAAGGACGACGTAGACCTGATAGCCTATCTGAGAAAAGCAGCCTTTCTTTCTTTCTTTTTTTCCTCTTCCAGCTTGACAGTTTACTTACAGGGCGAGAGTTATGAGCATACTAAATCGAATTATACCGATTCTGTTATTATAACATTCTTTCTATCTCTCTTTGCATTGACGACTGTTAGATTGTCACGGCCATAACAAATGTTTGTTGACAAGAGTTGTGAAAGTTTGTTTTAATCAGTACAGGTTACCACGGATATTAATTTAAGGGTGGTTTCCCACACGGAGAAACGAGCCCATACATAAGAACAAAGACGCAATACGTTACACCACAGCCTTCTAGCATACATATGATAAAAATGGCTGGGACTTGTCATATAAGCAATAGGGTTGGGACAATCATATAGGTGTTAGGGCTTCATGTGACCAGCTGATTGATCGGAAGGGGGTGCTCTGACAGCCCGTCTAGCCTAAGTAAAGGCCAAAGTAGAGTATTGCATGTCATGTACTACTCATCCACCATCCTGAAGCATCACGGATCGCCACTTATGGCCAATAGGTAGCCCCATTCGGGGAGTCTTACCTCTCTGCAGTCGGTGTATTCTAAAGCCCCAGTCGACAGGGCTCTGATAATAGTGAATAATATATTTGAGAATTAACAATTTTTTTATACGCTGTTGATAACACCACTTGTCAAACGTCGAAATAAGAAAAATCGGTACAAATGCAGAATAGCGCACAAGAGATAATATCATTAGAATTGCAGTTTACCTATAAATAGCATTAGATTACGGAAACTCCCGAAGTAGCTTAACCCTAACCCTAACACTAACTCTAACATTAACTGTAACCCTAATCCTTACACTAACCCCAGCGTCTTAAAGGTTTCGGGTATTTCCGTGAAATGTAATGCTTTTTATACGTAATTTAATGATACTATGTCTTGTGCGCTGTTCTGCATTTGTACCAAACATAAAATGTACATTTTTTCAAGTTTTGATGAGTCAAAAAATCGAAAAGATTTCCATTTATTTGTATGTGGCGTCCGTCTATGTTTTCCTTTTTATCGTCTGTTTCAATTATTTGTCTAGGTTTTATTTTTCACTAAAACACCAACCAAATAAATATTGTCTCCCAATGTAATTATTTCTCCCTTTTTTATTTCTAGCCAACAAAAGCTTTGATGAACACGGAAAATTTTCCCCTTTTTCATAACACACCAAAAATGTTTCCATCCAAAAATCAGTCTAATAATTACGCTTTGCTGTAAACGCCATTTTCCTTCAAATTTCTTCAAATTGCCTTCATTTTCTTCCATTTAATGAGTTCTTCTTGGCAGACATTTTGTCGTTGAAGGAAACTAACAATCAAATTCACCAATCATCTTAAAGTCAGATATATTTTCCCTTCTCCGTTGTAAAACAATTCGTCAACACAATCGTTTCCCATTAGAGCAATCGTCTGTACATTTGATCTTCTCTAATAACAAACGTGTGAATTTCTTAGACATAGATCTCTTTAACTGATTAAGACTAGTAGACGTACCCGGCTTTGAGTGGGAAAAAGAGATTAGTAATAAAATGTCTATAGGGAATTAAAAAAAACATATCCTTCGGGTCTTCATGTCGTTACTCGTTGCAGGCGGTGTCGTCAGGCTGGTATGGACAACCGGCTCACTCCGCTAAAAACAGCCATTCTTCCCTCCTCGAGAGAAATTGCCTCTCGGTGGCCAAACCATTCCAGACAACAGGGAAGACGGGAATCTCTTAGCACAGCTGTTGTTATGATTCCAGCGGGAGGAAATTAAACATTTTATAAAAAAAACGAAGGTCCGCAAAATAGATTATGTTTTTTTTAATGTAAAATAATGTAAAATAAAAATTCTTTTTAAAAGATACAATCTATTTTGCGATATATGTTCAATTTCTTAAGCGGAGTTTAACAGGTTTGAATTCAAAGATTTCCTTCACTGCGACTTTTGCCTAACAATAATTAAATATCCCAGTTTACCCTGCTATTTACCCATCACTGAAGGGAGAATAGTTATATACATATATTTTCCAAATGTATTAAGTGAAATGCAAACAATCACGTCCAGGATTTGAACTGGGGTCCATTTTCTACGATAATAACCATTACACCACAACCCCCCCCCACAACATTATCAACCTATAAGATGTAGAGAGCCTTACTGGACATATGATGTATGTGAGAAGAAATAATTATTTATTCTTTTCTTTGTTGGATTTTACGGCATGTCTACCCTTGTTGGGTTATTTTATGCCGAAGACATTTTGTTTATTCATCCGTAATGGGTATTAGAAATTCTTTCTTTCAACTCAATTTTTTAAACACATTTTTGCTAATTCATTTTCTTTTATTTAACCCATAGACTGAACCCTAACAGATACTACCACTCCAGGTCAGAGTGGACCTAGGAGTAATGGTGATGAAGGGATACTCCGCACTAGATTCAGCATTAGATACAGTTTAAAGAATAAATAATTGATTAAATGGGTGAGAATTCGAATCAAGACATATCCTATGATAATTCTGAAAAGAGACAGACGAAGCGCGTGGTGTAATGGTTAAAGTCATGGGAAATGGAAACGTCGCCCCGAGTTCAATTTTGGACGTGGTAATTGAATTTCACTTAGCGCTAAAGGTATGAATCCTACTCTCCCTCCAGCTATGGGTAAATAGTAGAGCAGACTGGGCTCTTTAACCTTGGTTAGGCAACCGGTCTAGGAGAAGGAAAACTCTGAATTCAAACCTGTTAATCTCCTCGTGCGGAGGGGTTGGTAAATATAGAGACAGATTTTACAACGATTTAAACGTAGACAACCAATTGAGTTTTCTATCAAACTTGAAACATGAATGGATCCCAGAGTAATAAGGTAAATTTCAACAGTAGAATCAATTCCCGATCGTATTTTTTCGGCTTTACAAAGAGACAAAATAATTCTTTCCTTTTCAGGTGTCGCTTAGGTCACGTGACATTCTTCCTAAAGCAATTTAGGAAATCGACTGCAACGCTTTCAAACAGAATTTACCACTCATCCACCCACCCCTTCATGATTCTTTTTAAAAATATCGACACCGATACAAAATACCCCAAAAGCAACAAGCGTTTCTCTAAATGACTAACAATTAAATTCTACCCAGAAGCAATGAAAAAAAAAAGAAAAGCACGGAAATGATTATTTAGTGACGACGACACAACTATAATCAGCAACTTACTGATTAGTCAAATAATTAGAGAGTAGAAACCTAACGACTGGGATGTGTGCGTCTATAGATAAATAAATCGAGATAACAAGTCTTGTCTTTTTTTAATGTAGAGACGAATACTCATTTTCTTTAGTGTTTTTATTTGATGTTTCGTATGCCTATGAGTGGTTAGTTCAGTCACTAAAACATTCGCCTAGGCTGGTTGGTTGGTTGGTTGGTTGGTTGGTTGGTTTATTAGATTTCACAGCATTTCAACCCTTGAATAATTTTTATATTTTGGACTGTTGTCTTCATCTTCATTGTGTATAAACACAATGTTCAGACCACAGTAACCTTGGGCTCTGGTCAGATGGGTTTTTTTAAATTATCTTAAAATAAAATAAGTCATCTTCAGACAATTTCCCAAGAATTCAAACGGGGTGTCAGAGTTCAAATCGTTAGCATTCACTCAAGGGTTCTCCAAGCATATACTTAGTGGTAATGATTTGGGCTCCGAAACCACGTTTGAATTCTTAGGAAATCGTCTGAAGTTGACTTATTTCATTTTAAGATAATTTATAAAAAACATAATGAACAGTCCGAGTTTACTGTGACCTGAAAGTTGTGTTTATATAGAATAAAGAGGAGGAAAACCGTCCAAAATATCAGAATTATTCATATCAAGACTCATCTAAAAAATAACATGAGTATAAATAGGTGAACCCTTGTTTGCATATTTTGTTGAAGATCTTTGGTTGTATTCAATTTTTTTAAAGTCAATTTTTAAAACATATTTTTAAACTCATTTTTTCTATTTAACCCATATATGGGACCCTAATAGATGCTACCACTCCGGGCCAGAGTAGAACAATTTGAGTTAGATTTGCCTCAAAATATCCCATGTTATTAATGCCTTTAAAATCCTCCCATGTGTCTTATATGTCACTAAGAAATAAAGGTTTACATAATATATAGTGTGGCAAATTTGTATACTGGGTTTAACAAAAGTGGGTTTAATAATGGTGTTATTGATCGCTAATATTATTGTTTTATTCTCGAGCGTATTAACATCAATCTTATGAATGATTTTATATCGAAACCAATTAAAATATAATTAAAATAAGTGTAATCTTTTTATAACGTTCTTATTTAATCTTATTAGTCTTTCTAACTTAAATACTTACACCTGGCGGAGAGCGTTTATTCTTGCTAGTTTAATGTAATGGAAATATTACAGACATCGAGAAGAAAATTGTTTTGCGATCTCACAACTTGCTTTTTAGAACGTTAAGAGTATTAGGGAATAGCACTAACGCTAACCCTTTTAGTACAATGAGAGCTGAAAAGTGACATTTTATTGTGCTCAGAAAGAAAAGACGGAATTAGCAAGATTTTGTCTATTTAATTTTAATTTTATTCCGTATACCAAACATGTGATGAAATTGAAAATTAATATTTTCAATGTTAAATTATTGTTAGTGCAAAATAAACTTTTTGCAACAATAACAAGGAATAACTACTTTTTTATTAAAATGAAAAACTATTTTAATATAAAAAGTGTCTTTTGTTAGTTAATATATCATGTACTATGTAGTTAATTCATCATGAGTGCAAAATCTCCATAAACCTCTGATTGAAATTAAAATGTAGGATTTTTTAAAAATGCGAAAACTTAATATTGTTCATAAATGCTAACAACAATAACGTGAAATAATTTCTTTTTAAATTAAAATCTGTTGTGGCCTGGTTAGGGGCCAGAATAAAGACACAAGAGATGAAATGAGTTTTAAAAAATATATTAACAAAGAACAGTAGTACAAACATATGCAAACGAGAAGGTTACTCGCGAGGCGGTCTTACCAACTGTCCGCTGAAATATCGAATCTCCCTTAAATGCAGAACCTGCTGCTATTTATAGTTGGAAGAGTTCATGCGTGCGTGGTAAATTACCATAACAAAATCAAAATTGAACTTATAGTTAATTTCTAATGTTAGATACAATATAAGTGCATAAATCGTCGGTTGGTTTGTTTACAAATAATCGGAAGCTTGCGGTGACCTTTTTATTACTGGGGTGATTTTTGTGTGTTCATTGGATACTAGAACCGGTAATACGTTACGATTGCAAGTACTAGTAAACTGTTCTGTTCATGAATTGAACCCAAAACCCAGTGATCAAAACGAACCAACAGGGGTAATCGATGCTTTTATCTACAATATAACTAACCCTGTCGGCAGAGGATTGCAATATTCAGACTGTATCATTACCACCTGTAGAGGGATAAGACCATCCTCAAAGGGGGTCTTCTGGGTATGATACTAAACTGTATCTGATGTTGTGCTCTGGAAATAAAGAGTACCTTTCATTGCCATCACTCCCAGGTCCACTCTCATCCGGAGTGGTATTACCTGTTAGGGTTCCATATATGGGTCAAATACATATGTTTAAAAATATTAATGTTCGATAGGAATACTTGATACCATGTAAATATGAGCAAAAATCTTTAAAAAAACAATATACCTCTGGGCTTAAAAAACCCTAGACAAGTTTTCATGCCATTAAAATTATGCAATCAAATAAAAAAGAAAACTATTACTCTATTTTTTTTAGATGAAGCTTGATAATTTGTATTAATTTAATTTTTCGGGCTGTTGGCCTCATTTTTATTGTTATATCCACAATGAGTTCGACACGAAACACTTGAAGAAAACCGGAGGCCTCATCGGCCAAAACGTTGTGTATTTAATAATAAAGATAAAAACAACAGTCTGAAAAATGTAAATAATATAAAAAAGACAACTGTTGTGGAAATGTGTATCCCCCCCCCCCATTGTTACTTTGATCAATTCTTTTTTTTTTTTGCTTCAGTGAATACACCGATCAAAACGAAGGATAAAAAGTGTCAAGGTTAGGGTTTCGGTTAAGGTTAGCTTTCTATTGTAATTGGTCTACCAGGTTACTTACTGAATAGTCAGTAAATAATGGATTATTTATCTTCCAATGATTTTAGAGTTTGTGTATTGTCAGGTGATAACAGTAGGTTTATACAAATCCTGTTTCCTCTTAGACAATTACAAATATCTGTTATCAGAACTCTAGGGCTTCTGTAATACTATGAGTGTGATCTATTGTTCTTCGAGTTGTTGTTCGCTTCAAGACAGACTTCATAGAAATTGTTATCTTCTCTTTCTATTTGTTGAATCTACGTCAGTCTGCCAATCATCCAATATTCAATTCACACTGTTTGCAATAAATATGTCTGATGTGATCTTTCTTTTCGTCAATTTCTTTAATCGCTTGAAATAGTTGAATACTTTAACTCTCTGATTTTGTTCGGGGAATTCTGTTTCGGAAATTTCATTTGTAGACTTTAATGTTTTTCATTTTGTTCATGATTCATTTTCCCTTTACAATTCTCATCACGGCACTCAGATAATTCCATTTCTACATTCCATTATGAATTCGGAAAATATAATTCCCAACAAACTTCGCACAGTACCGCCACAGCTTCACGAAACTATTCTTAATACAAGTAAGTGAATCGTAAACAGTCTCATCCAGAATTTGAATTAGGTTTGCCGAGTTCATTTTTTATTCGGCAATAAACCCTACGCTAGACGCACCTCCTACTTGTGATTTGTATTGAAATTGTGAAGTAAGTCAAAATTGAATAAGACATGAAAACTATGACCATTTATAAGCAGAAATTATCTAGTGATTCACTGTCATTTATCTCAGATAGAAATTGTTTTATTTGCATTTCACCCATTTAGTCTTCCTTTTTTATTTAGATTTGATGACAAATTGCTCTTCTGAAAAAATCATTGAAGCACAAAAATGACTCGTAGATATGTGGGGATTAGAATAAAATAACAATCGCCCAGGAGCCCTCAGACAGGAAGCAGTCTTTGGGCATGCAAAGAAAAAAGCCCACTTCCTACCACCATTCTAAACGCATACCTTACTCGGAACACACGTTATTGGCGGGAGAAAATATCCCTTCCAAAAAATAACTATGAACCTAGGAAAAAAGTGGGAATCCTAAAAGTATCTTTTGTCTTTGTCTCTTCTTTTAC
The DNA here is from genome assembly GCA_023376005.1 of Doryteuthis pealeii. Taxonomy (NCBI): domain Eukaryota; kingdom Metazoa; phylum Mollusca; class Cephalopoda; order Myopsida; family Loliginidae; genus Doryteuthis; species Doryteuthis pealeii. Next base: position 31,417,755 of record CM042171.1, read on the forward strand.
TTTCTTTTAATTCCTTTCCAGTCTGTCAACCCACAAGAAGAAAGAAAACTCAGTATATTTGGATTTTTAGAAAATAAATTAGCAACAACCACACATCAAAGCCAACTAAAAGCCAACTAAGCACATTTTTAGAGAAAAGAGCAGTTTTATTTAAAACATTTCAACATTTATTAACATTTCATTTCAATTATTTCACACCGTATTGACGGGGCATAGGATCTGCTGTCTGTATCTCAGAGGGTTGACATGCTGTATTAAGAATTAGCGGGGTATTAGTTCAAAGCTAACACCCACATTTCTTATAATACATTAGGCTATGGAAATGATAACTTAACACTGAATATTAGCTTAAAAAAAACAAATTCAGAATGTAAAGATAAACATTTGATAATATAAAAAGGATAAAATATGTCAGAGTCCCAAACCAACAAAAATGGCAGAATGCAATGCCAAACAACTCGCGAAAAAAGTGAAATGCGCTTATTGGTTTTTGATTTGATTTGGATGTTCTGGAGGACAAAACGGGCACGCATGTGTTTAGTTCCGCGGGGAACGTCTGTTTTGTTCCGATTCAAGTGCTGAAAAGACAAAGGATTAGAGGTATGAATTGTTACATGACCAACGGACATGTGACATGGAAAGCCTACATCAAATCTCAAAACGGTGACAATTCTATTTTATGTCTTTAAAATAAATCAATCCTTCAATAAAACTACAACGATTCAATTGGATTCCTAATGATCTTTTAGAATTTACATTTCCTTAAAGGATCGGGACACGTAACACATATAAGTTTATCAACACAGACATCTTTTCATATACATCTTACCGATCGTACGTACCCGGAATAAGTCGGACCATAGCTAAAACTGGACAACCACTCGTTTCGGCATTTCTGGATTAATTTAAAGTTCAAATCTAACTTCTAGGTTTTTAGTCACCTGATTCTAACGCCTCGCAAAATAACTAAACTTTAAACTAACCTTAATCTGTCAATTGCACTGAGTTGACATTAACGGTTAAAATCTTTTTGTTTTTTTAGATTATCGGTAGTAATGCAGAATAGTGCGCAATAGATAATATCATTAGCTTAGGTAAAAAGCATTACATTTCATTACATTTCACGGCTTAGGGTTAAAGTAAGAATTAGTGTTAGGGTTAGGCTACTTCGGGAATTATCGATATCTAATGTTATTTATATGTAAAATGCGATTAAAATATCTCTTGCATACTATTGTGCAATAATACCAGATTATCTACACCACCCATCAAATACAGCTGAATTTTTACTTGTCTTTAGCTTTTATTGCAATTTATTTGTGTCCTGATTCTAGAAAAAGAAAAGAAGATTTTAGAATTGAAAATGGATAAAACCATAGCTCATCTCTTAGATTCGAACTCATCCATTTGGTTAGTAAAATTGCTATACCAAGTATGGAGGCTTGGCACCCTCTATCTAATTATTGGACTATTCCATAAAAATGTGAAAACGGATCGTCATGATCAATTTGACGGTCACACTGTAGACAATCTCACTCAATGGAGCTTCGATGCTAAACGAATAACGACACAGTAGATTTTTGGTCAATGTACTTGCATTAAGGTAATTTCTGATTGTCATATTAAATCAAAGCTGTCTAGCCTATTCTCGAGATAAACAAAATACCTGGACACTTTTCGAGACAAATGCTATAATCTTTCGGCCAAAATGATTTAAGAGAAATGTCCGGATTAGTTCCTAAATGTTTATCAATCGACTTAGATTATTGATTAGTTCATCCTATGAAAATCATTTGCGCTTGGTGATAATCTCTTGCAAGTGGTCGTTCATGGAGTCAATCAGTTATTGAGCCGACGAGTAGAAATGTGTCACGTGGTCCCCGGGAAAGCAGATGCGCGCATGCGCTCTGAGATAAAACATTTCAGCACTGTCGACTGAGGCTTTAGAATACACCACTGTACCTCTTCAGACGAGTAAGAACGCCCCCTATCGGGGCTACCTGTTTGCCGTCAGTACCGACCCGGAATGTTTTAGAATGAAACTCTAACAACCGAAATAAAATGATGAAAGTAAACTCGGTGAGGGTCACAGTCAAGTTCGACGTATATGTTCTCCCAACTGACAAAGTTCTCAGTCTGCAACAATCTCTCACAAAAGTACGACTCTCTTCTTAACAGCAAAACTCCTACTATCGTTCTCACTCGGTCTGGGAGGACAGGCTCTTAAATACACAGTTAATATGTACATCCGGGCTTCTTTCTCTGGTCTGGCATTGCCCGTTTAGAATTTTGATATTCACCAGCATTTTGAGTACGCGTTAATACTGTTTACATCCAGGTTACTGCCAACAGCATTTCAGCAACGAGGAGTTAGCGAGTTCAAATATCCGTGGCCACTCGCCACCCACCCCCTCGCACAGGTCAAACATATCCGAACGCGCTTTGTTCGTGGGGGTTGGGAATCTGCTCGTCCAATTTCAATTTCGCTACAGAAACTCTGGTGGCTGAGCAGTCCGTGACACACAACACTCCACTTTGGCCCCTTACACTAGATAGGTGGTCGGAGAGGCCTCCTTCGATCAATTAGCTGGTCACGTCAAGCCCTAGTACCAATATGATTGTCCCAACCACATCGCCCTTATGACAAGCCCCAACCCTTTTTATATGTGCTAGAAGGCAGTGGCTGAGAATTTTTTATGCTGAGTAGGATGCTAAACTCTATCCGATGGTGAGGTTCCAATTCCGGAGCTCTGAGGAATGTGAAGTGCCCCTTCATCACTATTACTCCGAGGTTCACTCTAACCCTGAGTGGTAGTACCTGTTAGGCTACCATATATGGTTTAATTTTTTTTAATTGAGTTTTTTAAAAATTGTGTACCAACAAGAATGAATAAACAAAAGGTCTTCGGCATAAAATAACCCAACAAATTAAACCAACCAACCCCAAAAAAATATTTTTATATCATTGTGTTCAGTAATCCTAATGAAATTGACGTCTTCATCGATTACTTAAGTGATCGGAAACAGACATATCGATGCGGAGAGAATTTCAAAAGATCACGTGGATTTTAATAATTATTATTGATTTTGTGTTGTATTTCCGTTTTAATCGCATCTCACTTGGATTTTTTTATTTCTACGAAAGTGTTAAGAAAGCAATTAAACTTTTTAAAAAAGTACATAGTAAAATCAATAAAAAATCAAATGATTGACAATGCTTTTCTAAAACTAAAGTATAAAATAGAATATGCTATTAAAGCTACCACTGATCCTGTAACCTGATTTGCTTGTGAGGGCGCTACACATGTAACGTGTCTTAGGCAAGGTGGAACTCAACCCTCTTCAGGTGTAGATTTGGTTTGAATTTAGAAATTTCCTTCTCTTAATTGCTAAATCAAGGTTAAAGATCCCAGTTTGTTGAACTATTTATCCATAGCTGGAGGGAGAATGAATGGATGAATACCCCTTACCCAATGTTTGTTTTTTGTGTGTGTTTTTTAATGGCATATTAACCTTCACTGGTTATTTAATGCCAAAAAATCATTCTAGAAGAACACGTAGCACATCCAGTGCAGAAATAGGCTGGTGAGGCTCATTCCTCTCCAGGTCTACAGTTATATATTAAAACTATTACTTTATAAAAGCAAAAATACCAAATCAAGCGCCAACAGAATATGCTATTAAATCTGTCACTGGTACCGTAATCTGGTTTGGTTGTAGTGGCACTTATAATGTAGCATGTCTTCGGTACAAATACCCTGGCCGAGCCCATCCCTTTCCTTTTTAAAACTGATGAATCTGTAATTGCTACACAGATAAATTTTCCTGTTCAATTCCTGTTATGTCGGAATGATGAAGTTCTGTATAAAAAATCATGTATCAGAATTAACATAAAATATTAAATAATAGGGAGAAATACAACAAGTATTAAGAATAGGGAAAATGTTACTAAGCAAATATACAAGGTGAACAGAGCAATTTCTAGGTTGAATTAACAAGTCCCGTGAGATTCGTTGTTTCTCTCTTCCGAGATTTTGTCATATATTATTTATAGGAAAACAGATGATTTCATTCCAATTTTTAGAAACTCTATGACACATATCTAATTTGGATGATTTACTCACAGTTGCACGGTTTAAAGTATTCCTCATTTATTTGCTTACAGTTATATGGTTACATGTAACTAATATTAATAAACCTTAATAAACAATTATAGCTATAGTAACTATTCTAATATAAATAATTTATCCACCCTGTCGACTGGAGCAATAGAATGCGCCGACTGCACCTCTCCAGTGGAGTAAAATCGATACTACTATGGATTGAACATTTAAGAATCACAGATTTATTGATTAAAATAAAGCGACCAAGAAGACATTGAAACGTTTGAATCGCAGAAAATGTTGAGACTGGGAGTTTTAAGTGTCTAGCCTGTTAATATGCTTCTGCTTTGAGTTTGTCTAATTGAACTTAAATTGTAAGAAATTTACTAAATGGAGCTACAAGTACCACTTGCCTAAGTTCACTTGCATTACGCATTAAGCGTATTTTTCCTCCTTGAAGAGAAGTTTGTATGTCCGTTAGTTGGGTGGTGGTTGTTGTTTTTTTACGGCATGTCAACTATTGTTGGGTTATTTTAAGCTGATAACATTTTTATTTTATACATTCTTGTTGGGTATTCAACTTTTTAAAAACTCATTTCTTAAACATTTTGTAAAACTCATTTTTATCTATTTAACTCATAGATGGAACCCTAACAGCTACTACCACTGGAGTGGACCCGGTAGCAATGGCGATGAAGTGATACTCTACACTCCCCTCGCCACTAAATGCAGTTTAACGTCATACCCTGGACACTAAGATCCTCAACCACCGCTTTCTACCATTTTTTGATAAAAAAAAGTTGGAGGTTTGTCATAAGAGCAATACGATCAGGACAGACGTATAGGTGCTAGGGATTGACGTGGCCAGCCGATTGATCGATCGGGTGAGGTTTTTCTGACTTCTCATCTAGCCTAAGTAAGGGCTAAAGTACAGTGTTGCAATTCATGGACTGCTCAGCCACCAGTATTCCACCCTTAAGCATCACGCGTCGCCAGCCACAGTCAACGGGTAGATACCGCAGGGTGTGTGGTCGTACCACTCTGTAGAGGTTCACTCGGCTTTTGTTACCGCACCAGCCAACAGGGGGAGGGGGTTGAAGAGAAGTCGGTAATCTTGTGATTCTTTATAAAAATGGTTCCACTCGTCTTTTTCATGAAGTGTCATTCGACCAAGAAAAGAATCATTTTGATTCTGAGATCAAAATGTTGTTTGGAATATCGATAGATTTTCCATCAATACCGGAAATTGGTAGAGAAAGGTCAGTTAAGAGGCAAACGGTTCAAAGATTGAATTTAAGTGATTGTACCCGGAAGCATCAATAACCTAAAATTAACCCCCTTACGCCGACTCTCTATGATCATTATATAGAGTACATTTCCATCAATAAATGGATATAAACACTTGCATCTAGTATTACATTAGATGTTTATACTGTTCAGAAATATTCATCATCAATATTTTTCTTTCTTTCTGTTTATAGTTAAAATAATCTAACCACTATTTCGCATTTCATTTTTGGGTAATTAATAATCGTAATTAAAACTACATTTAATTTGCTGATTAGTTGGAGATACTTTATAAATATTTTAATTTCGTTTTAATTTCGGTAAATTGAAAAACGGGTTTTATGATGGCGAAGTGTGTCTCCTACAATTACACAGACTTTCACACTGAGACAAAATTCGACGCTTATTCACGCAAACAGGTGAAAACACCTGCAGAGTTTTCAAAGTAAAATTAAAAATAAAACAGGTTATTCAGTTTGGATATTTTCTTATGAAAAATTATCAAGTGTTCTTTTGCGTTTTTTTTTTTTTTTTTCAATTTTTTTTTTTGTTTTATCAATCAATTTTGTAACAGAGCAAAAAAAAAAAAAAAGAAAAACAACGTAAATCTTGAAATATTATTATTAAAAAGGAATCTTGAAAACACGAATTATTTCTGTTAGTTGGTTGGTTGGTTGGTTGGTTGGTTTGGTTTGGCGTCATGTCAACTCATCGGTTATTTCACGCCAGAGACATTTTTACTTCTATTCGAATTTGTTCGATATTCAATTTGATCTTTAAACTCATCTTTTTGAAAGACATTTTAACTCATTTTTCATCTATTTAATCCATAATAGGTACTACCACTCCGAGTCAGAGTCTGCCTGAGAGTAATGGCAATAAAAAGATACTCCGTGCTCCAAAATTGGAACCTCACTACTAGATGGAGTTTAACGTCTTACTTAGGACACCAAGACCCACAGCCATCGCCTTCTAGCATATATGATAAAAAGGTTTGTGGGTTGAGCAATTGAAAAATTCGTCCGGGACAATCATATACGTGTTAGGACTTGTCGTAAACAACCGATTGACCAGAAAGAGCCTCTAATAGCCCAACTAGCCCGAATATATACTAAAGTGAAGTGCTGCAAATCATGGACTGCTCATTCATCGGGATTCCGTCCTTAAGCATCACGGGTTGCTACCCACGATTTTTTTTGAAGATTCAAGCAATTGTAAAGGAATTTTGAAACACACGGAGAAAAAAATTGATGTACCAGGTTCGAATTACAGTCCAAACAATTTTCTGTGACTTTAGCAGTAATGGTTCTTGAAAAAGGCATGAACCGAATCTTCCCTTCCTTTTCCTTCCTCTGCAGAGGATTACGTCGCCACAAAAAGGCTGTCTTATTTATGTTACTGAACTACATTCTGGGGATATGAGAAAAGAATTGATTTTATTGATTAATTTTAATGGTATATCAAATCGTCAAGGATTATTTAATGCATAGTGGTTCGTTAATCGGGTTCCTGTTTAATTTTTTAAGGTTGTTTCATAATTTCTTTTTTTAGGTGGGGGGGATGTTGGACATGATCCTATCGAATACACATATCTTTTTAAACAGATGTAGATGAGATCTTAATAGATGAGACCCTAACAGATATTACAACTCCGGGTCAAGGTGGACCTATTCAGAACAGTTACCTTGTTAATTTGATTCATGTTAACAGCATGCCAAATTGCCCAGTGTTATTTTAAGCCTAGAGGTTAGGAAATCGCGTACATTGCTGTTTAAGTCTTTTACATACATTTATATGGTATCAAGTATCCCTATCGAATATGAATATTTTTAAAAGATCCATTTAAAACATAGATTGAGCCCCGAAGAGGTGCCATTACTTCGGGTCAGAGTGAACCCGGGGGAAATGGCAATAAAATGATACTCTACATTCCCCATATCTTCAGAACTGAATCTTCATCACCAGTTGCTCAGGACATTCTTTTTCAAGGGAATATATTACACCACCGCAGGAGATACAGTCAGTGAACTCTAAGTCTCGCCGATAGGGCGGGTGTAATTGTTCTTCAAACTTATGCATTGAACCAAAATGGGTTGGCATAAATATTGGACAATAGCCAATGCCATATTGTTCCGTGTTTAATAAGTCACTTGTTCCGGAAGATGGTGTCCATATTTTTAAGGTATCAGGTAAAAACCCCAAGGATATTGTCGTCTAATAGTCCATTGCTTCTCATTACACCTAGCTGCAAATAGTTACTATCTTATTCAAAGCTGTTGACCCCAAAGCCCTTTTATCCACGTATAAGTGCTAAACGTTAATTCCCATGCCGTTTCCACGCCCCCCAACGCCCCCAGGGTGGCAGGTCGAATCATTCGGCTGTAGACCGAAGGATAAAACCCTCCGGCCAATGACCGACACACATCAAATGATTTTATGTTCACGGTGATAAAGCAATCGATTACCTCGGACACAAGGAAGAAACTCTTATCATCGTCTTTCTTGTCACTCTTTCAAAAGAAACTTGTCCTCACCACCAATTCTCTTCTCATAGCCAAAATTTGAAAGAGAAATAACGTTTAAGTTGGCAACTCAGTCACTCGGATCAGATCTCACGTTCTGTTAAGAGCGGGAATGTAATTTCGACAAACGGAAGTTGATTGTTATCATCATATAACTTGAACGGGCGGCACCTGGTGATTGAAGTATGAATTAAACGACCCTTGCAGAACCACTTTCCTTCCTTCTACGGTCAGATTTATAAGGGAACAAAGGCGGCAATTGCACCAGGCTCCCTACCATATTGATTGGTGGATTGATTTTAATGACACGTCAACCCGTCCAGGGTTATTTTATACCAAGCGGTAAATTATAAGAGGGTCGTCAAATTTATTGTTATGGGTTTTCTTTTGACAGTAAATTGTCTGCAGTTGTTTGTTGCTAAATGGATTGGGAATCGCTTTGAGGGATAAGTTCATAGGATAAGGTTCATGTTTATTGTTACTTTTTCTTTCTTTCTTTTTTTTTCTTTTTTTTTTTATAGTTCTATACGTTTCAGGAAGGATCTATATCACATGTCATCTAAATTGACATTTTTAGATATATCTCTTGTTTGTTATCTCTCTGAATTTCTGAGATGTGGTTTGATAATTAGTATTATTTGGATTATTCGGATTATTGTCCTCATCTTTATTGTTATCTATACAACGTTTCGGCCGATGTGCTCTCCGGTCTTCTTCAGGTATTTCTTGTCGGCAACCTTCTCGAACTCGGGAACCTTCTTGTCGCAAGAACCTTCTTGTCGTAATCGGGAGCCACCACGGAACTTCGAACCCAACTCTTTATTCAGTCCACAGGGATATCCTGCTCTCATTCCGCTAACCATAGCTGGCGAAAAGATGTTAAGCTGTGTTAATTATTATTCAATGTTACTGCTGCCCCTGGCCAGGATTGAACCTGCAGCCTAGATATAACTGTCACTTAGAACTGTCTTAACCTAACGCCTTTATCCACATTCTGTTTTTATTATAAAGAAAGAAAAAGGGCATCTAATGATGATTTTGCCGCTATTATACAATGTTTTTACAACATAAACAAGAGATTTCTTGGTCTCGGGAACCTTCTCGAACTCGGGAACCTTCCAATTGGACACATAAAAAACAGAATGGTCCATTATTTACCTGAGGTGACGACACACATAAGAAATAGGAATACGGTGGATAAGCAACAGCTGATAATCAGGACTTGCATTTTTGCATTTCTTATTGGACGATTTGGACGGTCTTATTTTTAATCAGAGGATATTGCAAGATGATAACTTGTAAGGAATACAAGTATTGATATATAGATAATAGAAAACTTTTTCAGATATATTGGCCATTATTGATATTAGTATATTAATATCAATGTATATGTTGTGTGTGTGTGTGTGTGTGTGTGTGTGTGTGTGTGTGTGTGTAAATATATATACAATATAATATGAATGAATATTTTTAATACTTAATATATGAAAATATTACTAGTATCATCCGCCATTAATATTACAGATAGCAATATATATTTGTTTATTTTGTGTTGCTAAACTGAAGTAAATGAACGAGAAATATTCCAATTATCCTAACGTATTTTTACAATTAGACAGTTGAGTCAGAGTTGAGAGAAAAGTCAAATTAAATTGTTATTTTTGTAGATCAACTCGCCAAAGGAAAGTCAGATCGAATTTTCGAATTTTAATCTTAGTCAGAAATAGATCGATAAAACTAAACTGAGAAAATAATATAAATTTCTTTTTGATATTTAATAAGTTTAGCTTAGTTTATCATAAGACCAAAAGTATGGAGCGGCCAATCAAAATCGAATTGATTAACAATGGTCTGATACTGATATATAGATATTAAGCAGTGCCAAAGATGACGTCACATCCGTATTTTGACAAACTAAATTTAACCCCCTCCCGATTGAGAAAAAATTACCAAAAATCAGGAAATTATCCGATTTTAATGAAACTTTCAATGTTGATTTATCAATGAATAAATTTAATAAATACATTAGTTATTTTATTTCAAAACTTTCTGATTTTTTCAAGTCACTTAACTTTGACCCCTCCCTTATATTTGAGGGGCAAAATATCTATGGTGTTATATACTTTCGAAACTAATTACAGTATAAATACAAAGACCGAAGATGCCAATAGAAGAAGAAAATTTAAGGGACCTATTCTGATAGAAAATAAGTACCGAAAATCGGAAAATTAAATGCAAAAAAAGAATTTTTAAAGTTTGTTTTACTCTGTTTTATTTGTATATAATTAGCTTTTAGAATATTAATAAAACAAATTATACATCGATATTTGTTCTATCTAAAAGGGAGGGGGCCTACCTTTTCAATTCAGTTTTCTCCAAAGATTATTAGATAACAAAGCTAAAGTACACTCTTTATTAAATACAGATTTGTTTTTAGAATCTAAAAAAATGAAATTTAAAACTTAAAATTAGGCGTTTATATTTTGAATGAATTTTTTCAGAAATAATTTATATACTTAATTTTAGTCGAAATAATTTCTATACCTAATTCATATTAAGTATCTAAAAATATAGTTTGCTCCAACTTCTTTATTCAGTTTTATTCTGAAGATCCTTTAGATGAAACCTAGGTAGATAGTGTATGACTTGATTTAAGTTTATATATATATATATATTTGTTTGTTTGTTTTGTTTTACGGCATATCAACCTCGGTGGGTCATTTAATGCCGACAAAGTTGTGAGATAAATTCATTCTTAATGCATAATACAATTTTGTTTATAAACTCATGTTTTTCATTTTAACCCATAGATGGGACTATATATATATATATATATATATATATATATATATATATATATATATATATATATATATATATATTGTGTGTGTGTCTGTGTTTGTGTGTGTATGAGAGAGAGGGGGTGATTCAAGTTTGGTAGATAAGAACTGGCGGAGTTGGTCTTTCTAGGAACCTAATTAAATTAAAAAAGGAAAACCACACAAATGATAAAATGTAGAAACTGTACAAAGTTCGTCCAATTTTAACGAATCGATCAGTTGATTTGTCAGTTGATAGATTCTCATATTAATCACCCATAAGAAGATAAGATGATAATCTATTAAACCAAACCAATTTATTCGACTTTATGATAGTGTGGCCAAATCATTTAGCTCTAAAACACCGTTTTTTAATTCCCCAAAAGCGGCTTATTTTCGGATTTTAATAACAATTTTCTGTAATTAAAGCAATAAAAGATGATTGTTTTACTTAAGCTTTACTCCATATAATTTAACTGTGGTCCAGTTCAGGTGAAGTTTCATTAGTATTTATAATTAACTGATACGGAGGGAGACAACTATGTTTGGTTTTACCATATTCTCCTCCGTTCAGTTTTAGTGAATCGTATGTGACGTAGTCGTCCAAAAGACTGGACCTTTCTCACAGCCAACCAAAATGAACGTAGCTATTTTTGATTATCGTCTTCGGACGCTGAAGTGTATGTTGTCCGAAAATACTTTGTCCTAATTGTATTTTTGCCTCCTATTAGAAGTTTGAAATCCTGAGTCAGTAAATGAGTCAGTTATGTCGAGATCCAGTCGTTTCGCTTTCAAAAATATGTCCATGTGTATATGTATATTAATACTCGTGTTCCGTAATTGTACGACCGTTATCATCTTGCAACACCCCCTGGTTAAAAGTAAGACCGTCCAAATCGTCCAAGATGACATACAAAAATGTAAATCCTGATTATCTGGTGTTGTTTATCCACCGAATTCTTATTTCCTATTATGAGTGTTGTCACTTCAGCTCAATAATGGACCATTCTGTTTTTATTATAAAGAAAGGGAAAAAAAGGACTGCTCCACAGAAAAATATGATAAGAACGAAAGAAAGTAAGGAAAGGAAAGATAGAAAGAGAGGGTGAGCGCTAACGCAAATCTATTTCAATCGAACATTAGGAAAAGATGAAAAGAAAGAAAGAAAGGAAAAAAGTGAGAGACATTTAAATCAAGATTATTATAAGTTTTACATATTTTGCAATAACTTTCAAGTAAACATATCAAACGTTTTAATAATTAAATTATCATACTGTGGTATATCCACACGTCTTGTTAGTATTGAATAAATTGCAATAAAAAGACATCAAGATAATTATTTTACTTAAGAACATTATTGAATATAACTTAAGTTGAAGATTCTTTTGTATTTTTGTGAACTGATCCCGAGGAAGACAACTATGTTTTCGGAATGGCGGTTTTGTATTCAGTGTTGCTAGAATTATTCCTTTTCTGTGCTTGCATTGTTTATTATATTACCTTTTCCGTGAGGGTGGTGTCCTGTGGCGTAGTAGGTAAGGTGCTGGACTGCAACATCATAGTAACCGAGTTCGAACTCCGGTTGCGATATTACGTTCATATTCGGATGAACCCTTAGCTCAGTCGGTAGAGCACCCGGCCAGAAATCGCAAGGTTCCTTGTTGGATACTGGTCCCCGCCAACTCAGCACAAGAGTAGCACAGATTGGATTTTAAAAAAACAATCTTCCTGGGCTAGCGCTAACGAAAAGGAGATAGACTGCCTCGCTGTTTAGCGGATACCGACAATTGGCCACTCCGCCAAATTTACATTTACTTACGGTTCTTTTACAAGGAGGGATTTGGCATTAAATAACCCATGAAGGTTGATATGACATTAAATAAAGAAACCAAACATTTTTCGTGAGTGGATCCATTTAATGCTGTTTTACAGCCAATAAATTACAGTGAATTCAACTGCAAGAGATTTTGTTAGTTTGATTGTTGGTTGGATTTTACGGCATATAAACACTTGTTGGGTTATTTTATGTCGAAGACTTTTGTTTTATCCATTCTTCACGTGTATTCAATTTTTTAAACTCAATTTTTCAAAATATTTTTGTAAATTCATTCTTTTTCTAACTAACTGGATGGAACCCGAATAGGCACTATCACTCCGGGTCGGAGTGGATCTGGGAGCAATGGTGATGAAGTGGTAATCCACAATCCCCAGAGGTACAGAATTGGAACCTCACTACCAGATGCAGTTTAACTTCGTATCCAAGACATTACAATAAAAAGGGTTGGGTCTATCAAATAGGTGCTAGGGCTTTACAGGACCAGCCGATTGATCGGAGTGGGCCTCTCCGACCGACCGTTTAGCCTGAGTGTTGCATGTCAGAACACAAGAGATTTTGTTCAGATTACTTTTAAATGAGCGCAGGGTATGTATAGATCTAAACGTTTATCTTCAGCTCAAAACTATGAAGGGTGTATGAAGCTTTACTGGTATCTAAACTATTTGAGATGAAGAGAGATCGCACTGTTAATTCAAGAACGGTGAGGGGGAAGGTGTGTCATGTTTTCCATTCATATCCAACTGTTCCACTAATGGATGCTTTGCTTTCTGCTTTCATTGTCTTTGCTTTATCATCGAAAGGAAATCTCAGTAAAGAGAGAAACCCTGGAAAGAATTGAAGAATTCGAGTTGTAAGTAAAACGGGAATCTTAATTGCTAGCCACTTCGCTTAGACATTGATGAGGCTGGATTTGTTCACTGAATTGTAATTAACTGTTTGGATAATTTCTCTCAACTGGAATTATCCAATTTGTCACATTGAAATCGAGAGAAGCGGCCAGTCAATTGCCTTTTAACCCGTGAATCATGCAGGTAATGCTCCCAAATATTTGCGATCCGAAATTGTTGCGAGGGTGAAGGGGGGACAGAGGTAGCCGTCAGAAATTGGAATGTGAGAGACAGCTTAATTAGTGTGTTGTTTTTCGTTTTGTTTTGTTTGTTGTTTTTTTGTGTTGTTTTGTTTTGTTTTCACTATGTTTTTTTGTTGTTTTTTTTGTGACTTTTTTTTATAAGACTTGGATATTTTAGTGTTTTCAACTGTCTGTGTTTAATCTCATTCATGTTTCTATCAAAAATTAACATAAACATTCAGCATCTAAATAATAGAATTGCCGGACAGTTATCAGCCACTCTTATGAAAATTTCCCTTTCTTTGCTGGCCTGATAATCAAATATTTCATCTTTTCTTTTTGGTAGCATTACTTGGTATGCCTTGATGGGAACATTGGACTCGGCGACACGATTTCGATTTCTGGGCGAAGCTGCTTGCATTTCAATTAGCGCTAATACTCTTGGAAAAGGTATACATCCAGCTATTCTCCCTTCAGCTATGGGTAATTAGTAGGGCAGACTGAGCTCTTTAAACTTGGTTAGGAAATCAGTCTAGTAGAAGGAAGCCCCTAAATTTAAATCTGTTAAACTCTGCCTTAGAAATTGGCAATACCCTGCAAGTGCGGAAGTATTGGATAAATATATATGAATGTTTATGGGTTAATTCCAAGTAGTTTGGCGCATATCAGCATATGGAGCTGACGGAACGGTTTCAAATTCTATCTACCGACATCTTTCTCCTGGTAAGATCTGATCCTAATTTATAAACTGCTTGTTCCAGTGTAAATGATTTCCATAAAGTTTGGCAAATAACAAGATTTTTATGGAACCAAGGAATAAAAATCGATGAAGATAATGGACAAGTTTCCTTCGTTTGAGCCAAATTCTTTCTGGAAGATGCCATTCTCTTTGACTGATGTTACAATCGAAAAATAATGACAGAAAGACGATAATTTATTCACCATGGCTAATCTTGTTGTAGAACTAGTTTCAAGCTGAAGAAAAAATAGATTTCTGGCTGTTCCTTTCTATTTTTTGATATTAAATGATCGCTTTACCCGATGCGCTCCTTGCATAACGGTTATTATCATAGGAAGTGGACTCGGATATTCGATGTCAAATCCTGAGCAAGGCTGCTTACACTTCACATAGCACTAATACCCTAGGGAAAGGTATGAGTCCAACTATTCTCTCTCTGGTTGTGGATAAATAGTAGATCAGACTGGACTTTTTAACACTGGTATGGCAATGAATCTAGAAGAAGAAAAACTCTGAATTCAAACCAACCCTGAAGAGTTATGGAATCCTTCAAGCTATTCAAACCAAGACCTGCTACATGGGCAACACACCAAAACCAGATAACGTGATTAGTCTTCTTTTTTTTTTTTTTGTACCCTGGATAAAATAATCAGCCTTTTCATTTTTGCCTGGCCAAGTCACGTTGAAAATACCGGTTATCGCTAGATCACCGAAGTTAAGCAGCGATGAGTGTGTTCTAATTCTTAGCTGGTTGAACTAGTTCTTCCCTTAAAACAAGTTCACCCATCCTTTATAAAATTACACTAGTTTTGGTATATATTGGTAGATATTGTTCCATTGTCGTTCCCCTTCCAGGTTCATGTAAGCAGCTTCAGTGTCTTTAAGGCATAGTCTAACCATTATAGTATTTGTATCCGCTATTATAAAGAATTTTAAAAGATACAATTTAATAGTATTGATATAATATTAATACCAATGATATAGTTAAGTAGTACAAGGTTTTTGGATCTGTACATGAAGCAAAATTTGGATTGATTGATTGATTAATTTTAACGGCATGTCAACTCGTCTAAACATTCTTACTTCTTCCCTCACTGACACCTGTTCCCTGAATGACCAGTTTCGCCTCTTCAAGTAAACGGTGTCTTTTATCCCCATTCACTTACCCCACCCAAAAAAAAACAGGAGACTAGGAGTTTATTGTCCGTTTCTCGCCTATGTGATAATTGAACCAAGTGGTTTCCTTGTGTTTGGTTTAAATTTAAATACGTTTGTATGAGGCACGATGGGTATGGAGATCTGATTTGTGAAGTATATTAGTAAGAGCAGTCTAGATTATACCGTGTCGTTATTTATAGTGGGTGTATACCCACTATACAAAACCACGCAGTATATTCTATTAATTTTAGATTTTTTTAGTCTATTTACTTTGTATATGCTTATCCATAGAGGTTAAGGAATAATACTCATTGTACATTTATATGTACATTTTTGTGAAGTTGCTTCTTACGGATTTCTTTTCTTTTTTGCACACGGCCCTATCAAATAGAAATAATTTCTAAACAGACCTATTTGACCTAACAGGTACTACCAGTCTGGGTCAGAGTGAACCTGGAAGTAATAGCAATGAAGGGGTACTTCACATTCCACAGATACCAACAAGCAGTTTAGTGTTATAATCGGGACACCCTTCGGTGTCCTGTCGGGGTGTAATGGTTAGCAAGCCCGTCTCGAAAATCCATAATTATTGAATAGAGAGTTCAATCCTCGCTGAATGCCCATACTTGCGACCTCGTATCACATCCTACCCGTAGCGAACGGTTTGGCGTAAAAGGCGTCCCATCGTGGTATAAAGTTTAGCAAGTTAGTCTCATAGATCCATTACTACGGAATAGCGAGTTTGATCCTCGCTGGATGCCCCATACTTGTGACCTTGTGTCACAACTTACCTTTGGAGAACGGGTTGGTAAATACCTTCCCAGAATACTGCTTTTGTGGGGAGGGGTCTTATCCCTCAGCAGGGGATACATTCAACTAAGCCTCACTGGTAGGATCATATAGACTTTGGAGTTATGGTCTATAAAAAGGATAATACTTTTGATATATCCTAATGATTTGTCTGAATTTTTTAGATGAGGTTTGATAATTTGGATTATTTGGATTATTCGGACTATTGTCCACTGGAGGGCCAATCGGTTGAAACGTTGTGTATATAACAATGAAGATAAGGACAATAGTCCGAATAATACAAATAATACAAAATCCTACTATCTTATTAGTCACTATTTACATTCAATGGTGCTTATCGTCTCTAATAATGGTTAATGATGATTGCTGTTCACTTTCAGTCTTGTCGGCAGGGACAGAAGAATACAACGGCTGCACCTCCGCTGAGGAACAAAGTCCCCTAATGTGACTGCCTGTTGGTCGTAAGTGTCGATTGATGATGCTTAAGGATGGAATCTTGGTGGCATACAACACTCTACTTTGACATGACATACAACACTCTACTTTGGCCCTTTCTTAGGCTGGACAATCGGTCTCAAATCAATCGGCTGGCCATGTAAAGCTCTGGCACCTATATGACTATTCCGATCCTATTGCCCTTATGGCAAACACCCAACTCTTTTTATCCTACATGTGCAAGAAGGCGGTGGATGAGGGTTTTAATGTCCTATGACGTTGAACTCTGATGGTGAAGTTCCGATTCTGGAGCTCTGAGGAGTGTGGAATACCCCTTCATCACCATTATTCACAGGTTCACTCTGATCCGGAGTGTTAGCGCCTGTAAGGGTCCCATATATGGGTTAAATAGATTTTCAAAATGAGTATCGAAAAATTGTTTAAAAATTGAGTTTTTTTTAAATTTGAATACCTAACAAGAACGAATAAAACAAAAGTTCTTCGGCATAAAAGATATTAACATGCCGTAAAAATCCAAGCGACCAACCAATAAGCTATTCACTTTTATTATCAATAAGATTCTTTTCTCCTAGCCGTGTACCAGTTTTCTTCGAAAATGCATAATTCTTTTATTCTTCCTCCCAAGACCAGCCACTATTTACCATCCTTCCTTCACATTTATAATTTGCTTAGTACCTAACGTCATTTTCCTTCTCTCCCTACTGTCTCTGCCTTTCACTCTTTCAGATCATCTCTCTCTCTCTCTCTCTCTCTCTCTCTCTCTCTCTCTCTCTCTCTCTCTCTCTCTCTCTCTCTCATCACTAATTGATTCACACAGCCAATCAAATCTTTTGTTTATTATCTATTAATTCGCCTACTTTTTTTTTCTCTGCCAATTTTAAGACTTCAAATCCTCTAAATAAAATTAATTATTATCAACGCCCTCTGGTGTCGCATATTTTCAAAGACTTGTCCAAAGGTTTTTGCCAGAAAAGATTCAGAATGCCAAATTGCGCTTTAACCATTTACGTCAAAGACGTCAACGACGGCCACACGGTTATTGTCTGGTGAGAAACAAGAGTCTCATCTTTGTTCATTTAGATTCGAGACTTTTTGAAACAATTTTCCTTTACAAAAAAAGAAAAGAAAAAAAAAAGAAAATGTCGAATTTCAGAGTTTCTTTCCTTTTTGCAAACTTTTTATGTATTCTAAAATTTTGTGATTCACACAAAATTTTTGGTCAAAATTTGTTGGTCATTAGCTATTTTGACAACCCCTAAAACGATAATGGGGTGGTTGACAGTATTCAACGAGATTGCTTGTCGTGATTATTTCAATTATATATATATATATATATATATATATATATATATATATATATATATATATACAGGGTGTTCATAAAGTCTTGCTGCAATTTTAGAATTGAAAACTTAATAACTCACCTTGTACAACTGATAGAATCATTTGGTAAAAATCATATGAATGTTCAACTCTTGTTGTTTTAGTTTTTAGGTAACTTTTCATTATAGCAATTCAACAATTCAAATATATATATATATATATATATATATATATATATATATATATATGTGCGTGTGTGTGTCTGTGTGTGTGTGTGTGTGTCTGTGTGTGTGTCTGTGTCTGTGTCTGTGTGTGTGTTTGTGTGTTTATTTTTATTGTTGTTTTTGGATGGTGTCTGTTTTAAATAGAAATGGTGAAAGAACTTGTCTTTAGATACGATTTAGATGTCTACTGACTGTTCAAGTCTGCAATGTGGCTGAGGAAGTTGAATATTGTCTCTGTTTGATTGGACAATCGGTCGTAGTTTGCCATAATAAAAGATTGGAGGAAGTTTTGGGCTGAACGGGTTTTTCACACTTCACATAGTGAATTGGTCAAGCGTGCATGAATACGAGAAACGGTGTTAGACGAGAATTTGTCCCCTGTGGACTGCTGTTTATGATTTTCGGTGCTGGATGAGAATTTATCCCCTAAAGAGTGGTGTTCCAGCTTTTGGGCATTGAGGAAATTTTCACAGTGAGTTATAGTTGTGATTTTCATTATAGACAAAGAAAAACCAGTAACTTCGTTTTCTCCCCGCTTCTTTGTTGTTTCTTAATTTCTTGATCTTAACTTTGGTCGCAATCACTGTCCAGGATGCTTTGACAAAATCTGGTTCTTCAAGGGAAAACGATAACGTATTTTTTATCGGTGATGTAATTTGTTACGAAATGCTGTTTCCTCTTGCTTGAGTTGTCGTTTGTATCTACTCTCGTGTATTTGTTTTTAACCGCACCTCCCGTATTTACAACTGGGGAGCTTTGAAAGGACCAGTTTAGCTTGGTAGTTGAAGTATCTGTCAAGGAAATATGAGGTTCCGTGTTCACCCACTCAACGCAAGAGTATCACAGCATAAATCTGTCCGGTAAAATGGAGAGCTGATAACATGTGTGGCACTCCACTTAAAACGCAAAAACACCCCCCCTGGTTTAATGCTAGTGAAAAGGGGATAGACTACGCCATGGAGACTCCCCTTGTGATATGGTTTGGTTTCTTTGTTTAATCAAAATCAACCTTCGTTTATTATTTAATGTCAAATCTATCCTTTAGAAGAACAGTAGTGATACTATTTAACCCACAGCGGGAGGATCAGCTTATTAGTTGTAATAATAGCGCGTCTGGACTTCAAACTCTAAGTTCATCACGTTAGGCGCTGCGCCACAGGGACTCCCACTGTAATAAGGTTTGTTTTAGATTCTTTGTTTAATGGCATATCAAACTTCGTGGGTTATTCTATGCCAAAGTAATCATTGTAGAATAGTAGTGGTACTATTTAATCTATAGTTGAGGGATAAGGTGGTTTATAGCTTACCCAAGGTTATTAGTCCGAAATAGAACGTTATAGCAGGACTGGAGTTCGAACGCGCTTAATACTATGTTGCAGTCCAGCGCGTTAGCAACGACGCTACATTACCCCCTTTTAGGATTTGGATTATCCAGATATTATTTATAAGTTTTCCACTGTTTTCCTTTTCGAGATAATTTTCCTGGCTCGTTTTCATCAAATTTTACAGACACTGATGAATATGAGAATGTTAGAAAAGCAATGAATCTTAAAATCTATTACAAATCACTTTCCGATATTGAACCCATTCTGATCAATAAGAGACAGAAATGAAATCGAACAACAACAGCAGCCAGAGGGTGACTTTTGGTTATTTGACCATCTTGTAATCAAATATCTTTCGAGTAACTGACACTCGAAGTTTATTTCAAACTTAACCTGAATGCCAAGCATCGGTTTCATTCACGAAGAAATCTATTCTAAAAAAACAAAATTGCCAATTTCTTTCAGAACTTTCTGATCAATTGACAAATGTACCAAGTAGCGATTAAAAAGTTTTTAATCTTAGAAATTCTAAAGAATCTACAATAGTGGTTCTCAACTGGGGTCCATGTGATCCCTGGGGATCCATATAAAAAATTCTGGAGTCCACGTAAGCAAAATAGTAAGGTGTGATCTTCAATAGTATTTTAATGTTCAATATATTTACTACGGAATATTCATTTCCTATAGAATTTTGTTAAAGTGTATGTGCAATAAATCTATATAATAATACTGGTGTTCCTAAAAAAATACGACCGTTATCATATTGCAAAAAAACGTCTGTTTAAAAAAGAGATCGTCCAAATCATCCAAGATTAAATAGAAAAATGTAAATCCTGATTATCTGGTGTTGCTTATCTGCCGAACTTCTTGCTTCTTATGAGTCTCATCACCTCAGCTAAATAATGGACCATTCTGGGGTTTTTTTTGTTTTTTTTTATTATTATAAAGAAAGAAATGGAAGAAAAAGACACGGAAAAGATATGATAAGAAAGAAAGAAAGAATAAAAGAAATTAGAGGGAAGACAGAGAGAGAAGGTGAGTATGTACAAGCGATAACGCTAATCTGTTTCATTCAAACATAATGACAAAAGGAAAAGAAGGAAAGAAAGGAAAAAAGAGTGAGAGAGAGAGTTAAATCAAGATTATTGTACTTTTTACATATTGAGCTATTTTACAATAGCTCTTAAGTAAACATATCAAAAGTTGTAATAATTAAATTATCATACTGTGGTATATCTACAGGTCCTGCTAATTAGTTATATTTCTACAATACACAGAATATTTCATCAATCTTTTTATACGATTCTTGATAATATTCAATTATAAAAATACAATAGGATGTTGTAAACATCAAATGTCAATGGGAGTATTTAGAGTTAAAGTGGAAATGACAGAAATCCATTGGTAAAAAAATCCGGTTTAGAAATTCTGCTCTTCTTAAATCACGAAAGAAAAGACTCAGATCTACAATCGCAGTATTTGAATTCTTATTATCATTAATTCATTTGTTATGCCTCCTAGGGCATCTCCCTTTTTTTCTATCTTCTCACACCAACTTTTACAAAAAGACAATAATCTTTTCATTAAAAATATATAATATTAATACAATATCCATCTAGCGATCAAATTCTCTTAAGAAATTCATCTGATAGTTCCAAAAATGTCCACTTAAATCATTTTTATTACCATTATTTCTAAATTCATCCAATTCGATTTTATTTTCTTCTTAATCCTGATAATAATAATAGTTTTCCCCTTGAACAGGATGCATGATTGCCCGAACTTTTCAGTTAAAAATGTGAACTAAACTGCCTTACATAGTTGACTTTGTTTATAGCGGTGGCGGTTTGTCACTGATCAGCCACACCTTTTGGATGAACTGATAACAAGAGACTGATGTGTCAGTGCACAACAGATTCTCTGACACAACATTCCTCAGGTTTTGAATTTATGATTTTCCTTGTATTGTATCAGTTGCCTTATTGAGATGAGGCAGCTTAGATTGCACTTACTCTCGGTTGGGACAGAAAAATACACCAACTGCACCTCTACAGATGGGTAAAATCCCCCCCCCCGCTAAATGTTACCACCTATTGACCATGAGTGGGGACCGG
Organism: Doryteuthis pealeii; assembly: GCA_023376005.1. Taxonomy (NCBI): domain Eukaryota; kingdom Metazoa; phylum Mollusca; class Cephalopoda; order Myopsida; family Loliginidae; genus Doryteuthis; species Doryteuthis pealeii. The sequence continues at coordinate 31,439,541 of CM042171.1, forward strand.
TGGTGCTTAAGGATGGAATTTTGGTGAGTCACCTGTCCATGACGTGTAACTTATTAATGTCAGTTTTTGCTTGACGACCTATACTGGTGTGTCCATTTGTAGGTTTCCTCAGGGGAACGTCGCTTATGAGTTCGTCCTTGTTTCTCCAACAATGTCCGGCATGTCTTGTTCACCTTACCCGAATGGTTTAATTGTAAATTGTCACTTATTATGATTATTTTCCTTAAGAACAAAACCAAGACATGTATATATTTTTTGTATGAATTATATAAATTCATACAAAAAATATATACATGTCTTGGTTTTGCTCTTAAGGAAAATAATCATAATAAGTGACAATTTACAATTAAACCATTCGGGTTAAATAGAAAAAATGAGTTTAAAAATGTTTTTAAAAATAGAGTTTTATAAGAAATTGAATACCGATCAAGAATCAATGAAAGAAAACGTATTTGGTATAAAATAACCTAACAAGGGTTGACATACCGTAAAATCAAACCAACCAACTAACCAAACATAATTGAGATGGAGGGGAGAGAAGATAAAGATTTAATTCCTTTCTGAGGGGCATTACCCTAATTCTAGTGTCCAATATTTGAACTTGACTCATAGAACCCATTTTCTCTGACAATAACCGTTATGTTACGCAATATGTGCATCAATGTCGATCAGTGCCAGACATCATTTGAACTTCAATAATGTGAACCAGTACAAAATGATGTCGATACGAATTTGCGAATATACTTTTTTCCTTCTTTCGTTCATTACGACGTTTATGTTTTTTCCGCAATGTGTTGGACAGGAAATAATATTTTTGCAAACATTATTTAGGATTTAAATAAGCAACAAAGAAAAATGCCTGAGTTCAAATCCAACCGAAAGCAGTTTCTATTAAATCTTTAAAAGACTGTGAATGTCTATAAAAATGATTTACCTTTACACATGGTCATAAGTATGAAACATCCAGAAAAAGATCTACGTGACTAACTTGCTAACCATTACACCACTATGGAACACCGTGTACGTCCAATTAGTTTCAGTTTTATGATTTGCAAAATTGCTAATAAAGATAATTGTGAAAACGAATTTAATGCGTTTTAAGAAATCGAATTATTTATTTGTTTATCTAATTTGTTTATCTATTTCATTCTAGCATTCGAAAACGAACTTCTTTATCATCATCATCATCATCATCATCATCATCACATCATCATCATCACATCATCATCATCATCATCGTCAGGTCGTACTGACCGAACGGATATCCATGACTCTCTCCATCTCTCAGTTATCGCCCCTGGTAGGTCTTTCACATGGTATGCGAAGTTTATGTTAGTTTTTGGCTTGTCGGCCTATACTGGTGTGTCTCTGTGTAGGTGTCCACAGAAGAACGTCAGTTATGAGTTCGTCCTTGCTTCTATAGCAATATCCAGCGTGTTTCACTTGGATTGTTTGTGTGATAGGAGGCAAGTGGCAATTCTGCTACTTTATTTTCAGATGATTGGGAACAATTCATAGAGGAAAATAATATGACATTTGATTAAGAGTTTATTTATATATTGTTATTCATATGTCCATACATAGAATATATTATGAATGTATTTACCCAAACCCCCTCCGCACGAGCAGGATGCAACCCAAGGTCTACTTCTAAACGAAGTTTAACGGGTTTTAATTGAGAGTTTTCTTTTTCCTAATCTGATTGCCATACCAAGGTTAAAGAGCCCAGTCTACCCTACTATTAACCCATGACTGTAGGCGGAATTGTTGGATACTTTTCCCAATCGCTATATGAAATGCAAACAGCCTCGTCCAGGATTTGAAATCGAGTCACCGTGTCTATTGCCTACGACGATAACCGTTAGAATACTAACACATCGATATAGACAACACAATAATTAATAACTAAAATATTTAAGAAACAAATATATGTTTAAAGAATCGATATTGTTTTATTCGACGCCTTGATCAGTGACAAAGTTTTAATTGATTGAATGGTTGGTTGGTTGATTTTAACGACAAAGCACCCTGTTTAGGGTTAGTTTATGCCTAGAGGCTAGAGAATAATGTGCATTGTTTCTTAAGAGGCTTGGCACAAATGTATATAATATCAAGTATTCCTATCTAATACACATAATTTGCACGTAGTTGCTTGGTTTCAAGTATTGCTATAAAATAAGAATCATTTTTTTTAAACAGATCTATTTGACCCATAAATGGGACCCTTGCAGGTACTACTTATCCGTGTCATAGTGAACATAAGAATGAAGCGGTACCCCACACTCCCCAAATCTGAAATGTAGCCCTCACCAACAGATCAGTACATTCCTTTGGGGAAGGGGTTTATCCCGCTGTAGGGGAAAGGCAGATTATAAATTATTAGTTAACGTCTTTACTACAGGATTTGGCAGAAATATCTCCCACATTTTAAATTGTTGCCAAACAAAGGTCTTAATATTTTTTGTTGAATCAAACAATCTTAAAGCAGAAGTATGTTAACAGACTGAACGTTTAGGAAATTCTACAACAGAATCTTTCACAGTTGCCATTTTCTTGAGTTCTAGAACTGTGAAGTCTTCCAGGAGGTTTTCTTTTAATTGATGAAGCTTTGGTTCTGTTCTGAAATTTTCAAACCATAAAACAATCGATGTTATATCCAGAACAGCATCATTCCGATGTAACACGAGAAAAGCATGAAAGCCTGTGTAGCAAATACAGATTAAGTAATCCTAAAAATGTTTCATCTGAAAACGGTCGAAGCATGATCGGAACTGAGCGTATTTGAAAACAAAATGGTAAGGCATTATCTAAATACAGCAGCTACTATTGCCACTTGCCTAAGTTCATTTGTATCAGACAGTTTTAAATACGTGGGGGGCGACATTTCTGATACTGTAGCCTGTATACATTTTAATCTTATATTGCAAAATATTTCATTTTCTGTTTAGGATTTTGCTTTATCTTATAAATTCAAAATCCTTTTTGGAAAAAAGAAAGATGAACAAAAATTGATAAGAAAATATTTCTTTTATGTTATTCATTTTTTAAATGTTCTCAACTGGTTTCGACTTTCGATCATCGTCAGGAGAAGATTTTTTGGGAAGAAATTGTTTTTAGAAAGTATTTTTTTAAGTTTTCACTTTGAAAACTTAAAAAAATAATTTCTAAAAACAATTGACAAGCTACAAAAATAGGGCGAAATATATAATCTGACATTTTAAGTGAGTCAATTTTATAAAATCTGATATAGCGTAATGGTAGAATTGTGCTGATTCTAAGAGAAAATATTTTCATCGGATTGTTTGGAATATCAAATTTCAGGAAATCCTTTGAAATATCGATTTTCAATAAATCAATCAAATTATTGTTCTTCAACAAATCGATCAAAATGTTTATCTACAGCAAATCGCAGAGAAATCATTTGTTCTGTTAGCGGGGATTAGAATACACTGACAATATTCCCTGCAGAGGATTAAAATCAACCAAAAATTTCTTCGTATATCAAATCAATTTCCCCAATTGAAATAAAATTATATGTCATTAACCCGTCCCACTCCCAAAACACCCTAATGTTTTGTTAGGGTTTTTTTAATTAAGAAAAATAACACAGTATTGTATAAAAACATAATGAAATAGAATGTAATGAATTATGTGTTGCAGTATGATTTTTTTTTTTTTTTTTGTAGAAATATTTTTTTGGTGAAATAAATCTGGAAACTTGAATGTTCTTAGTGAACTTAACATAAGCGTATCTGAAGCTCACTCGTACAATTAAATTTTAGTTCGCAGCACAAAGCAAAAATAGACAGAGTGAGGGAAAACTCGTAAGTTGGGACACTCGCAAATCAAAGTAGCACTTTAATCTTCAATAGCTTAAAATAAATGTTTTCATGTATAATTTTATATAGAAAAAAATTAGAATAAAATAAAAGTAAGTGTAATCTTTTAATATGCATTCTAATTTAGTTTCGTTAGTTGTGTTTTTTAACACCTATATAATGATACGGGTGTTCCATACGACCGTTATCATCTTGCTATACCTACTGGTTAAAAAATGAGACTGTCCAAGATGAAAAGCAAAAATGAAAATCCTGATTATCAGGTGTTGCTTACTCGCCGTATACTTATTTCTTATGAGTGTTGTCATTTCAGCTAAATAATTCCATTTTATCATGAAGAAATAAAGTGAAGAAAAAAATACATGCTACACAGAAAAAATTCCGTTTTATCATGAAGAAATAAAGTGAAGAAAAAAATACATGCTACACAGAAAAATAAGGGTAGGAGAGGGTCATGCTTAAATGTCTGACAAAATAAAATTTGAAGAAAGTAAAAAGAATTACAAAGAATAAAACATGAATTAAACTTAGTTTGGCCAGCCTGGGTTAAAGAGAAAAAAAAAGTTTAAGTTTGTTAGAATTTACAGTTACATTGGACTGGTTTTCAAAATCTATTTCTTCCAAGCATATGGCTCATTCTCCTATATTCTACTGTGGTAAATATAGCAAGTAGCTAGGATTTTTGAACATCCAAGCCATGTGCTTGGAAGAAATAGATGTTGAACTTATACTAAGTCATAACTTAGGAAATTTTAAGGCACCGATATCAACACAGTGCAACACTGATAATATTTTATCTACACATTCTTCAACTATTAACTAAATTCTTCATTGTACTCAAATCATATATACTAGTAAATTAGCCTTGGTCAGCAACCCTTCTAGGACAAGGAAAAGTCTTATAAAACCACCGCTGCCTTGCGGCTCTACCTTATCCCAAGGAATGGCTAAGGGAGTAAACCCCGAAAACAAATCCGGAACTGGAGTCCCAAAGGTGGGTGGTGCTAAATCGCAGTACTCTCAGCAACTCCTGTGGCACCGCCGTTGCCAAACCGCATTGGTTCCTACCTTTCCTTTGGATCAAAACGGCTGTGTGGAGAGGGAGGATCTGCTGCTTGGGCGACAGCTCGCCCTCCATAACAACCTGCCCAGGCTACGTAGTTTCCACTATTGAAAAAGAAAAAAACTGCGCGGACTGATATAGGCTTCAGTGAGGGAAAGAAAAAGAAAGTAATTCTCCAACCCCTTTACACACAGTCACCCTTTACACACAGTCACCCTTTACACACAGTCAACCAACAACAAAAAAAAATTGTCAAGGAAAAAAGAGTTGGACAATAACACACACTCTTAAATTTCCATATACATACAAAATCGACTTTCCACATACACAATGCTACAGAGCTCCGTGGGGGAGTGTTGTGGGGATTGGAAAATATAAAAATAGAATAAAAAAGCCACGGCCTCCCATGGGACCTTGACCGGAAGAACGTCTTTGCGCAGGCCTGACAAAAAGGCCTGACTCTCTTCCCCAAAG
>CM042171.1:31449916-31477416 GCA_023376005.1 Doryteuthis pealeii
CGGTTTGCCATTATTTTTGCATTATATTTCAATTTACTAGTAAAGATATACATCCTACGTGCAGAAGTATTTCAGTTTTAATATAATTGAATATTATATTGAATAAGAAAAACTTATGAAATTGAATACGAACACGTTTATAACCTTGTAACCTACAAATTTAAACTTAACAAATATTTCTCTCTCTCTTCTCTCTCTCTCTCTCTCTCTCTCTCTCTCTCTCTCTCTCTCTCTCTCTCTCTCTCTCTCTCTCTCTCTCTTTGTTTAGTTACCTGGTCTCATCGTGGAGGGCGCTATTCCTGTAATGTGTCATTTGTGGGAATAGTCTAGCGAATGTCTAAAACTAGTTTGAATTCAGATTTTTCCTTCTCCTAGACTGGCTGCCATACCAAAATTAAAGACCCCAGTCTGCTCAACATTTTACCTCTAGCTTGGAAGAATAGTTGGATTCATACCTTTCCCTAAGGTATTTGTTTTTGTTTGGTTTGGTTTGTCTTACGGCATATCAACCTCAGTGGGTCATTTAATGCCGATAAAGTTTTAAAATAAATTCATTCTTAATGGATACTCAATTTTTTTATAAACACATTTTTCTATTTAACCCATAGATGGGACCGTAACAATAACTATCACTCCGGTTCCGAGTGGACAAGGGAGCAATAGTGATAAAGGGGTGCCTCCAAATTTCCCAAACCTCTAGAACTGTAACCTCACCATCAGATAGAGTTTAACGTCATTCCAGAACATGAAGACCCTCAGCCACCGCCTTCTAGCACCCATATGATAAAAAGGGTTGGGGCTTGCCATAAGGGCAATAGAGTTGGGACAATCATATAGGTGCTAGGGCTTGACGTGACCAGCCGATTGATCAGAGGGCTCGTTTAACCAAGGTCCAAACTGGAGTGTTGCATATCATGGACTGCTCAGCCAACTGGGTTCCATCCTTAAGCATTACGGGCCACCAACAACGACCAAGAGGTGGCCACATTGGAGGATTCTTACCCCTCTGCAGAGGTGCAGTCGGTGTATTCTAACGCCCCATCCGACAAGTTGACACAAGGGTATTAGCTATATAAAATGCAAAAGGCTTCGTTCAGGATGTGGACTCTGATAGCTGAATCAACTTCCTACCACGATAATTGTTACGTGTATGTCACACACGCACACCTTATATTCAATGAGTCACGAGGTCAAGTAAAACCAGTTTAAATTCAGTTTTCCTTCTCCTAGATTAGTTGCCTAACCATGAATAAAGAACCTAGTCTATCCTACTCTTAACCCATAGTTGGGGAGAACAGATATATTCATGTCTTTCCTTTATTATTTATATATATATATATATATATATATATATATATATATGTGTGTGTGTGGTGTGTGTGTGTGAATAGACTACATATTTCATCACTTCCTCGGATTCGTTATATATACCAACCCCTCCAGACGAAAGATATAAATAAGCATGATGTGGCACAGGGTTAATTTCTCAGGTGGAGTTTTAATTCATAGTTTTCCTTCTCCTAGTCTGCTCTACTATTTACCCATAGCTGGAGAGGATATAGTTGTATTCATGCTTTTTCTAAGGGTATTAGCGCTATATGAAATGTAAACAGCCTCGTCCAGGATTTGAACTCGTTTCGTCGGGCCCATTTCCTACAACGGTTACCATTACACTACGCGCCTTCAATTCTGATTCTTTATATAAAGATACTAATATTGAGATTAAAAGACACAGACAGACAGACAAGCAGACAGACAGACTGATCAACTATTTTATCTATGGGAGCACATAAACACGTAAAATAGCTAATAAATCAGTTGTCTGAGTAAAATCTAATCATTCTTGTGATATGTTCCATAATTCCCAAGACAAGAAGACACATCTAACAAATTCGATGCTCAAAGCACTAAAAACATTGAAATGACAAATCGATTGAATCTAAAATTTGCTTAAGATATTTTTGAAAGGTCTGTATTATGGGATAGGCATTTATTTATTTTTATTCTCTCTCTGTCCATTCGGTGTACGCATCTGTATATGTTTGTATAAGTATGCGTTTATTAACAAAGAGATCAATAAGGACAATGATTGCTCATATAAGAATTTCCCAACTTACGAGTTTTCCGAGTTACGAGCGGTCACTCGGTCGATTTTTGGCTTTGGGTTGAGGGCTAAAATTTGATGTTAATAAGTTCACTAAAAACATTTAATTTTACAAATTTATTACGCCCAAAAATGTTATTTATAGTAGAGAAATATAAACATTAAAATATATTACAGCACGTAATTCATTAGATTCTATTTTATTGTGTTTTTCTACCATACAGTGATATTTTTCTCATTCTAACAAAAAATCAGGTTGTTTTGTGGAGGGTGGAACGAATTAATGTCATTTCAGTTTATTTCAATGGGTAAAATTGATTTGATGTACGAGGAAATTAAGTTATAAGTTGGAATAATTAAACTCATAAGTCAATAAAGATGCTATCTGCACTACGAAATATTATAATGGATGCTACCTACTTTTTTCAGAAGTTCACAAATCCTTCAATTGAATTTTGGCATATTTCTTTTACTCTTGATATTTCTTATAATATTATTTACACTCAAATCTCTTATCATTGAGATGAATTTTCAGTTAAAGAAAAAAGAAAAAAGTCACCAGGAGATAAAACAGTTTGTTGTTGTTGTTCTTCTTCTTCTAAAGAGCATTAGTTATAAACAATCCTAGTCACAATTATTGGCACCCATGGAATTTCGGTAAATAATGTAGAATATTTCCTGAAGGAAAAACAATAAAAATGAATATAGCGAAACAGATTTGGTATATTGATAAAGGAAAGCAAATGAAAAAACAACAAGTTTATATAAATTTGGTTATTTTCCATTTATTTCTGAATTTATATCTAAAAAATGAAGAGTGTCAATAATGGTAAAAAGGAAATATTCTTTAAATATCAATCATCTATATGTTCTAGTTTTATCTGGAAAACTATTCTTCAGTTATTAGGGAACTTTGTGTTGTAAGGGAAGATATTTCCCAACGAAATATTTCCAAGGAAATATATATAAATTATATGGACTACACGAGGGTATTAGTCGAGTACTCAAATCGTAGCTGGTCTTGCTACACAGCTTTTAATGACTATTGTCGAAGAGCTACGCGTTGGACTCTATCTTATTTACATCTTTTGAACCAAAGGTTAATAAACCTATGTTAACCTTTCTTTCAATGTTGTTATTTGATAACTCACACAACACTTTGACAACAAACATTTACTTTTCTATTGTATGAGGAGATACAGGTAATGACATTTACAGGTGAGTTTCAATGAATTGTTTATTCTTTTTGGGTTTCGGTGTTTTTTGGGGAGGGGTCGTTTTTGTGTTTTTATGTTTCTTTCTTTTGTTTTAAGGTCATGGAAAAGTGAAAAAAAATTGTTCTTTTTAAAAGTGAAGACGTGATCCAAAATGAACGTTGGCCAAAATGAATAGTTATGAGCCTTTTCACAATAGACATTTCTCAACTCTCGTCATATAAAAAACACCAATAAAATATTTAAAAAAAACACCAAAACTTATTATGCCTTTCAAGTTATAGTCATATAAAAAGAGTATAGTAGTTCTATTACATAAGTAAAACGTGGGAATTACCAGCTTACATGACAATTGTAGCCGTGAAACCCGGAGTCATGAGCTGTCTTACATTTTTCATAATTGATAATATATTGTGATATTTTTGTGTATTCGGCACTGTAAAGATTTTCCAATTTAGACGCGTTCTTACTCTCATAGTTTAACAATTTTATATATACATATATATAGATTATAGGGGAATATATATATATATAGATTATAGGGGAATAATTCATAGCGTGGGTCTACAACATAGACACCTGCAGTTAATCAATATCAATTCATTGGATTTAACCCTGAAGATACTTATGGTGAAACTCGAGTAGGTTATTTTTGTACATACCACAGATATATATATATATATATATATATATATATATATATATATATAACAGAGAGTGTCACTCAAAAATTTTCTAAGCTTTACGTAGATATGTTATGACTGCTCAGGCCTCTCTTTTGTTCATCTTAGATGCGGTACACATCTCTCACCTTTGTACGGGTTTCAGCTAAACAAATTAATCTCTCTAAGGCTTTTATGTGTCGACGATACGTAGTTCCCTTTTCCGAAGAATACAGAAGTATAGACAAGACACACGATTCATACACGCTGAGCTTCGTCCGGATGACAATACACGTTTCTGGAGTCCAGCGAAGGTGCTGCTTGCCCTTTCGATCCTTAGGAATATTTTGGAGTCAAGTGATCAAGATTCAAGAGAGTGGGTTGGCAAGATAAACAAATGAGTCAACCACCTTCAATCTAGTCCCCTTAACGTAGATGACCAGTCTGCATGTCGTCATCGGTGTGGGCGCATCATCAGCGAAGGGAAGCTCACGGACGAGAGTCTGGAATGTCCCCGTCTTGGTATTAAAGCGAACAAGATTAAAGACTCTACCAGTGGTATGGAATCGTATAAAGATACCAGTGTCACGGTTCGAGAAGGCATAGGATAGAGTCATCGCAAAGTAGATAGAGAACAGTGTCGCTACAGAGATATCACCCTGCTTTACACCGTTGTCGATGGCTATTGGCTCCGTGAGGGACCAATTGAAGTGGAAGTGTGTTTTATGTCTTAATGGAGTTGTTCAAACATATGGACAAATCCCGGTGGGCATCCAAGTTTCCCAAGAATAATTCATAGCATGGTCTATTCACCGTGTCAAATGCTTTTTTAGATCCACAAAGACCTGGTAGAGTGCTATATGCTGTTCGATGCATTTCTCCTGAAGTTACCGATCAGAAAAGATCATGTCCATCGTTCCATAGCCAGATCTGAAACCGCTTTAGCATTCTGGTATAACCGAGGGTCAGACCCAACTAGTGAGCAGCAATCCTTTGTCCTTGTATAGTGAGACCAGGACTGCATCAGTCAAATCCTGAGGGACAGGAGCACCCAGCCATACATCAGAAATAAGACGGTGGACCTCCACAGCGATCCTGTCATCACCGTAGCGGAGAACCCAATAGAAATGCCATGAAGACCAGGTGCCTTTCCATTATTTATTTCCTTAATTGTTTTCTCGGATCTCACCGATTGTGAGATGATCCGTCATCTTTTGGATCGTATCCCTTTGAAGTAGGCTGCTGATGACACTGTCGTCGATGACTTAGAGGTTGTCAAAGAGGTCCATGAAGTGTTCCGTCCATCGTTTCATGATACCCTCAGGACTCTTAAAGTGGAGAGACCCGTCCTTTGATTTGAGGAGTACGATTGATGATCGTTGTGCGCCGAATGCCTGTCTGGTACAGTGATTTAATATCATTGTTATCATAGGCCTTTTGATCCTCTCTGATATGTCAAACCCCACTGGTTTTTTAATTTGCGTAAGTCATCTTGCACATCTGAATGCCTGTTGTGAGGATTCTAGGTGCACCTAGAAATTTTTGGTACAGCTTCTCTTCCAAAAGTTTGTTGATCGTTCTCATCAAACCAGTTACGGTGTTTCCACTTTTTGAGGCCAAGAATCTTGACTTGTCTCATAGGTCTTACTCTTAAATTGATCCCATATACCGTCGAACTGCTCATCTTCGAACGCCTTCTGCAGATCCTTTCACATATGGAAGTCCTCAAGTTGCATTATGAGTGCGAAATGTGTTGCAGATAACGAGTCCATATTTAACCAGCACCGTCCAGGTTCCATGATCTTGTTCCACTCTGGCGTTAAAATCGCCAAGAAGTAGAATTGTATCAGCTTTTGGGATGGAGAATATGACTGATCTGAGACCCTGGTAGAAATTACCTCTTCATCGCTGCCAAGAGTGGGAGCATAGACAGAGATGACAGTCGTAAAGCGGTTGCCTTGGAAACGGGGCCTTACAGATGTGAACAGCCGCCTACCGCAGGTTGTTGGCCAGCTTGATATGTGAACAGGCATTTATTTAGGTCACATTTTCTAGACCCTATCCAGATTTCTGGATGATCATTGCTACCCCAGCGGCTGCTTAATGCACAGTCACTCACAATCTCGCTGAAGTACGTTGCTGTTCGATCACAGCAGCAACATTAGATGGGCTATGAACCACGCCACGCGTAGATTCATGACTGTGTGCTTCCAGCCTGTCAAGCCTGCATATGTCACCGTTCCTCCATCGCCGTGTGACTTGTAGAAATATCTGCACATTGAATTGACATGTTGTGTGCTTGTGCGACACGCACAGCATACTCTCCTTTCTCAAAGTCTAATATCAGTGACAAGCCGAGGCAAAATAACAGAAAGGCTTTGGTGAGCGCAGGTTTATTTCAGAGTTTCCTTCTCCTAGATGAATGATCTGACAAGAAGTACGGGTCCATCACACGGAAAATTTTTTTCGATATATTCTAAGTTTTAACTTAGTATAAGTCCACAAGTACCCCCCAACTTTATTGCTCAGGAAGCACTTCTTATCCCTATCATAATTACTTAAGATAATACCAGTTTTAAGTTGGACATTTTTTATAGAATATTTCCAAAATATATTAACTCAGGACTCAAAAGATATCTTAATATTACTTTTACATTTCATATAAATATATACTTTTGTTTTTTGATAAATTTAGTTAGTTTTATTTCACCAAAATAAACCAAAGTGAGTAGGTTAAACTTACATTTTCGCTACTACTATGCTGCTCCACTAGCTTTGGTCGATTCTAGTGGCCAAAGCACACCATACTATCCTTGTGCCCTCCTTTTGTACACCCCTCTCGGTTATGGAAACCTACATTATATCTTGGATTTTGTTAAAGGGTAAAAATTAATGATAAAATAAAACTTTAAATGGGACTGTGGGGGGAGTATGCCTCTAACGTATAGATTATTTAACTTATAGGTAACGCAGAAAATTGTCCATGTTGTTTTGCAGAAATAAAACTAAAATTTAGCAAAGATAAATAAGAGAGCGATTGATTAATGTGAGTTCTTGTTTATTCAACAAAAACAAAACAATCAATCTAACTGAAACTTTTGAGTCTGGTGAGGTTTTTTTATTTTAATACAATATAAGGAAAGTGAAGTAAAGTTTCTGGTGGCTATTGTTGGCATTTGCCGGACAGCGAGGGAATCTATTCCCTAGACCAGGGTTAGCATTAGAACAGGGAGATAGTGCTGAGGGGGGAATGCACACCTACCGTCAACTCTCCACTTAACTGCATGGATCAGATAAGTTGTGCTACTCAGGCACTGAGGTGGCAGGGACTAGTATCGAAACTGAAACCTTGCGGTTCCAAATGGATACGCTACTGACTGAGCTAAAAGGATTGTCTGTTTAATACACGAATAATAACTAAATAACAAGATCTTCTGAAAAGCAAATAAAACAAATAGAAATGGGAAATATTTGTTTGTCCGTTCATCTCCTTGATGTATATCTTTCAATTTATGAGCTGGGGGGGGGGCAAATTACACGCCTCTCTACTTGTAAATATATATAATGTGTATGTGCGTATAATGGCTCTGTAATTCATTGGTTGACAGCAGTAGTCACGTGGCAGTTCTTCTTTCCCCCCCCCCTCACAACCCACCACACACTTTAATAACCTATATGGTTGCCCAGTCTCTAATGGCTACCACCCTGTCTGGGACAGTGTCTCTTCCAATCAATGATCGACCCTCAAAGCACTCAGGCAAATTAAAATCAAACCAATTTTTGTTTACTGTGGCACACACTTATCCGACAGAGGGCGCTGCTCGGTGCTTCTCTGATTTAAATAAATATAAACTTCCTTTCAATTTTCCTAAATGCCTTCTTTCTTTCCATTAACTCTCGACCCAGACACAGAACACTCCCAGGCGGAACATTTTAATGCCAAATCTTTTTACATTTTGGAAACTTTAACACGCAGTTTGCCTTGATTAAACGACGTTAATCATATTAGCAAGTTGTTTGGGGGAGGGGGCTGTTTTTTTGTTTTGTTTGGGAGAGGCCTTTTTTTTTTTTGGTTTTTTAAATTTCGTTTCATTGCTTAATTGAAAGCAAGCTGAATTTTATTTCGGTGTTGTTATTGTGATTGTTGTTGGTGGTGTTTTGTTTTTTGGAGTTTTTTTTTACCAAACTCTCCAAGACATTCATCGTTAGCCAGCTGAATGCAGTTTATTACCAAAAATGTTATCGTCGAAGTGCCCCCCCCCCTAAATGGTCTCTCTACTCTGACTTATCTAAATTTGCATTAACTACTTTAAACCAACAATCTTAGATTACTTTCACTTCTTCGGAGCCATTTGATTAAAATTCGGAAGCAAATATATATATATATATTATATATATATATATATATATATATATATATTATAGTTCATAATCCTGGTTATTTTACACTTCTTACGAACAGCAAAAGGAAATTTTCTTACAGTTAAAGTTGAAATCTCTCTCTCTCTCTCTCTCTCTCTCTCTCTCTCTCTCTCTCTCTCTCTCTCTCTCTCTCTCTCTCTCTCTCTCTCTCTCTCTCTCTCTCTCTCGAGTTTGGTCGTGTGGGCGATATTCATGTATCCTATCTTGAGCAGGAATAGACAGGCAGAACCCATCCCTCTCCAGGCCAACAACTGGTTTGAATTCAAAGTATTCCTTTTCCTAGACCAAGATTAAAGTGTCTACTATTTACCCATAGCTGGGAGAAGAAAGGTTGGATTCATACCATTCCCAAGTGTATTAGTACTATGTGAAATTAAACTGCCTCGTTAAGGATTTGAACGCGGGTCGCCGATAAAAAAGTATAAATGTTAGGAATATTGTATTTCCTAGCATTGAATATGAACCGGTATCTAAGAAACATCTTTAATGAAAATTAAATGTCAAATCTCGTTAACTGCAGCTGTACGGCCATTTACCTCCCATCACACAAACCACCCAAGTAAGACGAACAAAACATGCTGGGTATAAGATAAAAGATTCCAAAAGATTCCAAACTAATTCCCAGACTCGAAGAATTCCATCCAGCCCAACAACAGATACACCAGCGGACGCAGACAGACCCACCTACTTCGATCCAGAATAACAGAGCCCCACTCCGATCCAGCCAAGAGAATAGTTGAACAATAAGATTAGTATAGAATTATTACTATTACAACCAACTCCTTTCAATCGAGCCACGTATGCATCAATTATATCGTTGTCTAAAGTAATTCGGCTTCCATTTTTTCTAACAAACCATAAAAGAAACTGAGAAAAGAAAATAACGAAGGTGTTATATTATAAATTGGATCTTATCATAGATTCTCTTCTTTCTACAAGAAAATCACAAAACTGTTGGTTTGTATCCTCAAAAAAATTGTCTGCTGAACCGTTCACCCCGATGACCAACGTCTCCATCATATTCAATATGAAATTCATATTGACGTCGATAAAAAGAAAGTTTCATTATAACTGTCATTCAATCAATTAACTGATAATTCCTTTTAAAATTGCGAATCTCCGTGGCGTAGTGGATACCGTGCTGGCTTGCGACATTGTAGTAAGCGAGTTCGAACTCCACTCGTGCTATTACGTTCACTTCCATATTAATACCATTGGGGAAAGGTGTGAATCCCTCAGCCATCAAACAATTGATCTAATAGTACTATTACTGTTCTTCTTTAATGATTGTTTTGCCATTAAATAACCAACGAAGGTTTGTATGCCATTAAACAAGTAAAGCGAAACAAAAAGATTCTATCGAATGGACATTAAGCTCATTAGGCGCGTCGTGTAATGCTTAGAGTCGTAGGAACTCGACGAGCTGAGTTCAAGTCCCGGACGAGGTTGTTTGCACTTCACATAGCGCTTGGGTAAGGTATGTATCCAACTAGTCTCCCTCCATCTATGGGTAAATAGTAAGGCAGATGTTGCTCTTTAACCTTGGATAGGCAACAAGTCCATAAGAAGGAAAACTCTGAATTCAAACATGTTAAACCCCGCTTAAGAAATTGAACTTGTGTCACATCCTGTTTGTGTGGAGGGGATGGTAAATATATGTATTTCTAGGTAGAGCACAAATAAAGTCCGATCGTTTTTGAAGGAGTTAAATAGAAAAAAGCAAAGCCAATAAAAAAAGATTTTTTTTATTTGGTTCTTTCCATCTAACTTGAAGGAATCAGCAGAAAATCCCATTCCAGTCCAATTCAAAGAAACTCCAACTTCATGGAACTTGCAGGTGCTTCTTTCTTTTATTAAGATTGATCAACTTTTGTTTGCAATAGAAAACAAAATATTTGATTTGATTTGATTTTCTTTTTTCTTTTTTTTTCTTCTTTTTTTTGAGTATTCTAATTAAGTGTAAATAAACAAGATGATTAATAATATCCTGATAATTAATTTCTAGTTTCGATAAAAAATACTTTTCTTCAAAAATATCCAAAAACGTGCGCGCACGCGGATCGCCATTAATGGTGTCGCCGCTTTGGGAAAACAATCATTTGATTCGACATTAATTATCTTTTTTCTAATTGTTTGACAGTTGATTTAGTGTTCAGGAATAAAATCACGAAATGCTACCAGTTTCGAATAGATAGATTGGAACAGACTGAGATAGAACTATATAAACAGACTAACTAGCTATATATATATATATATATATATATATATAGAGAGAGAGAGAGAGAGATAGAAATTATTCAAAACAAATTATTTTGATACTGATGTCGACGCTTAAACGTTTCGGTTTATTTTAATGCTACCTCAGGACAATATCACAGGGGGAAAAAAAAGAAATATATATAGATATATCCAATAGCCAATAGATTCAATGTACTAAAACACAGATCACCGTTTTCTTTTCTTCCCTATTTTCCCTCCAAATTAACTTTTCTGCTGGTACAGGGGATACATCTATTATGACTTAACCCTAGCAAAATAGTCTAACAAATCAACTACTACAGACTAGTAAGTTCGATGGGTGTCGTATATCTTTAAAGACCTGTGCGCTAAACTAGACAAAGCTTAGGAAATAACAAAACAAAACAAACTCATGTGGACCTGGTCGAAATTTTATGGTTAACAAGCTAGACTCACTGATTCATTGGTATTAAGTCGTGGGTCGATCTTCACTTGCTACCTTGTGCCAAATCCACGCAGTTGTGGTGTAATGGTTAGCAAGTAGCTAGTAGATCTACTACTACTGACTAGTGTGTTCGATTCTCACTAGGTGCACAATCTTATTATAATTTCTGTATATTTGGTGTCAGTCTGTCTGTAATCGAAACTACGTCACTGCTTACGTCACAATACCAAAATGAACTGCGTAAGTTTATCAATGAGCATTTAATTTATTGTCAAAATCTCTAAGACATAGATTGAAAACCAACCCTGTATTATATATATATACCCAGGAATTAAGTATGCAACATTAAATTATCCACATTGTTAAAACAAGTTTTAATAAATACATGACCGCAATTATTGACTAGTTTTATTTTAATAGATACTTAATGTTATCTAACGTATAGAGCTTTGGGAAAAATTATTTACAAACAAGAAATAATCACATAATGTTCTTCAACATTAAATTTGAAGACGTTTGTGTATTTAACTATATCCGGTTTAGGTTTGCGCATACCCGTTTTTCATTACGAGTTTAAATTTAATGACAGTTTCATCAATCATGTTTACCCATCTGCTTAAAAATAAACTCGGTAACAAAAATATACTCTCTCTCTCTCTCTCTCTCTCTCTCTCTCTCTCTCTCTCTCTCTCTCTCTCTCTCTCTCTCTCTCTCTCTCTCTCTAACAACATCTAACTTTCATTAATCATATTTACCCCCTCTGGTTCTTTTTTCAGATTTAATGGTACAGGCTTTTGTTCAAAAAATAAAAGGTGTTCTGTAGTTAAATTTGATATTCTACAATAGAAATATGTATGAATAATAAGATTATAATGTAATCTTATTGATATTAATTAATGATTTATATTTTATTTACGGAAAAAAAAACGTTCTGATTTGATTATCATTTGTCATAAAACAAAACAAGCATATTTTTTTATTTGACGCCCCACAAAAGAAAAACCTTATATATTTGAATTAATTTGAATTAAACTGTTAGAAACTTGGTTTTATTAGAAAGAAAACATAAATATGAATTTTACGACAGTAAAACAATGTTTATGTCTATTAAAAAAATAAGATTTCATAGATCTGTTTACATTTTTTTACGAAAGTGTGGCAAAATTTATTTTTTCACCGCCCAGGGAGGGCCTTCTTTTTTTTTTTTTTCTTTTTTTTTTCTTCTTTTGGCAAATAGATTTAATAGCCTGTGCACTAGACTGAGTAAAAATAACAAGAGCAGACCAATTTGTGCGTACAATTTCTGACGAGTGTTACAAAACAATGGTCCCCGACGTTCATATTTAGAGGTTAAAATGATTTGCAACTGAAAGGCGCGGGTAAATTTTAACTTTTGACATTTCTCACAATCATACGATCCGTAAATTCATCAAAGGTGAATGATAAGGTTAAAAACTATGACGAGAACAAAAATAGAAAAAAAAGAAAATAGCAAATTATCCTTAGTCGCTAAAAGACGAATTATCTTAGAGAATTATGTTTAGTCCAGACTGGTGATTACAATCAACTGTGAAATCTCACACAAGATGCGACTTTTTTTTCTTTCCTTATTTCACAATTCTCTGGTTGTCGTTTTGTTTTTGAGGCTTTAATAATTCACTTGTGTTTATCGCTGAAATTTCAAACACTAAAAGTCATGAATGTATTTATAAGATGAGGCTGATATGAATCATTTTGATATTTCGGACTGCTGAACTTAGTGGTAACGATTTCAACTCCGAAACTACGTTTGAAATCATGGGTAATCGTCTGAATATGACTTATATTAAGGTGATTTACAAAGGCACCTGAACATAACCCGATGTTACTGTGGCTTGAACGTTGTGTTTATACACAATAAAGATGAGGACAACAGTCCGAAATATCAAAATTATTCACTAACAAGTCAATATATAACTTACATAGAATTATGTGCTGATGAGTTTCTTAAAGACAAAATAGATGTCGCTCTAAAAGTGTATTCTAAGATTAGAATACACTGGTTGTATCTGACGAATAAACAAGTGGTCTGAACATGGCACTAAAGAGCATATGGAGATATATGGGGTGTGGTGTACCCTTTTCCTTATCATTACTTCCAGGTCCACTCTAGCTCGGAGTGTTTGTACCTGTAAGAGTCTCATCTAGGAGTCAGATATATATGTGTGATAGGAACTCTTGATGTATGATAAATGTAAATTATTTCTATAATTACTTGAAGCTATAATTGTTTACTAAGAACTATACTTATTAGTTAGCTCAAACCATGTAACCATAAGTAAACAAATCACTAGGATGGAATAGAAATGATTACTTGAAACAATACAATTATAAGTATTAGATGTGCAAATTAATTGTATTGGATGGGAATACTTCATACCATATAACTGTAATGTTTTTGGTATTCAGATTAATTACTTGAAGCTATAATTGTTTACTATGGGCTATTATTATTAGTTACTTGAAACGAAATAACTGTATACAAACAAATGACTATTATCAAATAGAAATAATTACTTGGGACCATATAATTATTAGTATTAGATAGGAAAACTTGAAACTATAGAACTGTGTGCAAATTATTTGTATCATATAAGAATATTTGATATCATCCAACTGTGTATAAAAGACTCTTAAGAAACAACCTAGACAAAAATATGAATATCAACGTACAAGGAACGTGATTCCCAAATCTCTAAGCATACAATAATCCCAGACGGATTGAAATGCCGTAAAATCAATCAATCAAACAAACAAAATAGATGTTTCGGTTTGATGTCATATATTTCCTTTTTTTTATATGTGGTCCGGCTGACCAAGATAATCTGATAGAGTGTGATCAAATGAGGTTTATTTGTCATCTGCAGTCCACACATTTTCCTATCAGTGTTGCAGTACTTAGATTTCATTGCTTAAAAGAGTTATCAACGGCAGATATGATGTCGTCATATTAACGATTTAGCCAATCCTCGCGCTGCACTAGATTACTAGTCAAGGTATTGTGATATTTCTAAAGAATGTATACATTTCAGTTCCATGTTTTTTATATGAATCTTTTAAGATGGGTCTCATGGAAATTTTACATGTTCGTTTCCGGCTTATAGTCAAGTCATGCAAAAACCATCGGTTTCTGCTAGACCACCAAAGTTAAGCAACGGTGAGCCAGTCCAATAATTAGATGATGAAACGTTTAAGCAGCAGCTGGTAATGCAAGAAAGCAAATATAAAAATGACTTTGTTCGGCATTAAATGACCTGAAAAGTGTTAATATGCCGTAAAACAAAACAAAAATCAAAACCAGTTCCTTTATCATAATCACAAAATGTTTAGTTTTAATAAAATCTGAATTTTCATCGACTATAGCAAGAATTTTACAGAAATCATCTGTACCGAATAACTTTTTCAACCGGGTGAATCTAGTGCGTAAGACACGGGTGGCATTTGTCTTTTAAAGCCAAAATAATCTGTGGAAGAAACCTTACTGCGTTTTTTACTCTCTCTTCAAAAGGTTGTCACAATGGAACTCTAATATTGCTGGGTTTTTTTATTTACAACTTTAATAATAATAAAACTATTTCTCCAATTAAGTTTGAATTCGGAAAAGCAGCCAAGACTGATTTCAGACAAGTAAGGTTTTCATGATTAAATATTGTGTGACGATATTCCTGGTTAATAGGGGGGGGGCATATCTGTCGTGAATGAAGGATTCAATAAATACAAAATTCTTCAGCATTTTTTGGGGGGGAGGGGGTTCTAAGACTAAATAAGAAACACTGCTTCGATGAAAACAAAGAAAACTGAAAATTACAAAAAGAAAGAATGCGTCAAGATTTTACAAGTTTTCCCTTTTTGTAGGTTTTTTTTCCAAAGAATTCAAATGAAAATTGAATTTTAAAAATTAATTCAAAATTAAGTATATCTTTGAGCCAAACTTTTAAAAAATATATTCTAATTGTACTCGAAAACTGAAAAGAGTCAGGAAAATTTTATGTTTTATCTTCGACTTTCTTTGACGTCTTTAACGAAAACAAACTAAGAATTGATAAACAAAATCTTCAGATATTCCAGTTTATTTTACGTCATTCGTTTAGATTTCAATAAACAGACTTCCGCATACTGATTTCCTCATTTTTGCAAAGGGAACAATTTTTCTTCATGATAATCCAGTTACAGTAATCGTACAATCATCATCATCATCATCATCATCATCATCATTGTCATCTTCAATTCGTGTCGACAGCATGGATTTCCATGACTCTTTCTCGCCATCAACTGTCGCTCCTGCAAGATCCTCTGCACAGCATCCAGAATCCGTGCAAACCTGATCGATGTAGGTCTTTGCTGGCCGATCCAAACTGATGTGTAGGTGACCATAGGAGAACGTCACTTATGAGTTCGTTCTTGGTTATCCGGAGCACAAAGATAGAAGTATGTCGCATGCAATGAGAATCGATGTCCCTATTTATAGTATTGCTTTGCTTTTTTGTTTGTTTGTTTAATGGAATATAAATCATAGTGGGTTATTTAATGCCAAAGCCATCCTTGCATATAGATTGGTTGTTTTGATTTAAGGTATGTCAACTCTTTTGGGGTCATTTAATGCTGAATCAAGCTCTTTTTGATTAACAAAGGGTTTATAACACATAACAATAAGCAAAATACCCAATTACCTGAAGATTTAGTATATTTATTTCCATTTTAATAATACCCCACACAGCGAAAAACTTTCGTGTTTGCTTTAATATTTATTGAATCTATTTTTGTAATCAAAATCGAATTTGGCTAAAACCTTTTCGTCGCTTCAAAAATAAAATGGTAGACAATCATATTAAATTTTATTGATGTACCGATTTCAGTTTTCACGCGGAGACACGATTAGAATAATGGTTATCATCATAGGACATAAGATCAGTGACCCGAGTCCAAATTCTGGACGATTTTGTGTTTCTTTTATCGATAAATCCCCTGTATTTATCCCTCATCCTCCTCTTCTAGCTATTGATTGTAGACTCAGTTCTTTACCCTTGGTTAGACAATCACTCTTGTAGAAAGAAAAACTGAATTCAAACTAGCTTTAATTTGCTTGAAAATTGACACATCCTACTTATGGCGGATGGGTTGGGTAGATACGAACATTTGAAGAACATCAAGTATATATCAACACTCGATACATTCTTGATGCTATTGTAGTGTGGAATGAAGTCAACGACACTTCTATGATATTTTTAAAGCAAGAGACAGTTTGTTTTTTGTTCTCCCTTATATCTAGTGCTTTGTAGGATGATGAGGGGGTCTGAAGGGTAAGAGATTTTATTAGGGTACTATCTACTGTTTACTGTTGACCTGATTTTTTATTATATATATATATATATATATATATATATATATATATATATACTAGCTAAAGTACCCGGTCCATGACCGGACAAAAGAAAAAATAGGAACACCAAAGAGTGAGAGGCGAGAAAATAAGAGATATATATACACAATTTTGGTTCATTTTTTTAATATCTCATAAAATTAAAATTGGGGATGGGGGTAGACCTCGTAAAAAAAATATTTCCCCTAATGTATTTTCGTAAAAATCGGACCATTAATTGATTTTTTATAGTATATTTTAAAAATCCTCTTGTCGTAAGTTGTTTTTGGCTACGTAAAATTTCAGTTGATTTAACGATGCAAAAATGAAAACATGTTTTTCAATCATAATTTTCATTATTTACGTTAGCTAAAATATTTTTAAAAATCACCAGTAGTTTGTTTAATGTTTCTTCTTTCGAATTGAACATTTTCAAGATAATATTAATTTTTATGCAAGTTTCATTGTGTTAAATATAGGGGTGGGGTAAATTTCACAGGGAAAATTGGTGGTAACTAATAAGAGATAATTATTTATCAAATTTTTTTAAAAATCGCCCAGAATTGTCTAATGAATAAACGGTCGAAATAAATGTTATATTCGAGACGACACTAATATGAATGAATTAAAGTGATTTCTAAAGTTTTAAAAAGATGTTAATAGATGATTAAAAGAAATCTCGAGATAAGGGCTGAAATTGAAAAACGGTCGGAAAATTAGGGTGACCAAAAAAAAACAACAAAAAAAAACAAACAACCCAAATTATTTATTTTCCCATTAAACTAACTCTAAACCCCAACTCTAACCCTAACCCCAAAACCCTTGTCAAAATTAAGTTTTATTACAAAAGTTGTGGGTTCTGTTTTTTCTGGGTCACCCTGTATATAGGTGACCCAGAAAAACAGAACCCAAATTATTTATTTATTTTCCCATTAAACTAACACTAAACCCCAACCGTAACCTAACCCCCCCTAGTTAAGATTAACAGTTTTATTACAAATTTTGTAGGTTCTGTTTTTTCTTGGTCACCCTAATTTCCGACCGTTTTTCAAGTTCAGCCGAGATAAATTCGAAAGACCATTTTTGACGATTTTTAGTAAAAAAAGAAAGAGAAAGAAAAAAAAGTGGTGACTTAATCTGCCTATTTATTTATCATTAGAATTATGATAAATTAAATAACAAATTTTCTCATTCAAGTTACGTACATTAGAATCATGTTTATATTATGTTTAAGGTAAGCTTAACATAACATTTCAAACACTGTTTTGTTTATATACGAAATGGTATTTTTATTATAATTTTTTGTTTTGTTTTTATTACAATACAACTATATGTTTACTTAGTTACGAAATAAGTAGTTATATAATTTAACCACCGATTTTTGTAAAAGGCTTTTTTTTCTAAAACTCTTTTGCATATATACGAAAAAATTAAAAACAAAGTTGAGTTAAATTATTATTGTTATTTACTTCGCTTATTATTTATTTCGCTTATTATTGTTATTTATTTCGCTTATTATTTCATTTCATTTACTTCGCTCTTTCTTACCAAATAAATATTTGTAAGATAGATTATTTCATTTCATTTCTAACTAAATTAAAATTTTAAAGACAGGAATAAAAAGATTGCGATATGAATAAGATTTGATTTTTCGTTAAAACATACTTTTGCTGTCCGAAGCAAAATAATTTTTTTCTAACTCGCTATAAAAAATAATTCAATGGATAAAGACTCATACAAATTATATATTGAGCAAGATTATTTTCTCTTCTTTCCAACCATACGGATACTTTTAAGATTGGACTACAAATAGGCGATAAATTCCGAGCTTAACGGCTTAAGACTGCGAAATTTATTCACTAAAATTGAATTCACTGCTTATTAGCAGGGAATTCAGCTTATCGCTTTAACAAAAAGTCAGGCCGGGGACAATATCTTGTCATCAGCAGGAGTTGGTATACGGACAGTTTCGAAATTTGGGTGATTTTAGCTTAATTAATTAATTATATCCCTTAATCAGTAAAAATCAAGAACCAAATTTGGCGTGTTTCTTAATATTAATATGTATGCAAAATTTCGAATCAGAGTGACCTCCAGTTTTGAACTTATACGTCGACACGTACATACCAATATATATATATATATATATATATATATATGTGTGTGTGTGTGTGTGTGTGTGTGTGTAGTGAACGAATGAAGGAAAAAATCCATTCATGTAATAATATATTTCAACTGCAAGCAAATTTAAAGTTTTTTTCTTCATTCATTTACTTATACTGTCCATCCAGCCACATAGCTTAAAAAAGGCACATCGAGCTCTCACTGCGGATGATCTGTACCATTACAGTTAAACCCCACATGGAATGATCCTCATCACTATATATATATATATATATATATATATATATATATATATATATATATATATATATATATATATAAGACAGGTAAGTTGGAGATGACTATTTGGGATCATCAATATCCTCCGTATATCCACAATGCATACCCATACAGATGGCCACCCTAAAGATTTGTACAAGTATTATTTCACATCCCTAAGAGATTATAATGTAAGATGTTTAATGAATTAATTATATAAAGAGCAATATTTACACTTCCAACAAGAAGGAAAAACTCAACAGACCGTCATTTGGCTATTATAAATTTATTTCAGCCAGTAACTCTATCAAAGAACCCATTCTTGTCAGATAGCCATCATAAAATGTATAAGAAAATATACTAAAATAAGAAAAACTGAAACCCTTCCTCATTCAAAACCCACTCACATAATATATATATATATTATTATTATTATTATTATATATATATATATATATATATATATATATATATATATATATATATATATATATATATGAAAAATGAATGGAAGTGAATCCGACAGTGTGAAATAAATATTTGGAAAAAACTCTTTTGAGTTTTCTTTGTGGACTATAATGCTTCTGATTTAATAAAATAAAATAAAATGTATTTTATTTTATTTTCAAAACAGAATACGCATTTTCTAAATTTAAAATAAATAAATAAATAAATTTTAAATTTAAAAAATTCCGGCTATAATATTGAACGTTTCATCTGCACCACTTTCGTCTCATAACGGTCCACAACTCGCTCTTGAGGAAGACCACTTCAATAAAGGGTCGAAACAGAATTCTGTCAGCGAATTTTAACATCATGTGTTTGTTTTTCCAATATTTATTCATATATATATATATATATATATATATATATATATATATTCGCATATGTATATGTGTAAAATACCGTACAGACTACTTTATTAAGTCTCATCAAAAGTTTCAAATTGTAATAGAAAGGGGTTTATTCTCTCATGATAATTTTTAGTCTATTACTAAAATAAATAAAATCTCATTATGAGCTGCTGATTTTTGGGCGTAATGGTTTGGCACATCCATTTTACAAGGTGATGGGTTGGGTAAATACACACATTTGCATCACGTTGAAGAGCATTAAGAATAAAGTTTTTCTATTGTTTTCATTGGTTATGTAATGCTTTTAATTTCTATTTCCTATTTTTTCTTTGATATTTGCTTTTGAGTGGATTACCCTTGAGCGACCAAACAAATAAGCCTCCCCATCTAATATCCCTGATCTGTACTATTTCTATATTAGAGTTTCATTAAATTAAATATCATTGTGCAGCAATTTGATAGTCGTTTGAGCGTCCAATTAAACAATTAATAAAGTTACAATTATTTAAATTGCAATCACAGATCGATATTGATTGGATAACCAATCATTTAGTGTCATCATCAATTTGAAGAATTGATCATTCTGATTATGATCAAACAGGAAATTGGTATCTTTATCTCATTCGCTAAACGATAAATTGATAAATCCTCCAATACAATGTGGTGCTAGGGTATATAAGCGTTGGGGCTTCCGGGGAGACTTGGCTCTTGTGAAGGGATTCAATACTGAGACAGCATCCTGCAGCATCTCAGCAGTCCAGTTGTCTCGGACTTCCCCCTGACACTAAAACGACTGCCAAGACAGTGCACCCTCTTTCCACTTGAAATATCTCACGCATGTCAAGTGAGGTCATCGTTGTCTACATCGGACTTCTATAAGCAACACCAGTAAGTATAATAAACAAGCAATTATCTTTCAAAAAATAGGTAAAATAAGTTGAGAACCACTGAACTAACCAAAAAAATGAGCAAATATTATCGGACGAATTGAATCTGTTGCCCAAGAATGTTATCCTTATTGGGATTGTTTTTAATCTATTGTGTTTTTAATAACAGGTCATCAGTATTTATGACATTGTCAACAAAGAAAGTCATGCCTGTTTGTGGAGACTAAAACACGCTGACTACCCCCCCCCGCAGAGGAGTTAGACAATATCACCCAGCACAAAAAGCGGAACGTCCAGGGTATGACACTAAACTGAATCTGATGGTGAAGCTCCAGCACTGAAGACCTGGGTATTGGGAAGTACACATTCCTTGTCATTACTCCCAGGTTCACTCGGATTGGTAGTACCTGTTAGGGTTCCATCTATGGATCAAATAGATCAGTGTAAAATTGTTTCTATTCAATAAAAGAAAAATCTTTCAAGAAACAACTACGCAACTACGCAAAAATGTGAATGAGAATGTACGATAAACGCGATTCCGTAACCTCTAGGCGTAATTAACCATTGCTAAGTGTATATGGTGTTAAAATCAATCAATCAAAAATATTCAAACAAATTATTTGGTTTCTACAAGAATAAAGGCCAGTCTGAATCTCTGAGTTGAGGAATTCATTCATGTACTCGGATTAATGTTTTTTGGGACTTCCCATCGTGATATAATAGTTAGAAAGCTAGTCTCGCAGATCCATTACAATTGAAAAGCGAGGATCGATCTTCACTCGATGCCTCATATTTAAAACCTTGAGTCACATCCTACGCGTGGCGAATGGCTTGGGTAAATACCTACACTGATTAGTGCTTTCCTCTTGATTGTTATAATTCAGATTTTTCAGTCAGTGCAATATCCGAGCTTCTTCAGGTATTTCTCATAGTCGGCGACTGCAAGCTTTATTCAATATAGAGGAGTAGACTATTTTCATCCTGCCGTCCATGAGTAAGTAAAATGGGCGGAGTGGCCTGTTGTTGATATCGGTCGGACAGCGAGGGGTTTATCCCCTTTTCCCAAGCGAAGTGGAGTACCACACTTACTATCTGCTCCCCATATTTCCGTACAAATCTAAGCTGTGCTACTCATGCGTAGAGTTTGTGAGGTCCGGTATCGAACCTGAAGCCTCGTGGTTTGAGCTAAACCAAGAGGATATATTGTATTAATTAATAATTCCTTGTTAATTTACCATTGTCACATCGATTATCTGGGAAGTGTAAATGCAGAGAAAAATCTAGAGAATGGGGATGGGGAAGGCTTTTGGAATATTGTTGTAAGGGAAGATATTTCCCTACAAGAATCCGGACTCGTCCAACGAAACACATACATAATACGGACTACACGAGAGTACTTGTCGAGTAATAGTTAGTCTTGCTACAGAGATTTAATTACTGTTGTTAAAGAGCTACGCGTTGGACTATCTTAATTATCTTTTGTAATAAACCTATGTTAACCTTTCTTCTGGATTTCAATGTTGTTATTTGAAAACTCAGACACATCAAAAGTATGGACTGAATTTTTCCAAATAAAAAACAGATTATTTCATAATTTCAAAGGACATTTCTATTTTATGATCCAAACTTGGTTCTAATATTAGGATTGGGATAATCCTTAAACAGTAAAATGTCTTTAGGATCCCCATTTTCAGTGTGTTACATGATAATAGTCCCAGAATGCGGCATTCTATAGTTGTAAAGAATGGACAAGTTCATTGTTAAAAGAACAAATAAAAAGAAAGAGAAATAAATTTTGTGAGAAATGTTTTGTTTTTGTCTGCAAGAAGATTGGAATATTGATACAATCTAAATTGGCAATATTTACATTTCCAGTTGATTCACTGTTTATTTTGACGTTTTTCATTTAACGATGTTGTCTGAATTAAGACTTTTGGTTGGCCTTTTACTTCGCTTATATAACAGCTGCTTTTAAGACATTTTCCTCTCATTTCTTTGCCAAAAAATATGGACAAAAATCCGAATAGGAAAATATGCGACTTTTTAAAAAAAGACAATTCGCTGCCTCGAAGATATTTTGGCATCCAAATTTGATTTGCTTGAATAATTAGGAATAATAACATTTTATTATTATTCTTTTTTAATTTGCCAGATGAATATATAACTAAGGACATTTATTCGCGGATAATTATTTTGTTTTTCTTTTTTAGTTTATATGATTTAGTTCAATTCACATTCTTTAGGAGAATTTGCAGTTCACTTGGCAGCTTTCTGATTTAATGCTAGACGCAGAAAAATAATTTAAGATAATGAATAATATATCAATAATTCCATGATTATTTATACGAAGTTGATGAAGATACCTTGACCAATCTTAACCAAATGTTATATGAAATTAAATTCATGGATGAAGCTAAAAAGATTCCAATGGGGAAATAGAAAGAGAACCCCCTTTTCATATACAGTCAGAGTTACAAGATTACAAGATGGAATAAAAACGATTAACATTTACACTAATGTGATATTCTAAATCTACATATTAATACTCGTGTTCCTTAATTGTACGACCGTTATAATCTTGCAACACACTCTGGTTAAAAATGAGACCGTCCAAATCGCCAAGGAAATGAAAAAATGTGAATCCTGATTATCTGATGTTGCTAATGCGCCGAATTCTTATTTCTTATGTGTGTTGTCACTTCAGCTAAATAATGGACCATTCCGTTTTTATTATAAAGAAATAAAGGAAAGAAAAGGACATGCTAAACAGAAAAATATAAGAAGAAAGAAAGAGATTATGGGAAAGATAGAGAAAAGGAGTGAGTGCGAGAAAGCGATAACGCTAATCTGTTTCAATCGAACATAAGGAAAAGCTTAAAAGAAGGAAAGTAGGAGAAAAGGTGAGAGAGAGTTAAATCAAGCTTATTAAACTTTTTACATATTGAACTATTTAACAATAGTTCTTAAGTAAACTAATCAAAAGTTGTAATAATTGAATTATCATACTGTGGTATATCCACATGCTTTTTCTTAATTTTGTTAAGCATTTCTTTTTTTTAAAGATTTACTTATGCAAGCCTCAGAGAGTTCTTCCTTGGGGTTCACCTGTAATGTAATGTTTATATATTTACTTTGTTGTTAATTGTTTTATTTTCATAGTTTCCTCTTGACATACATACATAGCAATAGCATAATCTTTACAGATCACTGCCGTCTCTCACAATCCTATAACCCCATCACCTGAACCTTTCCTCTCATGTTACTTCAAATTACTCATCAATCACACTGCAGATTTACAAAGTTTGATGCACATAACATAGGAAGGATGTCTCACTGCTTATCACGTTATCTATTAGTATTTCATCCAACCACTCATTTCACCCTACCACTCGTTATCTATTGGTATTTCAATCTACCACTCATGACAATTCTAGCTGTCATACCATTGTGCAATCGCTTCAGTATATTCACAAATATTGGTGGGTACCCAACTTTACCCAATATCGTCCAAAGGCATACATACATACATACACCCCCTAACTGCTCTTTGTAGAGATTTTCTTGGGTTATTAATCCATTTCTAGAAATTATAAATCTGTTTTAGTAAAATGTAAGTAAAAAACAGTGTGATGTTGCTGTGAATTAATAACTAATAGAAAAAAAAAGAATACAAAAAATGGATTAATAATTTCTAGATATAGTATTGATAACCCGTGGAAATGCTATATATGGACCCCTGGTGAACTAGCCTTTAGATATTTGAAATATCGTATTCGGCTTAATATAACCCAACAAGGGTTAACATGCTGTAAAATGCAACCAAAAAACAAACATAAACACCTAAGTAAATTATATGGAAAATGTATATTAACGGGTAAAATAAGCAAAATCTATTAATCACTAAAATAATATTGTAGACCCGCAATTTATTATGTTGCTTGCATGAAGCCACAAAAAATGTATATGGACCCACAAGGGATCACATGGACCCCGGTTGAAAACCAGTTTTAACGATATGATATGATAGTTTAGATGAAATTTCACAATGGAGTGAAATTTGAATGCGTTGTGTGCGCGATTGTGCGTGTGTGCGTCTGTGTGTGTGGGGGGGGGATTTCAAACCCGCCAAATCTCATATGGACTCTCAGAGACTATATCCCGCGGAGAACCACTGTTCAAACGAAATGATTGGATAGTTTAAACAAAGAGATTTTTACAGTATAATCTGAGGAGCAGCGGCCTAAGGGTTCAAAGAATTAAAAGGAATAAATCTGATGAATTCTCTGATCGATTAATTAATAAACATGAAAATAGATTTTTAATGACATGTCACAACTTGTAAGTCACACAACTCAGTCGGTAGAGCCCCCGCCCGTGAAGCACATATTGGGTAATCTCATCTGTGCAGTAAAGTGGAGAGCTGGCAGTAGGTGTGGTGCTCCACCTCAGCGCAAAAGATCTGACTCGTCTAGCGAAAAGGAGATAGATTCCCTCTTTTTCCGGCTGATACCGACCATGGGCCACTCCACCAACTTTACTATTTATAAGGTATTGGTGACTGCCTTAAAGACTCACTACTCTAAACTAATTGATTTAATCTGATTGATAAATTTTATTTATTCATCTTGATCTTTTTTTATTTTGGCTTTTGCTCGACGAATATTTGAAATTTGACTTGTGGTGTTTAAATTGATTCCAGTTCGATATGGAATATTGATCGATTTAATCGATCTGTAGAGAGCGGAGATCTGCCAAAGAACCAATCACAGAGAAATGTCATACTGCAAGGACGGAGGAGGAAGGATCACTTCAATCGTAACTGCATTTGCTTCTTAAGACGAGAGGCTTTTATTGTTGTATATTTAGAAACCAGCAAAGTAACCTGGCATTATCCAGCAGAGTTAAACGGCAAGGTTTGTAAGGTAATTCTTTTTAAGTTGATGATAATATGATGATTATGTAGAATAACAAGGATCGGGGTTGGTTCACAGACAAAACAAAAGATGACAGGGGGGTGTTCACGTAGGGATTTTTCAGTGTAAACATGTAAACTCAGTGACACATGCGAGAGCCACTGCCAGTGGCTTACAGTAGGATCGCAATGGTGAGAGCCGCTGTGATAGGATTTAATTAGGCAAAGAAGTAAGCATAATGGGTCTCCACCCATGTCCAACATGTAGCCCCATTGATGGGGGTCTTACTCCTTTGCAGAGCAGAAGATTAATGGAAGAGAATACATAAAATATGGCCGATTCATAAAAGTTCAACACTTACTCAAATCCATAAATTAAAAGGAAATTCCATTTTAGCAAACAGTTTTTTTTTAATGAACTTTTTTGTTGAATTATTTTCTCTTTTATTTAATTCTTCTGTTTTTTGGGGCCAACAGAAATGGAAATGCAAAATTTGCCATTCATCGACAAATGACGTAGAAAAGAAAAGTTCTTTTTAAAGGCGGGAAATAATGACGCTCTAAACGGCCATATTGTCTTGTTCTGTTGGGGAAAAATTAATTGAGTTTGAAGGAGTTCGAAATTTTCAAAGGATATTTTTTTTTAATTCGAAGAAGGGAATTTTTGTAAGATTGAAGGAAATTGGTCCAACAGTGAAAGACTGGTTGCATTTTATCAATCCATTCAAAATGGACGAGTGAAAAAAAGTAAAATAAAAAGAAACGCATCAGAAAGTACACTAAGAGTCTTGAAAAACAAAGAAAGAAAATGACAGAAAAAAAGAAAATCTTTGAAAGAAAAATCCGAAAAAATAAAACAGAAATTTGAGAAAATTCAAAGTTTTCGCTCTAAAAAAATACAAAAAAAACATTGCCATTTATTAAAACAAATGCGAAATATTTTCTGTATTTTATAGATCAGGCTTGATGTGAATAATTTTGATTTTTCGGACTTTTGTCCTCATCTTTATAGTGTATAAACACAACACTCTGTTGAGATGTTGTTGTTTCTTTAATTAAAAATAAGTCATCTTTAGAAGATTTCCCAATTCAAACGTGATAAGATCTGAGCCAAAACCATGTTTGAATTTTTGGGAAATCGTCTAAAGATGACTTTTTTAAGGTATCTTTTTAAAAACCATCGGAACAGAGACCAAGGTTACTGTGGCGTTATACTTATACACAATAAAATCAAAATATCAAAATTATTCATTAATATCACTTTTGTCTATATTTTTGAGATGAAGCTTGATGTAAATAATTTTAATTTTTCACATGATTGTCTTCATCTTTATTGTGTTAGTCATTAACACAACGTTTTGTAATGATCATGATTCTTCTCGTGATACATGTCTGATTGATAGACGTGCAAGAACAATGAAGTCATCTTTTGAATAAGATCTTAAAAAGTTATTCGACGCCTGTTTGATCAACAGTGAAACTATTAAAGATGATTTGCCAGGTTGGATCATTACTATACTCGGATACACAGGAAATAACTGAGGAAGGTCGGAGGATGCAACGGACGAAATGTTGCATTAATAACTACCACAATATAAAGGAGGACAATTGTCCGAAAAATCAAAATTATTTAATAACGAAAAAAATGGGATTTCTTCCACAAAAACAATTGTTGGTTTCTTCTTTCAAAAATTGTTTTCTCGTTTCATTACAACTAAACTGCGAGTTCGATTCTCGCTGGATGTCTTATACTTGTGACCTTGTGTTACATCCTACTCGGCGCGAACTCGTTCGGAAAATACCTGTAGTATTTGAAATAATTGTCATATAATTTCATAGATTCTGTCTCCTCACAAAGTGTGTAAAGACATGCTCAGTATTATCTTCGTAGAGTAGAAAGTGTAAATACTAGTACTACTTCATTGTTTCTACATTTCATATGATGTTGCGAACAGAATCTGGTTTACAAGTTACAAACATGT
>CM042171.1:31482416-31517416 GCA_023376005.1 Doryteuthis pealeii
CACACACACACACACAGAGATTATGTGTATGCAATAGGGAGAGTGGGAGGAGTGTGTGTGTGTGTGTGTGTGTGTGTGTGTGTGTGTGTGTGTGTAGGCGTGCGTGAAAGTGACTGAGGGGATCAGAATAAAAAATAAGAGACTCCTTGGATAATTATGTAAAATGCGACGATTCTTTCATTCGTTTTAATTGTAAAAAAAAAACTAGCAGTGTTGCCTATTGTTGGTATCAGCCCTGTAGCGAGGGAGTCTATCCCCTCTTCGCTAGCTCTAAACCAGGAAGATGAGGCACCACACCTACTGTCAACTCCCGGTCTTTACCGCACAGATCAGATTACCCAATCTGTGCTAGTCATACGCTGAGTTGGCGAGGAAAGGTATCGATCTCAGAACCTTGCGATTACAAGGCGGGTACTCTACCGATTGAGCTAAACCGGTCAAATCTCACATATTTCGGGAATTGTCTGTTGTGCGATTTTGAACTGTATTATTTTCAGCAAAGTACAACTTTTATACTTTCTTTCTGTCCACTAAGACGAATATATGCATTTTAAATTCACTAACTTTTGACATTTCTAACAGAAAAACAATTTAAATGGGTTCTTAAGAAATTCCTTAGTGATGGATATTGCAGTACAACTGACTTTCTCTGTTCATCTGAGAAATATTCAAATCAGTTTTTAGACGTTTTAATTCACAAGGGAAAATAGCGTTAGGACTAGGTTTACCATGTGGTGTAACTCGTGGCCAACCCAAATATCAGAGTTAACAGAAAAAGTTGGAAGAAAACACAACTATTAAAGATGAAGAAAAAAGGTTTACTAAGCAAGATAAAAGTGAATAGAGTAATTAGTAATTGTTAGGTTGCATTTACAATTACCGTGAGATCTCATTGCTCTCCTTTCCGAAGTTTCGTCTGAATATTTATAGGGAAAACAGAAGATTCCATTATCCTTATTTAGACACTATATGGCACTGGAGGCTCACATACCCCTATGTATGGGGCTGGTTTTCTTACATGGGGTATGTGAGCATATGTAAATATATGTGTTTACTTATACGGATAGGTTATGCGTAAGTACATACATGTATGGGTTTTGGTATGTATGTATAAATATGGTTAAGTACATGTTCTGGGTTTATATGTGTATGTACGTATACGTTTATGTAGATGCGTATATCAACGAGTGGATATGTATATGTATATATGTATGTGTGCATGCGTGGTATGAGAATATATGTGTGTGGGTAGTGTGCATATATCGTATGAAAGTATGTGTACAGTTGTGTGGATATTTGTGTATATATATATATGTATATATGTGTACATATATGTATATGTGAGTATAATATATATGTGTGTATGTGTATGTATATGTATGTATATATAAAGATAATATATTTTATGCTTATGGTGGTGGATAAACATCAAATTTTATCATCTGATCCAACTGATACAACGGGAAGGATGCGCTTCCTATGTCATATTTGCATAAAGCTTTGTGGATCTGCAGCGGGTTTGATGAGTCATTTGAAGGCTCATGAGAGGAAAGGTTCTGGTGGTGGAGTTATAGGATTGTGAGGGACGGCAGTAATTTGTACAGATTATGCTATTGCTATGTATGTATGTGTGGGTAAATAGGTATTTTGTGGGTGTGGATGAACATACATACATACATATATATATATGCGTGGCATGCGTAAATCTTTGGGTAGTATATAGCTTGTATATGTGTATGTGTGTATATATGTGCGTACGGGCATGATAATAGTAAGACGAGGGGAATTTCTGGGAATGGAAAAGTGATCATCATCGTTTTTAATTACAAGGGTGTCAACACTATTTCTCGGATTGATGATACCAGTAAAAAATAGAAATAGGGGGTAAAGTCATAATATAGCAAACACATATACAGTTGAGGAATATAAACACAATAAAACAATAAAACCAGATAAATAATTAAGACCCTTGTTAGAAAAAAATCACCATGACCCCATGGGCCCAACCTTATGGCGCGAAAGGACAAGCCACCTGTGAACTTTGTATTTGAACTTTTTATTTTTATCTTTACTTTTATTCTTATTTTTATTTTCATTTTAATTTAAAACTGATTTGCTGTTCTCTGTATCTGTGTTATGTCTATTTCCCAACCTAGATCTTTGGCCGCTCCCATATAACTAACATATACCCTATCCCTCTCACACCTCTCATCACCTCATCCAAACTCACTAGCCCCGCTTCTACTACTCTCCCAAACTAAGAACCCCCCAAGATTTAGATATTTAAATCCTTCTATTCTGGACGACTCCTTCTGTAATAACCATTTTGATCATGTCTGAAGATGCTGTGATTAAACAGTTGAAATAAATTATTACAATGAAGCAAATTTAAAGTTTTTTCCCTTAATTTAGTCTATATAGTGCTCTGTCCGTCCACTTACCAGTACTAGGCACATCGAGCTCTCATTGTTGTTTACCTGTATCACTACGGATAATAAAGTCATGGAATGATCCCCATTACCATAAGTATATATATATATATATATATATATATATATATATATATATATATATATATATATATATAGTGTCTGTGAAGGCAGACATAGTTTGTACCCTTAAAAATCATTACCACTAATCCAAAGCACCCCAGCAACATCTCGTGATATCCTTTATCTTGGGATCTCTCTATAAATCTCCTCTTTATAATGTAAATATCGTGAAGTCGATTTAACGAGGAAACCACATCCATTCTTCTTCTATTGAAGTTCATGAATATCTTTATTCATGAAAATCTTTATTCATGAACTCAGCCAACAATTTCCTGAAAAGGAACAGTTAATTCAACGATATTAACTTTTTTTTTAATTAACCGAACAATTGTCAAAGACAGAACGTTTTTGATAAGTGATCAGTCTCATCTGAACTGGAAAGGCGAAACGACCTTCGAAATCTGACTAGATTCAATTATTCATTTGCAAAACCCTTAGAAAAGATTATATATATATATATATATATATATATATATATATATATATATATATATATATGTCTGTGTGTGCGTGTGTGTGTGTGTGTGTGTGTGTGTGTGTGTGTGTTGAAAAAATAAATAAAGGCGAGAAAATGTTGAATGGGTAAAGATATTTAATGAAATGCCTACACGTGTTTTAACCAAGAAGATGTTTTTGTACACATTGCATTCTATTTATTATTATTTTGAATATAAAATAAAATTAATATTAAGTTACGGTAACGTGGGCATGGAATGAACGGCGCCTGTTTCTCATCTATTCGATCTGAATTGGTGAGAACTTGTCTGTAACCAGGCGCCCTATCACGTCTCCTCTGTGCGGCTAGACTTAGCAGGATATAGTCGTTCTCATAACTATTTTTAAAACACATACATACATACATACACACACACACACACATATATATATATATATATATATATATGTGTGTGTGTGTGTGTGTGTTGTGTGTGTGTGTGTGTGTGTGTAAAATACACCATCGTAATAGGAATTTTTCATGCCGGCCCTTGGGTAAAAATCTTCAAACTACCTATTTGTAATATGAACGCTATTATTGATGAATTTGATACCAATCCATAGATGGA
This sequence comes from Doryteuthis pealeii, assembly GCA_023376005.1. Lineage (NCBI taxonomy): Eukaryota > Metazoa > Mollusca > Cephalopoda > Myopsida > Loliginidae > Doryteuthis > Doryteuthis pealeii. Next base: position 31,486,033 of record CM042171.1, read on the forward strand.
TTGACACCATACCTGAGACGGTGTCGACTTCCCCATTGCCGGCAGCAGTCCACGTTCAACTTCCGATGAGGGTCAATAATGCTTATTTCTATCGGGATATTGCCGACATATAATCTTTCTGCTTCAAACTGTACACTTTCTACGTGCAATGTTTGATAGACCCTTATATCACAAACAGTCATCTCGATTTATTCGTATCTGTCGAGATCTATACTTCTCTAAACAACATTTTTGATGGTTGATAGAACTGTGTATAATAATAATAATAATAATAATAATAATAACTAGCAGGACCTGTGAATATACCATAGTATGATAATTTAATTATTACAACGTGTAATATGTTTACTTAAGAGCTATTGTAAAATAGTTCAATATATAAAAAGTATAATAATCTTGATTGAACTCTCACTCTTTTTTCTTTCTTTTTTTCTTTTGTTTCCTCTTTTTGTTATATTCGATTGAAATAGATTAACGTTATCGCTTCCGCGCGCTCACTCATTCTCTCTATTTTTCCCCTACTCTATTTATTTATTGATTCATTATTGATTTATTATATTTTCTGTGTAGTACGCCCTTTTTCTTCCCTTTCTTTTTTATAAAACAGCATGATCCATTATTTAGCTGAGATGACGACTCAGAAATAAGAATTCGACAGATAATCAGCACCAGATTCTCTGGATTTACATTTTTGGGTTTGATCTTGGACGTTTTGGACGGTCCAATTATTAACCAGAGGGTGTTGCCAGATGATAACGGTCGTACAATTAAGGAACATGAGTATTAATGTATAAAGATCATAATGATAATAATTCATCTCAGAACTTCAGACACCAAATTTTTGTTTGCTTGTTTTTTGGGTTTCTTTTATTTTGTTCTTTTGTTTTTTTTGTTTGGTTGTTTTTGTTTTTGTTTTTTTGTTTGTTTTTTGTTTGTTTTTTGTTTTTGGGGGGGGGTGGGGAGACTCAAACAGGGAAAATGCCAGGCCAACAACCGATCAAGAAATACCAGCTAGTCCGATCCAGAACAACAGAATCGAACCCACTCTGATTGAGCCAAGAGAATAGTTGAACAGTAAGAAGATAAGTTTAGAATTATTACTATTACAAAAAATCTCCTTTCAATCGAGCCCGCAATGCAACACATATAAAAAGTAATTTGCTCAAGGGACAATTTCCTCAACTAATCGTTGTTTGGGTTGGATGGCTGGTTGGTTGGTTTTTATGACATAGCACTTCTTTTCTGGGTCATTTAATGCCGAATCGAGTCATTTTGATAAACAAAGGATTCAGCTTGCTTTCAGTACTTGCTGTTGCTTAAGTGAACAACTAATTAAGTATTGAACAGGCTTATCGCTGCTTAACTTTGTTTGGTTTGGTTTATTTGTTTAATGACATATCAACCATTGTGAGTTATTTACTGCTAAATCCATCCTTACTACGACTTTAATACTTACATGATGTGCCTGCAATCTTGTAGAAGAACAGTAGTGATACTATTCAACTTACACCAGAGGGATAAGGGGGTTCATGCCTTTCCTAAGTGTATTAGTCCAAAAGTCTAATAGTACGATTATTGTTCAAACTCACTTACTACGATGTCTCAGTCCAGCACGTTAGTGACTGCACCACGGAGACTGATAGTTGTGTATTGTCTTCCTTCCTGAACAAATACCGAATGAATAAACCAAGAGGAAGATTTGGTTGGAATGTCCTTCAAGAAATAAAATCAAAGCGAGGCACAAAGTCATCGATTTGTGAAGAGAGGATTTGAGCCAGGCAGACGTTGTCATTTTGAAATTGGTGGTGGTGGTAGTGTGGGGGTGAGGAGGTAGAACAACGATTGATTGTTCAGGATGAATCACTTCGTTGATCACGGCCGCCGATTCCTCCTTTCAGATCAAGGGAAGTGGCTAAACCAGTCAGTCAAATGATCAGATAGAATGATAGAGGAAAAAACAAAATATTGGATTATACTCTCAGGTTTATATATGAATATTTGCTGATAGATAGATAGATAGATAGATAGATAAGAACAGAACGGGGGAGAGATATGAAGAAAAATAGACAGATAGGTAAAAACAGAATTATATTTACATATATATATATATATATATATATATGTGTGTGTGTGTGTGTGTGTGTTGTGTTTGTGTGTGTATGTGTGTGTGTGTTTGTGTGTGTGTATGTGTGTGCGTGTGTGTGTGTGTATACCGCAGTGACAATAAAAATCCACTAAGTAAATAAGTATACAACCTTATTTACTTCGGGATTTTTTCACTAAAATCGAATAAAAGTGCTCAATATAAAGAGCTAAATATAAAATATATATCCCGCTATATGTAATACACCCGCTGTATTGAAAATGGGTACAATCCACCTATATATTTCATAACGATGGCAGACAGAAAACACCCCGAAGATTCGCGCTAATGCGAGAAACTCGAGTTGGTATATTTTAAACTATCCGTATTTCTACACTATTCGATTTTAAATGTGTATACACACACACACACACACACACACATATATATATATATATATTATTGTGTGTGTGTGTGTGTGTGTGTTGTGTGTGTGTGTGTGTGTGTGTGTTAATACACCATAGGAGAGATATATGAATACACCGTAATAGATAGATATGAAAAAATTACGAAGCTCTGTAAAACGGATTTTTCTTACGGATTTTTCTCGGTCTTACAGTTTTTAATTTCTGACATGAAATTCTAGGGAAATCAGAAAAATGGATATATATTTGTCTGAATACCTATAGGGGAGTTTTCATACCCTGCACCTCGAATTATCAGAAACTTTGTAAAGCCCGCAAGACGCAAGGATTTTTTTTTAAAAACACAGGTTAGAATATATTTCAACATAGCTCTTTTTTACTCCTTTAATAAATTTGATGATTTTATTTACTGATGATACAAACCTTCTAACATTGAATTTTTAACTCCCACCTTTCAGGCAATATCTTGCAAAAATTAACTTTTTTTATCTAAATTTTATTAGTTCATTTAAAGTATTTTCTTAGACACAGAAAAGACTTCAAATCTTAAGGGAAATTATTAATTTATTATATTACACGTGTTTTAGTGCGTGCTAGAAATAAATTGTCTCATTATTGTTAAAAGAGAAAGCAAATTATAATAATTATATATATAAAAAAAGCAAAAATAATGTTAAACAAAGAGACATAAATAATGTAAGGAACCCCAAAAGGATTACATTTTCCTCATCTAAACAAAAACGATAGGAATAATATTTGAAATATAACAAGGTAGCACATTAAAGCTAAATTTTGTTGTTTCTCTGAATTTTTTAGATGAAGCTTGATAATTAGTATTATTTGTATTATTCGGACTATTGTTCTCACCTTCATTGTTATCTGTACAACGTTTCGGCCGATGTGCCCTTCGGCCTTCTTCGGGTACTCGGGAACATTGTTGGACACGGGAACCTTCTTGTAGTAATTGGGAAGATTCTTGTCGTAATCGGGAGCCATCCTGGAAATTTGAACCTAACCCTTTATTCAGTCCACGGGGGTACCCTATTTTCATTCCGCTAACCATAGCTGGGATACAGGTGTTAAGCTGTGTTAATTATTATTCTATATTACTGCTGCCCCTGACCAGGATTGAAAAGATATCACATCGTCTGAACTGGATATCATTTCAAGGAAATATAAGAGAACAAATATAATAGCTAAATATATTAATAAACATTTTTTTTGTGAGGTTCTATATCGAAATAGGTTAAGGCGTGTTGGACAAATTGTCTCTCGTACAAACACATTGATTCTTATACAGTAATTAACCTACAAGAACCTCACACTTTATTTAAAGAGACGTTTTCCACTAGAAAAAAACGACTTAAAAACCAGTTATCCAGTATTAAAGAAGACGTTTCTCTCTTCTACTAAATTTTAATACTTTTTATTAACTCTATGTGTGTGCGTCTATGTATATGTGTGTGCGTGTGCATCTGTGTATATGCTTGTGTTATCTATATGTATGTCTCTCTATGTATATATATGTATTAATTTGCATGTATATTCGTCTCTGCCTCTGTATATATATATATATATATATATATATATATATATATATATATATATATATATATGTGTGTGTGTGTGTGTGTGTGTATGTTTTTATCTCTATTTTTCTGTATGTATATATCTGAGTATGAGTGTGTGTGCCTGTCTGTGTGTCTTGTGTGTATATGTATATTTATGTGTGTTATTTATCTGTATTACCTATCTGTTTGCACCTGTATACGCGTGTATGTCTATGTATAGATTCAGGTGTCCATGTTTCGCATCAGCATCTACGTTAAACATCTGTGTTATAGTAACGTCACCATATGCACACACACACACACACACATACAGACACACAACTTATTCTTGAAGTTTTTAAATAAATTACCTGTTGCGCCGTTTAGACAGACTTCAGTTCGGAATTTATGCATTGTACTCACGAAATTCGTAAAAGTTGACGTCGGGGAAGAATTTCTTTCGAAATTCGATGAAACGAAAAAAAAAGCATCTTTTTATGACTCTCTCTTTTCCGCTCATTTCGAATGCATTGCGCACGTGACTGAAAAGGACTGAGTTGCCAACAGTTTTGAAGGAAACGACTACTTTCTTCTTCTGCTTGTCTTCCATCTGTATGTATCTTGCAAAGATTTCAGAAAATAGTTTTTTAAAAAACGACAAAGTTATAAAAGTTCCACCCACTTATTTATCGAAATGTTCTCAAACCGACCTCCCCCCCCCCCTGCTATAATGTTTAAAAATCCAATTGTACTTATTTAATTCATCTGAACGTATCTTATAAAGATTTCAGAAAATGTAAAAAAAAACATTTTTTTAGATGAAACAGAAAAAAAAATGAAAAGATATATATATATATAAAAGTAAAAGTTTCACCCACTTATTTTACCGAAACGTTCTTGCACAGACCCCTCCCCACCCCGGTATATATTTTAAAATCCAATTGTACTTATCTAATTAATCGATTAAGATGAGAAAAAAATAATCAATTTTACAAATCAATATACTACATTGCCAGAGCTTAACGAGTCAGGAATTTTAACTTTTAACGTTTTTCCTCAAAGGAAAAAAATTCAAAACAAAAAGAAGTTATATACATACGGAAATGGCAGTTGTGCGTATGTATGTATGTATGTATGTATGTATGTATGTATGTGTGCGTGTGTGGGGTGCATGTCCAGATAAAACAATTAACGAAAAAGTAAATCTATATACTCATTAAATGTCACTGATTCTTGCTCTTTGTGCAAAAATTACGAAGATTTGATTTATATTTACGACGATATCTAAAAATTAAAATATACATAATAATAATGGATCTGTGAGACTAACTTGCAAACCACGTTTTTTATTCCCCCTCTACCCAGGTGATGCTGGGTAGTCGTGTCTAGTTTTCTGTTAAGGAAAGATTTTATATTCTGATTTCGCGAAGACAGATGATGAGAGGGAAGGGACTTCATTTTATTTTTTGTAGCATAGCTTCTGTTGATAAGGCAGGTCAATTTTAATGGCGTTCACCTCTCACGAAGGATTATGTGCCTTATCAATGTTTTATCACCTCAACTTTCAAATCTTTTGGCACCAAATTGACTAAAACAAGCATTAATTCATTGTTTGAAATCTCAATATGACATTTGAAATTTATTTTTAGATGTTTTCCTAAGGGGATATGTATTATTTAGACGTCTTCCCTATCGCTATTCAAGGAATGCACTCCTATTCTGACACCCCCTATAGAAAATGTGATATGTATCTAAACATTCATATATATATATATATATATATATATATATATATATATATATATATATATTGATAGTTGATGTTGAGTCCACGTATGCTTCTTTATAAATTCAGTTGTGTATCAATTTTGTTCTAGTGAACGTTTTCTGTGATATCAGGAGGCATAAGAAATATATAAAAAGTTAACAAAAAACAGAGTTCTAATATATAACCGTTGTTTGGTTCTTAGTTCGCTTTATTTTTTGGGTGACTTTGTCAAGCTATTTTTTGACAACTTACGAGGAAAATATTTTCATTTATTTTATTTTAAAATTTGATACTTAACTAAAATTATATATATATATATATATATATATATATATATATAGAGAGAGAGAGAGAGAGAGAGAGAGAGAGAGATAATAGAGTATGCTATATTTATAAGTAAATAGTGCTAAATATCGTTGATAGAGCATGTATACCAAAGTTCGGGTTGCGTTGACATTAATTCTATAGTGTTTAGTTACGTAGTTGAGTAATCAACCACCATTGACTTAATGTCAATGCTAACTTAACTTAGGTATATATATATATATATATATATATATATATATATATATATATATATATATATATAATATATAGAGAGAGAGAGAGAGAGAGAGATATGTATATGTAGATATAAAGATTTGAGTATATATTTTTACATATACATAAATAAATAAAATATATACCTTGTTTATGATATAAATTAATTTCAACATATTGTCTTTGCTGTGTGTATTTTTTTTGGGGGGGGGCTTTGGGGGATTGTTTAGGGGAGGGGTAAGACCCGCGTACACTCGCGATTTCTATAAAATTCCTGGTCTGCGCGTGCTGGCTATCCCTGATATCGTAGTTTTGAAATTTGTCTTTGTGTATTTTGTCTTTCGAATGTTAGGGTAAAATTTCTCCATTTAGTCCTCTTCAATGCCAGCTTTTCCTAGTTGTCAGGATCTATTTTTACGTTTTAAAAGGTTCCTTTTTAAGCAATCCTTATACCTCTTCTTAGGCTTATGGTTTAGCTTTTTGCCATCATGCAGCTGACCGTAAAGGAGTTGCTTTGGCATTCTAACATTCCTCATACGCATCCTGTTCATCGCATTTGGGCCGTTATGATGAGAGTTTCGATGTTTGTGCATCCTGCCCTTATAAGGACTTCTGTCTCAGGTGTGTTGGTGTTCCACTTGATGCTTAGAATGCGTCACAAATAATTCTGGTGAAAGTGTTCAAGAATTTTCAAATGTCTTCGAAACAATGTCAATGTTTCCGAAGAGTACAATGGAACACTCAACACGCAAGACCAATAAACCTTCAACTTTGCTTTATGGGTAATGTTGGTATTAAACCATTACGATTTTTCTAGTCTTCCATCGGTCACAGATGCCTTCTGGATGCGTAGGGGAATCTCAGCATTCAGAGTGCCATCACAAGTCAGTGTACTTCCTAAGTATGTAAAGGTTTCAACAACATCCAAACGAGTAGCGTGAATGGATATAGTTGGCTTGATACACGGTCCACTTTTTACCGGGATGAACATTAATTTTCTTTTCGCCAATCTTATTTTTAAATCAAATGTGGTGCATGTGGCTGCAAATGTGGTTCTAAATTCCAAAATGCGTTAGCTTTTACAGAGAAGAATATTGATAATAGCAGGGAGATATTTTGGCCTAAACACATGCATACTTACATATGAACAGACTGAAATAGATAGATAGATAGATAGATAGATATGAACTGTTAAATAGATAGATAGATAGATATGAACAGATAGATGGATTGATAGATACATATGAACAGACAATATAGATAGATAGATAGTTAGATGTGAACAGATAGATTGATATGAACAGACAGAGGTAGATAGATAAATAGATATGAACAGACTGAAGTAGATAGATAGATAGATAGATAGATATATGGCTTCATGTTTCACTATTCATTCAAAGAGATTTCCTTGTGTCAATTCTTCACAAAGAAAAGGTAGGAAACCCGATATTTTGCATAAGAAGTTTACAAAAATCTTTTCCCCAGTCAATGTCGTAGCAGACTATTTGGCTCGGTTTGACCCTTGCATTAGCAGCAGAAAACTTAAAAAGCGATTCTATGAAAGATCGGCTTCACTTTTTTACAGGGGGGGGGCATATAAAACGGCCCAAAATTTTATCTGAAAATCTTTAATTTATGATTGTAATGTAGAGTCAATGGATCTAGAAAGATAAAAATTTAAACGGATATTTCCAATCCTTAAAGCACACACATACAAATACACACACGCGCGTGCGCGCGTACCCATATATATATATATATATATATATATATATATATATATATATATATATATGTATGTATATATATATACATACATATGTATATATTTTTTGTGTTGTTTTATTTAATGTTTCCTTTATTTTTACGCACATACACACGCACACACACACACACACACACACACACATAATATATATATATATATTATATATATATATATATATATATATATATATAAAAAAAAATCATTAGAGATGAAAATATCAAGAAACCGTTAAAAAGATTGAAAAGAAAAAGGAAAAATTAGAAAATAATTCGGATTCTTTTGAATATAACAAAATTGGAATTATTTCCAATTTTTTCTTTTCCTTTTCAATTTTTAATAATGTTTTTCTTTATATCATCATTTCGAAAAGAATTTATGAAATATCCGAAAGAACTATTCCTAGTACTTTCGGTTCTAATTTGAACCATTATTAAGGCTGTTTAAATAGGTGTTTATTGTTTGTGTCAGATGTTGCTAAATAAAACAAGCGTTTTGGGTTTGGGGGTTGCTTTTTGTTTTTTGTTGTTGTTTTTTTTTATTGGTAGGGGTTAAATTCCTATTTTTAGAAATATGTGACATTATATACAACGAGGTGTAGAATAAAAATTGTTCTATTTATGTAAGGCATTTAAGAATTTATCGACGGTTTTGTCATTAATTCTATTAATTAAGGGTTGTCTAAATCTTATGCATAATCTGCAAGAATTTTTAATCTTTTCATATTGTTGTCAGCATAAAGTATTTTTATGTTAATAACTAAAATATTTCATAATGTTGTGTAAAGCAGTTATTTTTTTAAATGTTGCAATATAGAGCTGAAATCTGATTGATGTAAAGTTAGTCATCTTGATAATGTTCTAGTAGTATACCCAATGTAGCTCGTCCTTTGTTTTTATTATTGCATTCTCCCAATGTAAATTCTAATTCATAAATGACATTATTTCTTTTTCTATTTGTGTGTGTGTGTATCAGCGTACAATGATTTTTTGTAATTTCTCTCAAACAAAATCTTATTCCGTTTCATAGCAAAATATTTGGAATCGAGCTGACACTGTGAGCAAATTAAAAACATTTCGAGCCGAATTTGGAGTCGCGATCATGAAATTTTGGTTTCCCAGGATTTAATTACTGCGATTGCTTTGGGCGATTTTTACGTGATTTTTTCGAAGATTTTTTGTATGATAAAATTTAATGTACTCAATGTATAGTCCCATTGTAGGGTCAAATCGAGCCACCCACAGGATCTAGTCTCGTGTATAGACAGATTCGTATTTCTGTTTTTATTTGGTTGATGGTTGCCACCATGCAACCGATACCCTCATAAAATCTGCTGCTGTCCTTTATTTACAAAGAAGGTCGGTACAGTGATGCAACCGCGAACCTGGGCACAAGGCCCAAACATTTATTTCGGGGTACAGGGAACAAAACTGTCTATGCGGCTTTCTGTGTATTTCTGTTTAAAAATATTGAAAAAGCTTTTTTTCCTTATATTGTAATTTCATGTATACTATTTTTGTATCCCAGTATATTTATACATGAGTGACATATACTGGCATATTGTGTGTGTGTGTGGGCATGCGTGTGTACGTGTCTGTATGTGTGTGTGGGGGGGGGGTAGCAACTTGAAGCGAGGATCTTCTGATATTTCAATATTGTAAATGTTTTGCGGCTTTTTATTCTGATATCTCAGCATGATGACACTAACAAAAACAAGAAAGGAAGATGACTATGTAAATATTGGAGGAGAGAGGAATTTCCCTTGTGGATGAGCAGAGCGGAAAAAAAGATGGAATTTTGAAAGAGAAACATCTTGGACAGGTCAATACAATGTTGTTCCAACAATGTGTTGAGAAGTCAAGGAAATACCAATAACAAAGGAAATATGGTTAGGGAGAGAAATAGTCAACAAATATGAATTTCAAAACTCAAACGGACTCAAACCCAGTCCTCTGTTTATCGGGGATGGTGACCCGTAATTTCTGAGAAGACGGTGATGGTGGCGAGCGGCCTGTGACACAGGTACTAAGTGATCTCGTGATAACACATAGACATACCAGTGTATCCCATTCAGTAAAAACCTACATTAATCAGCTCTGTCCGGATTCTGCATGCCGTGTAGAAGACCTACCAGGAGCGATGACCGATTGGGATGGTTGGTGAATCTGTGTTGTCAGTGCGACCTAAATGGTAATGAGGACATCTGATGGTGTTAATGACTTTAACAAAGAAGCAAAAATATATTTGTGTAGGTTTAGAAATTTCTCTTGGTTAAGGGATTCCTCGTGGTGTAGAGGTTGGAACTCCATTCGCGATATTACGTTCACTTTCTGTCGGTTTGGTTCAGTCGGTAGAGCAACCACCTAAGAATCATAGACTTATCCAAGGAGGAAAAGGAATCGACCACCCAAGTTTAAATCCTAGACGAGGCTGTTTGCATTTCACATACTGTCAATACCTTTTGGAAAGGTATTAATCCAACTATTCTCCCTTCAGCTATGGGTACATAACAGGGCAGATTGGCCCCTTAATTTTGTTATGGCAACCTGTCTATGAGATGGAAATCTCTGAATTTAAATCTATTAAACTCCGTATAAATATTCATAGCAGATGGGTTAGGTAAATACTCATCATAGCTTGTTAAGCAAATGAGCAAAGTTTCGAGATTTAAATTCTGCAAAGAATTTTTTTTGTTGTAAAAAATGGATTAAAAATGTCTTGATGTAAACAATAAAGGTACTAATGCAAATAGCGCGCGAAAGATAATATCATTAGATTACGTATAAAAAGCATTACATTTCACGGAAATACCCGAAAACTTTGAGACGCAAGGATTTGCGTGAGGTTAAGGGTTAAGCTTACTGATAGGGTTACGGTTAGGCTACTTCGGGAGTTTCTGTCATCTAATGCTAATTATACGTAATAATGATATCATATCTTGCGCACTATACTGCATTTGTACCATATAAACAATAAAGATGAGAATCCTAGATTAAAAGATGGTGAAATAAAGATAATTGCTTATCAAATACCTTCAAAGAAAGCAAGTCTCTTTACTCAAAAGCCAAAATCGAATTGATTGCAATTAATTACTCTAATCGTAAGTTACACTTCAAAAACCGTGTCTTATTCTATTCATTCAACTTATTTTTGTTGTCTGCCAAACGTCGGCAAATTAAAAATAAAAAGAAGTAAAAATAAATAGATGAATAAAACGAATAAAGAAAATGTAATTCATAATCTGATAATTTGTCGCAGTTTTTTATGATTTTGGGTTTCTATGGCTGCCAAAATATTTCAATCATTTCAGAACACGTTTTTCTTTATTTTATTTTATTTTTATTAAATAGAAAGATAAAAATCAAAGAAGAGAGCTGACCAATTAATTGTGCGTAACGCACGCAAAGCAATACAGCCGATAATTCTGCATTGGGTAACTGGGTCTTTTTTTTAATTAATCAGACAATTTGTGCTTTTGTCTGATTAAAGAAATTAAATCTGCTAAAGAATCGAAATTAATTTGAGTGAAAAAATTAAAAAATGTTCAATAACGATTGCACTTGTTGAACTTTGATTGAAACAATAACAATAACAACAAAATTAATAGAGGAAAACAAACAGTCTAATAAAATGAAAATAGTCGATATTGTAATCAAGAAGATGATTAAGATGAGCGAGTGCACAAGTAGTCAAGCAGAAAGAATGTATTGCGCCAATATATAAAAAAAACAAGTGTATAGTGATATTTTGTAGATTTACAACTATAGTATAGTATATCGGTAGATTTTTTTTTTTTAATTGCAAGATTTCAGGTTCGATACCGGTCTTCGCCAACTCAGCTTTCGTAATCTGATCTGTGCAGTAAAGCATCTGGGAACTGGTGGTAGATGTGGTGCTTTACCTAAGCAAAAGCATTATCCATGGTCTAGCGCAAGTGAAAAGGTGATAGACTGATCGCTATTCTACTGATACCGACAATAGGCCACTCTGCATACTTTACAATAGTGGTTAGCCTAACATTCAAATATCGAAAGTAAACTCACTTAACATGACGACAAAGTATGTATTTACTCACTCCTTGCGTCACGAAGAGGTGTGACACAAGGTTATTTTAAGCGGAGTAAAGCAGGTTTGAATTCAGAGTTTTCCTTCTCCTACACGAGTTGCTTTACCAAGGTTAAATAATGCACAATAGCGCGCAAGATATAATATAAATAGAATCTCATTTTACGTATAAATAGGATTAGATGTCGGAAATTCCTGAAGTAGCCCAACCCTAACACTAACCCTAACCCTTACCCTAACCCTAACCCTAACCCTAGCGTCTTAAAGGTTTCGGGTATTTCCGTGAAATGTGATGAAATGTAATGCTTTTTATACGTAATCTAATGATATATCTTGTGCGCTATTCTGAATTAGTACCAAATCCAGTCTCCCAACTATTTTTCCGTAGCTGAAGAGAGAACAGATGGATTCGTGTCTTTCTCAAGAGCATTAGCGCGAAATGGAACGCAGACAGCATTGTTCAGGTTTTAACTCGGGTCGCCATGACGATAACCATTACGCTATGCGCGCCTCGATTGGTGAAGACAAAAGAGTCATAGATTGGGACAGAATGGGATATATAGATATGAACAAAAATAGATAGATAGATAGATAGATGTGAGTTCACCTCCCAGTGTAGTGTTGTATATATTACACTTTTCCATTCGAAATGTGTCCGGTCTCGAGTGGGTGATTCCATTTTTATGGATGCCTTCCAAATGTGTACTTAGAAGACAGACACTGTTAGGGCCAACTTATTATTAGTATTTGCCTTTTGTTTTTAAAGGAATCGTAAAACAGAAAAAAGAAGAAAAAAAGAAAAACAACCAAGTCCTTTTCTCAATTTTCGGTTTTATTTCTTACATTTTTCTCTTCTGCTTTCGGCGTGGGTGAAGGGCTTTTTTATTCTTTCTCGACTCATTTCCATTTTCCAAAACCTTCGTCGCCATTTCTTCTTCAAGACTTCTTTGTTCTTTGGGTTTTTTCTTTCTTTTTATTCGTTTATTTGGTTTTCTTGTATTTTTTCACATTTCTTGTTTTCTTCTTAAACTTTTTCTCATGTACTTTTTACATTACTTATTTTTTTCCTTTCCCGTCCCTTTTCTTCTCTTCTATATTTCGCCCCCCTCTTATTCTGTCTGTCTGTCTGTCTGTCTATCTGTCTGTGCCTCTCTCTCTCCCCTCTCTCTCTCTCTCTCTCTCTCTCTCTCTCTCTCTCTCTCTCTCTCTCTCTCTCTCTCTCTATTTTTCTATTTCTTCAAACCGTTTCTGTTTTTCCTCTCTAAATCAATGACATCTTTAATGTGTTTTACTTTTTTAATCTTCCCCATTATCTGCCTGTGTATGTGTGTGTATGTGTATGTGTGTGCGCGTGTGTACGTGTGTGTATGTGTATGTGTATGTGCGTGTGTTTTCTTTCATTATAATTCATCTAGTCTTTTTTCATTTTATGTTGTTTTTGTGGGTGGGGGTCACATTAAATTGACTTTTTATCTTTATGATGAGCCAAACAACGAAAAGATTTTGACTTAATTTACTTCATTGCTTTTTTATTACAGAGATTTCTCTCCTCTTCTCTCATCTCCCCCTCTTTTCCCTTCCTCTATCTACATTCCTCTTTTCCTCTCTCTCTCTCTCTCTCTCTCTCTCTCTCTCTCTCTCTCTCTCTATTCGCTCTATCCCCCCTATCTTTTCTTCTCCATTTTCTCTCTTTTTTTACTCTATCTTCTACCTTTAACTTCATCATCTCTTTCTTTCCTGTTCTCCTCTCCCTTTTTCCCTTCCCCTTTTCCCACTTTCCTCTCCCCCCTCTCTCTCTCTCTCTCTCTCTCTCTCTCTCTCTCTCTCTCTCTCTCTCTCTCTCTTCGCTCTATCCTCCCCTATCTATTCTTTTTCTCTCTATTTCCTCTATTTTTACTCTATCCCCTATCTTTCATTTTCTAATCTATTTCTCTCCTTTTTCTCTCCCCCTCTCTCTCTCTCTCTCTCTCTCTCTCTCTCTCTCTCTCTCTCTCTCTCTCTCTCTCTCTCTCTCTCTCGCTTTATTCTCCCCCTATGACTTCTTTTCCGTTTTTTTTACTTTCTCCCCTAACTTTTAACTTTCTCATCCATTTCTCTTCCCTACCCACACCAAAAATATTTTTGATGTATATTGTTGTTGTTGTTGTTGATGTTGTTGTTGTTTCCGTATGTTTCAGTATTCATAAATTTCTGATTTCACTCTCGACAGTTGATAAGAACAACAGAAAAGCCGATAAAACAAAAAAAAAGGAAAAGTTTTCTTATCTATCGACACAATCATGGCTGCTACGCACCCCCAGCTTTTTCGAATAAGTCAGACATTAATGAGTGACTTAAAAAAAAAACACCAATAAAAATGGCGGCAAAGAAAGGGCGGGAAAGAAAGGGGGCGCGTCTCGCCTGTTTCTTTAAGATTTTGGCGCCCGTTCTTATGCGTAAAATTCTTTGCGCTGATTGTGCAGAACAGCGATTCCAATTAACACAGCAGCTGTCGGAAGATGTTCGCTTCATTGGACAAGAAACAAGATCTAATGAATCTGTTGATAAGTGGATGACACTTAAGTGGTCAGAGAGAGAGAGAGAGAGAGAGAGAGAGAGAGTAGAACAATCAGTGGCCGTTCCGTTCGATTTCCGTTGGTTGGGCCATCAAATATTTCAACCATCATTATTCACTTGAAGCAAAACTGGGATTAGTTGCAACAATTAGGAAAGTGAGCAGCGCTTAATAATAAATATATCAATACATTTGTAAATTTCTGGCGGGACAGAAATGAGTAGAACATTAGACTGGTAACGGAGAGGTCGATAGTTTAAATACAAGAATGAATTCGACGTGATTGCTCGCTATCTTTATATAAATAATGGAAATCTTATCTAAAAATGTATCAGCAATTTTCGAATGTAACGTTTGCAATAAAAGACAAATAATATATATATATATATATATATATATATATTTCAAACAAATTTGACATTAAAAGTAAGTAAAGTCGGCGGGGCGGCCTAATGTCGGTATCAGCCAGACAGCGAGGGAGTTTATCTCCTTTTAACTAGCGCTAGGCAAAGGAGATTATTTTAGGATCTGAGATGAAGCGCCACACTTACCTCACTTTACAGCACTGTTCGCTGTGCTACTCATACACTGAGTTGGCGAGGGCCGGTATCGAACCCGGAACCTTGTGATTCCTAGGCCGACTGAGCTAAACCGGCCTTTTGATGTAATATTTGATATAATATATATATATATATTTTCAAACATGTCGGCCTGTCAGCTTGGCAGTCCGGTTTCAAATCACGCACAGGGCGGTCTTCCGATCTATAGCTCTGCTGATGAGGCCTAATAGGCCGAAATGTACATACAGAGATTGATTTTTCTCGATTTGTTTAGCCATACATTTAATAGGTATTCCCGCCTAATTCATTATTAATTAATTAATTTTCAAAATTAGGTACGACTCCAATTAAGCACTTATTCTCCAAAAAATTATCGGCAAAAAGCCATTCTAAACAAACCTTGTTTACATATATACATATATTCAAACACACACACACACACACACACACACAGATAGTTTAGCAAATAAGTTTGCGATATTAGTTAGTTAATAGTCACACTAAAGTAGGCGCCGCTGTATGAGTTCTTTTGGGGGTGCTTGTTTTTTTTTAGTATGATTTTTGTGGAAAGAAAACCAGCTATACTCCGCTTAAGAATTGACCTTGTATCAAATCCCACCCGTACATAGAAATTTTCTTAGAGGTGTATTTATTTATCATCTACTACATATTCACATGTTATTATAAGGTTTAAAAAGTAGAGTTTGGTAACAAATAATACCTAATAATAACCGGGGGAAAGGAAATCTATGAACCCTCTAACTATGGGTTAAAATAGTACCAATATGGTCTTCTACACAGATGGCTTTGACATTAAATAACCCATGAAGCTTGATATGCCATTAGATAAAAAAAAACTTCATAATAAACATTTTGATTGTCAAATGCTCAACTAGAAATGAAAAATCTGTTTTAGTTTAGAAGAAAATTACATTTTATGAAAAAATGATGTACTAAATAGAATTTGACTGGATTATTCAGAAAAGGGTAATTCTGAATCCAAACCAGTTTTACTCCGCTTTAAAATATACCAACCAGTATATATAACTTTGCATAAGGGTGTACCTATATTCAACTACTACATATTCATATTTTTACAGCGTTTCAAAAGTAGAGTATTTTGTAATAAATAATATCTAACTATAACCGTTTTGATTATCACATACTCAACAATAAATAATAAGATCCTTGAATGTTCAGTTTAGATGAAAATTACATTTCAGTTTTTAATGGTAGGTGCCTACCTATCTATTGGTGATAGTGTACATGCAATACACAAACACGTATATTTATAAATCATATTTTTGAGTATCAGTTATGGGATGATCTGATGTGTTTGTGTATAGTACATAGTTTCCCATCAAAGAAAACTCTAGATGAAATGTGATACAGCGACTCAGTGGAAATTACGCTAATCTAATTGGATGGCTCGTCTACTGTAAAGAGATATTTAACAATTGAATCCCAAAGGCCATTCTTAATGGATGGTCCGTATATTTGCGTCAAAAGAAACTGAATCTAATAAACACTTATACATATCGGGATGCAATTAGGTGTTAGCAGTTGGATGTGTCTATATAACCAGCACAATTCTTCCAATGTGTATGAATATAAAAATGGGGACTGCAAGATTGGAATCTTACTCGCCAGCAACAAGTCTTCAGTGTGTTCAAAGAGGAAGGTTAGAAAAGAAATACACTAATGTCAACCAGAATTATCCTCAAAAACCCGCGTAAAAAAAGTTCCATTTCGAATAATGTGAGAATTTTTAGTGACTCCAGTTGAATGTCTTCAGCACTTACTATTTTTTGGTATCTGTTGTCATTTAATAAGATTATACCTAGTTTGGTACAAGGACAAAAGTATAGAATATCAAGTAAGAATCGAATCCCCTTAGCATTATAGTATACTCTAATCCTGCTCGCAGCGCCATGTAGAATTTTGTATTAGGGAATTAGTATTAAGCTATATTGCAAGTTGAATCTTCACTGATCATCAGAATATGGGTAGGTGGCTTGTATGCAGATTTATATATTGGGCTGTTCCACTCTGTACTTTGGCCAAGCTCATTCATTGGACTCTGATTGGCTGCTGGTTTTCAGTGTATATACTTTGATCCATAAGTACCCTACACATGGTTATGTTTGGTTGTTATAACAGGACCTATTTTTGATTACAGTCAGTCATTTTTGTCTGGTAACTGGTCATTAGGTACATCCTTCCTGTGAAGGTGACTATGATATGTCGATTCTACATACATTCTGTATTGGTTTTCGTCGTAGGAAATGGATACAGTGACACGAAATTTATCCTGGTTGCATTTCTCTCAGTTTTGTTCGTAGAACAGAATAGAGAAAATTAGTCTCCAACTTCAACATATCATTTTATTGTACCTTATCTTGAAAACAATTAAAGAGACAATAGGTATTTCCTAATCATTTTCTGTTATCTTTTCATTATGTTTTCTTCATGGAACATCATGTACATTTAACCTGTTTGGGGACATGTGTGTTATGTTATTTTGTTAATATATGTTATGCATATTGTATATTCATTGTGGAGGCGCGTGATGTAATGGTATCGTCGTATGGATATGGACATGACGTGACGAGTTCAAATCTTATGAAAGGTATGAATTCAACTATCCAGCTATGGTTAATGGTAGAGCAGATGAGGGTCTTTAACCTTGGTATGGCAACATGTTGAGGAAAAAGTAAATTTGAATTTAAGCTTTTTAAACTTCTCTTAAGAAATTGGCCTTGTGTCACATCCTACTCATGCAGAGTGGATATATATATATATATATATATATATATATAATATATATATAGAGAGAGAGAGAGAGAGAGAGAGAGAGAGAGAGAGATTTGTTCTGAGTATTGTCCTCATCTGTATTGTGAAATACACAATTTCACAATAAAGATGAGGACAAAGGTCCAAAAAGTCAAGATGATAAATGTTATCAAACCTCATCTAAAAAAATCCCTAGAAATTGCGTATCTTTTATCATTCACTAAGCTCCTCTTATTTTAATACAAGGACAGAAATATGGTCTATTCAAGGAGAATTGAACTCACTTACTGTTATACTATACATGGTGTCCATTTTCGTGTGTCCCTTGTTAGATTTTATATATTTAAGACACATTTATTTTCTGTGCTGTTATTTTCTAAGCTTTGATTATTCCTTCTGTGCTACTCATGCACTGATTTGGCAAGGCCCGATATCGAACCAAGAATCTTATTTCGAGGCGGATACTCTACTGACTGAGCTTGAACTATCCCTTGCTATTATGGTAGAGCAGGTATAAAACCTAAAATAATCGAATTATGAACTCTTGACGACTATTACTTATGTTGAGTACACAATCATCAATCTACGTGGGTTATTTAATGCCAAAGCAATCTTTGTAGAAGAACAATAGCGATACTGTTTAATCCGGGGAGATGAGGGGAGGTTCATACTTTTCTGAAGCTTTGATTAGTTTTCACAGAGGCTTCACATTAGTTACAGTACCTCCTGTTTCTAAGTGGTTACCCATTTAAAAACTGGACATTGCTCATTGCTGCTTAACTGGAGATCTGACAGGAACCAGTGCCTTCAGTGAGATTTGGTGGTAAACCACTTACTTTTGCATTTCTTAACTAAATCTAATACTTGGGCAACAACAATAAAAAATAAAATCACCATCTTATTATAATTGAGATTCGGTGTCTGTCTCTAACCAAAACTACGTTACTTTTTACGTCACAATACCCTCAGCAATTGCGTAAGTTTATCAATGAGTATTTAATTTGTAGTCAAAGTATTTGATATACATACATAGAATAAATCTTATTTATCAACGATGTCTCTGTGAAATTCTGAGTTAGATTTGCATCAAAATATCCCATGTTATGAATGCTTTAAAAATCCTCCGATGAGTCTTATATATCACTAAGAAATAAAGGTTCACATAACATATAGTGTGGTTAATTTGCTTATTGGTCTTAACCAAACCGGGTTTAATAAATAATCACTTGGGGTTATTGATCTCTAGTATCCTTGTTGTATTCTTCAACGTATTAAAATCAATCCTATATATGACTTTATATAAAAACCAATTAGAATATGCGTTCTTATATAATTTCGTCTTTATTTGTAATCTAATATATTTCCTTACATCAAAACTTAAATACTTACGCCTGGGGGACGCATATGCTTGCTAGTTACTTTAGATAATGACGTCTTTACGATTCCAGATTCCTTATCGAACATACACTAATGTTTGTGCTTATAAAGAAAGGGTTTTAAATTCAGCTAAATTGGTTGGAAATGTTTATAGATGTCTCACAGATAAAAAGAAAGAAAAAGAAACGATATCAGTGAACAGTGAGGTTACTTTTACAAATGATGAATTGCGTGTCTTTCTTGTATTTAATTAAAGTCACAGTTAAAAACTTGCAGAAATAAACAGTAACCCTTTATAAAAAAAGGAAAGTTTAAAATTCTTATCAAATGTTTCCTTCCGAATTCTTTGATAAAAATATTCTAAAAGCGTCTGTTGTTTTGTTCCTATCCCTAGAAAAAATTCCTTAGAATTATATTTCTTATTCAATGTGATTATCAGGTTTGCAATTAATTGAGGGAAATGTTTGTAATCTGTTCATGATTAAGGATTTTGTTTAAAAAAGTACAAGACAGAAAGTTGTGATCAGTTACTTCAATCTGCACAAATACAAAACGTGATCAATCTGATGACTGTTAAACATGTGTAGAAACGGTAAAATCTCCAAGATGGAATTTCTGATGGATTAGAAACTTTGATTAAATACATTCACTTCATTTTTAGGGGAGGGCTCCTACCCCTCTGCAGGAGATACAGTCAGCGTAATATATAAGTGTTAAATGATGGATATGCATAGCTTATAATTTTTAGAAGGAAGTGTAGTATAGATTTAAAAATTAGGGGTTAAAACTATGTAACATTACAGTTGGAAGTTCACATTGGCCTAGAAAACTCTCAGTAACCAGGTGTTGACTCCATGTCTACGCTACTTAACTCATATATATATATATATAATATATATATATATATATATATATATATATATATTATAGATAATATAGGTGCTATATGCATTAGTAAACAATTGTCAGTATCAATTTCCCCATTTCGTCTGAGGATCGCATATGCGAGAAACTATCAGTAACCAGGCGCCGTGGAATGCATGTGTACGCTAACATATATGGCTACGCGATTCCTGAAATAATAACCGAATGAGGGAGGGAGACAGAGACAGAGACACAGAGAGAGAGCGAGGGGTAGAGAGAGAGAGAGAGAACCCTGATGGAAGATGTCAAACCCAATATTAGATAAGAACCCCCCAGACGACCCGATACGAAGAAGACAGAAGAATTTAAGAAGACGAAGACACCCGGTAAAAGTAAGTAGAGTACTACGAAACATAAGCCCCCACAGATAAGGCATTTTTTTTCTCCCAAAATCTTTTTTTTTTATTATTTCATTTAACTTGATTATATTTTCCTGACTCCAAAAAAAAAAAAGAGAATCAGCGTTTTCATAAGCGTTCCTCTGAGACATTATGATACTGAATATTAAAGCAAGAATAACACAAAGATTTTCGGCCGAGCAAATGGGAAAATGTTAATTCCTATCCATCTGTATTTTCCCTGACTCATCGTTCGTTTGTATATATTCCATGTGTGTCTGTGTTTATCTGTGCAATCAGCTCGGCTTGTAAAAACAGCAAAAGTTGCCATGATGATTTTAAAGATAAACAGTTGATAATGCAACTGGAAAGATCTTCAAAATCTCTCACACTTTAACAACTTTAGAGTCAAAACTGCATGTGCACCAAAACAGCGCACGCATGCGCAATTGCTAACTTGTCACTATTTCAACTTTTGCCATCTGTATATTAATACGCGTGTTCCTTAAAAGTGCGACTGTTATCATCTTGCAACACCTCTGGCTAAAATTGGGACCGTCCAAATCATCGAAGATAAAATGCAAAAACGTAAAAACTGATTATTTGGTGTTGCTTATCCACCGAATTTTTACATTTTTTTGGTGTCGTCACCTCGGCTAAACAATGGACCATTCGGTTTTTGCTATAAAGAAAAACAAAGAAAAAAGGACGCGATGCACAAAAAATATAATAAAAAAAGTAGAAGAAAGATAGAGAGAGGGGTGAGCGTGCAGCGGCGATAACGCTAATCTGTTTCAATCGAACATAATGAAAAGATAAAAGGAAGGAAAGAAACAAAAAAGTGTGAAAGTTAAATCAAGATTATTATACTTTTTACATATTAAACTATTTAGCAATAGCCCATAAGTAAACATATCAAACGTAATAATAATTGAATTATCATACTGTGGTATATCCACAGGTCTTGTTAGTAAATAGTGAATCTTAAACCAGAAAAATTACAACTGTATTGTATGGTCAACTGATGACTGATGTGAATTTCTAAAAACTAAAAGTAAGCCTCATTTTAATCTGCCCTCAAAACCCCCTACCCAACACCCAAAATGGATGTTTTTATTTTGACACTAAACTGCCTCTGATGATGAGGCTCTGGTTCTGGAGTGTGGAGTAGCTCTTCGTTGCCATTACTCCCAGGTCCACTGTGATCAGCAATGGTAGCACATGTAAGGGCCCAATCTATGGGTCAAATAGATATGTTAGCAAATTAGTTGTATTAGATTTCTAATGCCGTTTTGATCTCTTCATTCATGATGGGTATTGAATATTCTTTTTTAGCTCAATTCTTTAACACCTTTTCTTCTATTTAACCCATAGATAGGACCCTAACCGGTACTACTACTCCGGGTCATGGTGGGCCTGTGAGTAATGGTGATGAAGGGGTACTACACACACATGCCCAGAGTTCCAGAATTCCATTAGAGGCAGTCATCAAAAGGAAACTTAATTGAAATACAGATAAACTTTAAAACAGTTTAATATAGGGTGGGGCAGAAATACCTCCCTCATTTCAAATTGACAACTGTGTGGTGCATGTGAACAAGTGGCAATGGTAGCTAATGTCTTATCAGTATTTTTTTAAATCTGATCAGTTAGAATGTTGGGTTGGTCTGGCCATGTTTTGAAAAGTTAACAAAAAAAAATAAGAACTATGTTTAGCGGAAATTCTGCCAGTTTTTGGCTGACAGCATCGTTTAATTCTCCAAGTGGATTTTTTAAATCAATAAATCTGGTTCTGAAAGTTCTACCCGGAACAGTATTATTCGGACGTAATATGAAAAGAGCACAAAAAGCTCTCTGTGTATCAATAATATATTCCCTATTATTAAAAAAAATGTTTTAACAGCAAATAAATGATGTGCACGGTCCAACGATGATCGTAACAGATCGCATCAGAAAAGAGAAATGAAAAGATATTAGGTAGATGGAGCTTATATATATATATATATATATATATATATAATATATATATATATATATTCTAAACTCTACCAGTGTGGAAAAAAAAACAGGTAATTCAGTTATTTTTCAAACTGACATCTGGGGAAAAAAATTTAAAAAAAGAAAAAATCCGGCACATCCGTACTTTCTGAAAGCAATCATCAGTATCTTATCTCTGGGCCAAAAGAAAAAACACCGGGGGAGTTTTCTAAGTTTTATATGTAAAAAGTGCTCAATACATTAATAGACCAGAATTATTCTAAAGAGCCATTTGGGTAAAACCTAGTTAGATAGTATCTTATATATGTCCTTATATATATATATATATATATATATATATTATATATATATAATCATTTCATTTATTAAAAAAATATGATACTAATATATGTATTTATATATATATATATGTGTGTGTGTGTGTGTGCGTGTGTATGCGTGTGTATGTTGATATAGATAATATAATTTGCTATACTTATAAGTAAAGTGTGTTTAATATCATTTATAGAGTATGTATATCTAAGTTAGAGTAGCAAAGAAATGAACTCAATAGTGCTTAGTAACAGGCAGTTTCTCTCTTATGCAATTTTTAAAACAAGAAAATAGCATAAGCAAAAAACATTCAGTTACCAAGCGCCTAACTATATATATATATATATATATATATATATATATGAAGTAGTCAAACGATGTGTTTGAAATGGCGAAGGCCGACAATTTGTGGGAGATTATGTGCTTAATTAAAGTCATACCTAATTTCGTTAATTAATTAATTACAATTAAATGAATTAGGCGTGAATATTGGTTTAAATGTAACGCGTAAACAAATCGAGAAAAAATCGATCTCTGTATGTACATTTCAGCCTATTATGCCTCATCAACAGAGCTATAGACAGTGCTTTGTACGTGATTCGAACCCTACCTGTCAGGCTGACAGGCGGACATTCTAAACACTACACTAGCTGGCTTCCACAGAATTTCTCGTTCATTTTAAACCGATATGTATATCGCACTTTTTGGGTGACTTATGGCACGACAGTATGAAGTCGTCAAACGATATATATATATATATATATATATATATATATATATATATATATATATATATATATATATATATATATATATATATATATATATATATATTGGGGGGGTGTTGCAGTGCGGGATTCCATTGAACTGAGTTGGTTGTTTAATACTTATCTTCTTACTGTTCATCTATTTTCTTGGGTGGATCCGGTTGGGGTTACTATTCTGGATCGGAGTAGCTGGGGTTTTTGTGTGTCTGTTGTTTGATCTGTTGTTGGGTTGGCATTCTCTCTGTTCTTGGGGGTGTCTAGAACAACTTGGGATTTCCTCGGGGTGTCTTGTCTTTCGCTGTTGATAGATCGCAATAACACAAGACGTTCTTGTTTTTTCCGAGCTCATTTATTTAATACCAAGTAAAATGCTGGGAGGACAGACTGCATCTACCAACTGTCCCCCTCAAACACTCAGCCGGCCTCTGACTTCCTCCAACAACTCGCAACCAACTCACTCCTCTCACTACCTCTCTTCCACTCCTCATCTGTTAGTATCCATCGACCAATCAAAGATCGACAGGTAGCCTTTCATACGTCATCCCAAAAATTCTAGTAACTTTCCACTCTTATCTACAATTTTTTTGAGTTTTTTTCCCTCTCATTATTTTACATATATACACACAAAAATATTTGTATGTATGCCTACTGCATATGCACTGTATGTATTAACTTTTACACGCACTCATACTCACAAAGACTTATAATAAAAAATAAATATTTAATCACTCATTCTTTAATTGCCCCCCCCCCCATAAAAATCAAATTGCCCCACGCTGGGAACCACAGATTTGTATCTAGCTCTTTTACGTTTGAAAAATGCGTGTTTATAATTTTCTCTTTCCTCTGTGGAGTTAAAAATAGTTTTATTGTCTCAACAATTACAAATTCTTTTGATGTTTTTAGTAAAAGGATTTAAACGTAAACAATAATTGATTTGGAAATTAGAAAGAAAAAAAAACTTTGTACAATAATTGTCATCTCTTTACTCACTAAATTTGAAATGCACTCAAACAAAAGTGAATAAGTGTAGCTGAGCCTTTCCGCACTTTTTTGGCGCTTTCTTCTTAGACGCCATGATGCATCTGGTATTTCATAAAAGCAAATTGCTGCATAGGGATTTCGCCGAGTCATTAAAACCGGTTGAGTTGAGCTCAAAAAATCTCTGTCATCTTTCAATTCCATTCATTAGAGAACGTGACACTGTTTAACAAATGACCAGAAATAATTACATTGTAGAGGCGCCCTTTATGTAATGGTTATCGTTGTAGACAATTGACACAGCGAATGAGTTTTGATTTTAATTTAAAAAAAACGAGTAATACAAGAGAAATATTTGTAACGTTTTTCTTTTTAAAAATCAAAACACTCGGTCCTGAAGATGGTCCCTTGTTTGCATGCCTGATAGTTCGTTTCTTTTCTTTTATTTTATTTTATATCTATAATTATTTCAAATAGAATACTGTGCATGTACGAATTTTGATCAAAACACGTGTTGACAAATATCAATAATAAATTTCATCCATACCAAATTATGTATCTTTTCTTCCAATTATATTCCCAACACACACATACATAAACACACACACACACAAACACACACATACAAACACAAATAAGTTCGACATCCTCCAGGAGACAACAACGAGGTACTCTCCAAATGATGAATACAAAAACCTTGTCAGTGCCCACCTCGAGGCAGCAGCAGAATGTATACCGACCAAACAAAGAGCAAAACACACTGTCCCCTGGGAGACAGACACAGAATAAAAATGGTATTAAAAAAGCATCCCAACGCAGAAAAGCAAACCCAACTAACACCAATTTAGAAAAACTTAAGAAAGCCCAAACAGAACTAACCAAAACATAACAAAAAGGACAGATACAATACATCCAAGAACAAATAAATAAAATCAGACATGCAGTAGAAGACAGACAGTCGCAATTAGCATGGGGAACCGTAAATGAAATTAGTGGTAGGAAAAGTAGTGTTAGATCAAAGTTGAAGGCAACTAGCCAAAAAGATAGACTCCAGAAATGGAAAGACTTCTTCCAGAAACTGTTAGGAAACCTACGTAAAATCATAGAAAATAAAATACAAAAAATAATGAATAACCAATTAAACATTAGACTAGGAAACTTTACGATGGGAGAACTCAATGAAGTACTAAGAAAACTAAAAAATAGAAAGGCTGCGAACCTCTATGAAATACCCCCAGAGGACTGGAAAATAAGGAAATTTGATGACTTAGACTATGCAATGCAAGGGATGCATCCTCCCATTCCCCAAAAAGGAGACCTAGGAATCGCCAAGAACTATAGAGGCATAACCCTTACTGCAAATAGCTGCTAAGATATATAACGCACTTCTCCTTAACTGCATCAGACCTAAAATAGAGAAAATCCTTAGAAAAAAACAAACCGGATCCTGCAGAAATCGGTCCACAACCTTTCAGATACTGACTATTTGTCGAATCAAAGAAGGGGTCCGAGCAAAGAACCTTGAGGCAACAGTACTATTTGCAACTTCTCCAAAGCATTTGATTCCATACACAGAGGGAAAATTGAGCAAATACTACTAGCATACGGCCTCCCCAAAGAAAGGGTTACTACCATAATGATGCTCTATCAAAACACCAAAGCCATGGTACGCTCGCCTGACGGTGACACTGATTTCTTTGACATTGTCGCTGGAGTCCTACAAGGAGATACGCTTGCGCTATTTATATTTATAAAATACGTACTTCAAACATCATTAGATCCTATAAAAGAAAAAGGCCTCATGCTAAAAAGGCCAGAAGCAGGCGATATCCTGCACAGACCATGCGGACTACGCAGATGACCTGGCACTTTTCGCAAATACACCTGATCAAGCCGAATCCTTGCTACACAGCCTAGAAAAGGCAGCATGGAACATTGGCCTATACATGAACTCCGATAAAACTGAGTTCATGTGCTTTAGAAATGAAGGCGACATCTCCACACTCGATGGTAAACTCCTAAACTCCGTGAAACAATTCATGTACCTAGGTAGTAATATCTAATTCAACAGAAAGTGACATTAATGCACGCATAGGAATGGCATGGGCTGCTTTAAACAGATTGTCAGTTATATGGAAATCCAATCTCACTGACAGGTTAAAGCGAAAATTCTTCCAAGCCGTAGTTGTATCAGTGCTACTGTACGACTGCTTAATTGATCCCCCATCTAAGCATTGAACGGGCTCATCGCTGCTTATCAAGTGGGAACTGGTACTTTCAACATGACTTGATTGTAAGCCTCGCTGAGAGGAGGAATTATCATTGATATTTACCAATGTACTCGAATTAGTTTCCTAATCTTGTTTGCTATTATAGCCACAATGTTTCAACTGCTCTACCCTCCAGCATTCCTTTGTTCGTTGGCACCAACAATCTGACACTGATTCTTTTCAATCGTTTTACAAGGTTGGTTGGTTGGTTGGTTAGTTGCATGTCAACACTTGTGGGGTTATTTTATTCATTCTTGATTGGTAATTAACTTTTTAACTCAATTTTTAAACAGATTTTTAAACACCTTTTTTCTATTTAACCCATAGATAGGACCCTTACAGGTACTACCACTCCGGATCAGAATGAACCTCGGAGTAATTATAATGAAGGAGTACCCCACATTCCCCACAGCTCCATGATTGGAACTTTACCATTAGATGTAGTTTAACATCATACACAGGACACTAAGACCCCCAGCCACTGCCTTTTAGCACATATATGATAAAAAGGGTAAGAGTTTGCCATAAGGACAATAGGATTAGGGAAATCATATAGATGATAGGGTTTGATGTGACCAGCCGATTGATAAAGGGTACAATCTTTGTCCGACATTTACGCCGTTATAGACACGGGGAGGATACGAAGTATGGATGGAGGAATGAGAATAATCCACCTTCCCCCACCACGGATTAAAGGAAGGATTTAGCTTCCTGAAAGTTCTCTGACAAAAAAAATAGACATCTAAAGGGATGCATCGTAGGAAAATAGAATCGGCGACACGAGGTCAAATCCTGGACGAAGCTGTTTGTGTTTCATTTCGTGTTAATCGTCTTAGGAAAGGCACTAATCCAACTATTCTTTCCCAGCTATGGTTAAATAGTAAATCAGACTGGACTCTCTAGCCGTCTAGGAGAATGAAGACTCTGGTATTCCGCTTCAATTGATATTTTTACATATTGAAGTATTTAGCAATAGCTCTTAACGTATTGCAAAATACTTCAATATGTAAAAAGTATGATAATCTCTCTCAGCTTTTTTCTTTCCTTCTTTTCATCTTTTCATTATATTCAATGGAAATTGATTAGCGCTCATCCCCTCTTTCTGTCTTTCCCCATCTCTCTTTCTTTCTTTCTTTCTTTCTTCTTTCTTTCTTTCATATTATTTTTTTCTGTGTAGCATGTCCTTCTTAATCCCTTTCTTTCATGATAATAAAACCGGAATGGTCCATTAATTAGCTGAGATGACGACACTCATAAGAAATAAGAATTCGGCGGATAAGCAACACCAGATAATCGGGATTTAAATTTTCAAATTTCAACTTGGACGATTTGAACGGTTTCATTTTTAACCAGAGGACGTTGCAAGATGGTAACGAGCGTAAAATTAAGTAATACGAGAATCAATAATAATACTAATACTACTACTACTACTACTACTACTAATAATAATAATAATAATAATAATAATAATAACACAGTCACAGCAGAGACTGCACCAGAACGTAACTCCAAGCCGCGGGAAATCAATGGTCTTCCGAGACTGCAATGCCGATGAACAACAACAACAACAATTGCCATTTTTTAAAGAATTACTAAAAAAAAAAGATTTTTCTCAAGATGTATTTGCAGAGAGAGAGAGAGAAAAACTTGAAACAACTCAAACTTCAAAGGAATTCATCGAATGGAATGCGCCATTTTGGAAGAAGAAAAAAATTGGGGGAATGTTTTTTATGATATTGTGTTGCACTGGCTAAGTACATTGATCAACTTGATTGTATATAAAACATGATAGAAGTTTTGGTTTGGTTTCTTTCTTTAATGGCATATCAACCTTTGTGTGTTATTTTCTGCCAAAGTCATCTTTCTACAAGAACAGCAGTGGTACTATTTAACCCATAACAGGAGGGATGAGAGGTTAGATACCGTTCAGAAGATAATTAGAAGAGTCCTGGATACCTGTTTAGTTTTGTTTGGTTTCTTTATTTAATGGCATATCAACCTTTATGTGTTATTTAATATCAAAGCCATTCTTGTAGAAGAATAGAAATGGTACTGTTCAACTCATAGCTGGAGAGATTAGTGAGTTCATGCCTAAAAATGCCATAAGACGAATCCTGGAAATCTGTTTAATTTGGTTTGTTTTTGGTTTGGTTTCTTTATTTAATGGCATATCAACCTTTGTGTGTTATTTCATGCCAAATATATTCTTGTAGAAGAATAGTAGTGGTACTTATTAACTCATACATGGTGGATGTGAGAATTCATATTTCCCCATGGGTATTAGTCCGAAATTAAACGTAAAAGCGCGACTAGTGTTCGAACTCGCTTACTACGATATCGTAGTGCTGCACGTTAACTCTAACGCCATTTAAAGTAGGAGTGCTTCACTTACTGTAGTGGATAACGAACTATGAGATTTTCAGTTGGCACCCCATAACTTTGGTATTGTGCAAACTAGGTTGAGGTTAATAAATGGCTTCAACATGGCGGCAGGCTAAGGAATAGAAACGAGGAGTAATTGAGTGGAAATAAGACCAGTGAGCGCCCCAAAACTTTGGTCTTGTGCCAAACTAGGTTGAGGTTAATAAATGGCTTCACATGGCGGCAGGCTAAGGAATAGAAAGGAGGAGTAATTGAGTGGAAATAAGACCAGTGAGCGCCCATAACTTTGGTCTTGTGCCAAACTAGGTTGAGGTTAATAAATGGCTTCAACATGGCGGCAGGCTAAGGAATAGAAAGGAGGAGTAATTGAGTGGAAATAAGACCAGTGAGCGCCCCAAAACTTTGGTCTTGTGCCAAACTAGGTTGAGGTTAATAAATGGCATCAACATGGCGGCAGGCTAAGAAATAGAAAGGAGGAGTAATTGAGTGGAAATAAGAACAGTGAGCGCCCCATAACTTTGATCTTGTGCCAAACTAGGTTGAGGTTAATAAATGGCTTCAACATGGCGGCAGGCTAAGGAATAGAAACGAGGAGTAATTGATTGGAAATAAGACCAGTGCGCGCCCCATAACTTTGGTCTTGTGCCAAACTAGGTTGAGGTTAATAAATGGCTTCAACATGGCGGCAGGCTAAGAAATAGAAAGGAGGAGTAATTGAGTGGAAATAAGACCAGTGGCGCCCCATAACTTTGGTCTTGTGCCAAACTAGGTTGAGGTTAATAAATGGCTTCAACATGGCGGCAGGCTAAGGAATAGAAAGGAGGAGTAATTGAGTGGAAATAAGACCAGTGAGCGCCCCATAACTTTGGTCTTGTGCCAAACTAGGTTGAGGTTAATAAATGGCTTCAACATGGCGGCAGGCTAAGGAATAGAAAGGAGGAGTAATTGAGTGGAAATAAGACCAGTGAGCGCCCCATAACTTTGGTCTTGTGCCAAACTAGGTTGAGGTTAGTAAATGGCTTCAACATGGCGACAGGCTAAGAAATAGAAAGGAAGAGTAATTGAGTGGAAATAAGACCAGTGAGCGCCCCATAACTTTGGTCTTGTGCCAAACTAGGTTGAGGTTAATAAATGGCTTCAACATGGCGGCAGGCTAAGGAATAGAAAGGAGGAGTAATTGAGTGGAAATAAGACCAGCTGTGTGTTGGCATCTCTGAATCATCGCTAATCGTCAATTCAAATGAACGTCAAAAAGCAGAATCGCATTCAGAATGGAATATTTCGAATATAAAAAAGGTGCCCTTAATTAAAAACAAAATGTTAGCCAACCCTACCCATCGAGATGAGCCAATTTATTTCAATTATGAACACACATCAACGCTAAAAAAGACATACTCTACTTGTATGTTTATGCTTGTGTCTTCTTAAACAATATATAATATGTACGAGCAAGTATATGCGCTTTTCGGGCGTAAGTATCTAAATTTTTATGTAATGAAATATATTAAATTAGAAATTAAATAAACACGCATATTAAAAGATTACACTAATTTCAATTATATTTTAATTGATTTCATTATAAAATCATTCGTAGAATTGGTTTTAATACGTTGGAGAATAAAACAATGATATAAGAAATCAATAACACCAAGTAATTATTTATTAAACCCGATTTTGTTAAAACCATTATGCAAATGGACCACACCATAAATTTGTGCTAATAACATGAGCTGTTTTCAGGTTAATCTAACTCAGATTTTCATGAAAACATCGTTGATAAATAAGTTTATTCTATGTATCAATGATTTTGACTTTAAATAATTGATAAACTTACACAACTCCTGAGGGTATTATGATATAAGCAGTAACGTTGTTTCGGTTACAGACCCCAAAACTCCATCATGATAAAATATCTGTATTTTATGCGTGTTT
>CM042171.1:31522416-31532416 GCA_023376005.1 Doryteuthis pealeii
TTCAGATAGCGATATGATTTTTCGGAGTACTAGACTGGGGTGTACAGAATTTGTGGTATAGTCAGTTGGTTTAAAATCAATATCAGAGCTAGATTCAAGTTAAAAGTATATATATATATTATATATATATATATATATATATATATATAGAGAGAGAGAGAGAGAGAGAGAGAGAGAGAGAGAGTGAGGGGGAGAGAGAGAGATAGAGAGATAGAGGGTTGACTTTAGGGTGATTGGTCGCATTCCAAGTTCGTAATACTTACCAAAATTACTTGAGTGTAAATCACACCATTTGACCGCCAAATATTTGTGTCGTTTGGGGTTTTTTCTTGAAATATTTTTTTTTTTATTTGTTTGGTTTTTTTGGGGGGGGGGTGTTTTTTTTGTTTTTTGTTCTCTTGTGATTTGTTTCTTATTTGTTGGCTTTAATTCACCAGACACAAGTGATTCACAACTGAAGCTTTTTTTCCAACAACCATTGAATTCCATTTTTGTTT
The DNA here is from genome assembly GCA_023376005.1 of Doryteuthis pealeii. Lineage (NCBI taxonomy): Eukaryota > Metazoa > Mollusca > Cephalopoda > Myopsida > Loliginidae > Doryteuthis > Doryteuthis pealeii. The sequence goes on from CM042171.1 coordinate 31,522,914, forward strand.
TCGAGATTTCCACTTACTTCTTGACTTGAAGTTTAAAATGGGTCTGAAAAGACTTTAGCGGTTTTAATGTATCGATACTTGGTAAATAACCTCAGGGTAATCTTCTCTGACAAAATTCCTTTTGAAATATTTTCGTGAAAATTGTTTCGTCAGTTTAACTGTTTCGGATATATATATATATATATATTCATTGTTGTTTAGTATTGGATAATTGAAAATAAAGTACACTATTACGGGTATAAGAGCTGTGTTTATTTGTTATTGTGTACAATACATTTATGGTGCGATTGTTACCATTGGTTTCAAAGCAGCGTATTAGCCATTTATCATCAAGATTGATATTGGTTGTATATTTTTTCACAGGGACATTGTCTTGATGATAAGTGGCTAATACGTTGGTTTGAAATCAATGGTAACAATCGCTCCATAAATGTATTGTAGTATCCTATTTATATAAAGTGGTAGATTATAAGTTCAATTCAAAACATTCAGATCAAAGTGTTGCATCTGCTTCTCTCCTCCAGTCGTTAGGCCCGTCGGAAGGGTTTATAATATGCTGACTATATCCCCTTTAAATGAGTAAGCACCCCCCCAAAAAAAAGAAGAATAGATGTTCTAGGTATATATGCATCTGATGGTGAGGCTCTAGTTGTGGATATCTGTGGAGTGTGGAGTACCCCTGCATTGCCATTACTGACAGGTTCATTCTGACTTGAAACTATAATTGTTTACTAAGGATATTGTTAGTAGTAGTTACTTGAAATCATGTTACTGTGTGCAAAAAACGACAACTACTGATTAGAATAGTTACATGGAACCATATAGTTATTAATATTAGATAAGAATACTTGAAACCATACAACTGTGTGCAAATCATTTGCATTGGATAGGTATACTTGATATCATATAACTGTAAATTATTTATGTTAAGAGTAATTGTAGCTATAATTGTTTATTAATGATTATTATTAGTTATTTGAAACCATATAACTGTGTAAACAATTGAAAACGGAATTAATTACCTGAAAACATTTAAATATTAATAATACATAAGAATATTGAAGCCATATAAGCATATGCAAATTATTTGTATTAGATAAGAATACATGATAACATATAACCGTGTGCAAAAATTCTTAAGACATAACAACACAAAAATTGTAAATAGCAAAGTACAATGAATGCAATTCCCTAACCTCTAGGCATAAAATAATCCCAGATGGGTTGGTATGCCGTGTTTTCGACAAGATGCGCATAAATCTTAGGTGGACCTTGTCCTTGGAAATGCTAATCCTGCTACAGTAGTAGTAGTTACTTGAAATCATATAACTGTGTGCAAACAAATGACAACTACTGATTAGAATAGTTACATGGAACCATATAGTTATTAATATTAGATAAGAATACTTGAAATCATACAACTGTGTTCACTTTCTCAATTGAACCAAAAGTGAAGGATTTTGTAAACTAGTAAAAATCTGAACGAAAAAAATGATATTCACTTAATTAAAAAAATATTTCATTTTATTTTACTTTCTTCTCGTAGAATTAAACAGTTCAAGTTTTTTGTTGTTGTTGTTTTTTTTTTTGGGGGGGGGTGCAATTGTTTCTGTGTAATGATGTTTTGTGAAGTCAGTTTTTTGGTAAGCAACGTTAATATTATGGAGTAAAAAAAAGAAAAAACAAAGAATAGCCCCAGTTCCAAAGGATTTTTGACTCGTTTACTAAATACTATAGATAAAAACAATAAACTTCATGCGAATACAAACATTTACCGATTAATTTATGGAAAAAGGGTATTCTATTTTTTAAATTCTGCTTAAATTAATTTTATTCTTTGATATTTTTATCGTAAATAAACAAATACTGTTTATAAGAAATAGTACCATACAGGAAAGCGGCTATACGGCCATTTGCCCCCTATCACGCGTATAATCCAAGTGAGATGAACAAGACATGCTGGACACTGCTGGAGAAGTGGGGAACAAATTCATATGTGACGTTCTTCTATGGAAACCAGTACATGGAAACGCCAGCGTGGGCCGTCCGACAAAGCCTTACAATATAATCACACTATATCTGTAGTAGTCATCCCACGAGATATATGGTAGTCATCACACCAGATATATAATATTTATCATACTAGATGTGTAGTGGTCATCGCACGAGACATATAATGATCATGACACCAGATGTAATGATGGTCATCACACCAGATGAATAATGATCATCAAATATCTAGTGATCATACAACCAGATGTATGCTGGTCATTGCACTAAATTTCTAGTGATCATTACAGCATATGCTAAGCGTTAAATGTCAAGTGACAGCAAGTCTCCTCAAATCTCAAGCATTTCACAAAGCAAAGTCTCAACCATTCAACTAACATTCAAATCATCTAATCCCAATTGTAATGTATTTGGCAGTGTGTCAAATGTGCCCATTATTATTCGCAACAGCAGTAGCAGTAATAGTAGTAACAGCAGCAGCAGTAGTAGTAGTAGTACAATGCCATCATTTATATTCCAGACCTTTGTTCAGTGAATTTGCACACCAGTGATATCTGATTTTTTTCCGCTAGGAACCAAATAAAAACACTTTTCAAAATGATTTTCTTTCTTTTTTTTCTGATTTCCAGAAATATATCACGTAAAGAATTTCTACATTTCACATTTCCACAATACTCTTAATCTATACATATATAAAGGACAGTTGGTGTGTATGTATGTATGTATGTATGTATGTATGTATGTATGAAGCAGCTTGAAAGATTTCATCAGCATTGTATTAGACATATCTGAAGTGGGACAGCCATGTTCCAGATACGGTTGTCTTGACCAAAGCCAAAAAACTAGCATTGCTGCAATTGTGATGAGGAATCAGATGCGTTGGGCAAGACCCATCTTGTTCGGCTTGATTACTCTAGACTACCAAAACAGCTTTTATATGGTCAGCTCCTTTTTGGCAAAAGACCACAATATAAGCCAAAAACGGTTTCGAGATAGTGTGAAGGAGTGTCTGGCATACTTTAGTATTCCTGTCGATAATTGGGAGTCTGTGACATCCGATTGTGGGCAATGGAGGGCTGCGATATAGAGTGGTGCAGAACTGTTTGAAGCAGCAAGAATGGACCGGGCAAAACTCAGGAGAGCATGCCGAAAACGTGAAACTGCCGACCAATTCTGGTGATGAGTGGATCTGTGAGGAATGTGACCGGACCCTGTTGTCAAAGGCAGGCTTGGTCAATCACATAAAATTACATGAGAGCTATTCAACTGCAATCGTTGTCTCTACCATGCCACACTTTGTGTCCCAACATGATTCCTAACATGAAGACTTTTTCATGTTCCTACTACACAAAAGTGTGCTGGAAAGCTGGTGGTCTCAAGATTCACTTGAGAGTTTACAGTGATGCATATACAACGCCTGTCATACACTCAAAACTGTTACCTCTATAATGATGCTCTACAAAGATACGAAAGCAATGTTCATTCACCTGGTGGTGACACAGATTTCTTTGACATTGGACAGGGGAATACCGACGGAACCGTGCATTTTTTTTACTGGAAATTACATCAGACTCGTTTTTTTTGTTTTTTTTTATTTTGTGGTTCCATACGTAAAAGGACATTATATGAATCCGACCTGATGGAAGTCGCCACTTTAAGTAGATCTCGAAATATCGTAATATTTTTATCCCCTTCGACTGTTGCAACCAATCACAAATTTTGTCTCCTCAATAAATGCCGCTATCCCCTTTTCACTAGCGCTAGACCAGCGCTTTTGCATTTGAGGTGGAGCGCTAAACCTGCCATCAGCTCCCCACTTTAACACACAGATCCAAGCCGTTCTGATTATGTGCTGAGCAAACGAGTGACGGTATCGAACCCGAAACCTTGTGGTTCTTAGGTGGATGCTCTACCGACTGAAAGCAACTTATGCATATCTACCTATGAAGTTGAAGCAAATTCTACAGACATATAACAAGCTGTGAAATGAGTAGTTGTTGAATTGTCGCTTTCTTAGCGATGTTAGGGTAGCCATCTTGAATGTCGGTTTGCCATGTTGGCGTCTCAGTTCATCTGGTCGAACAGTGACACTAATGGCGGCTCTCAATGAGCCACAAACGCTGAATGGACCTGCATCATTAAAATATCTCACTCTCCTCTTCAATTTCCGCCCCTCTCTCTCTCTCTCTCTCTCTCTCTCTCTCTCTCTCTCTCTCTCTCTCTCTCTCTCTCTCTCTCTCTATCGATCTATCTATCTATCTTTGTCCCTGTCAAGTTCCCTTTCAATTGCTCTCTGCGTGGGTCATTCGTACTAAATCCCCTGCTTGAACGACAACGAAGCTAGCGACCAAATTACCGCGTTCGACAATTGAAGGACTATTGATCAAAACACCAATTCGACAGCGGCGGCGGCGGCGGCGGCGGCGGCGGCGGCGGCGGCGGCCTGTTCGGTCAATTTTCAAAACGAGGAAACGAGAAAGAAAGAGAAAATAATGAAACCGACTAAAGAACGTTAATCTTTGGACCATAGATATTTTCTCAATACTTATCAAAGATTATATATATATATATATATATATATATATATATATTGTGTGTGTGTGTGTGTGTGTGTGTGTGTGTGTGTGTGTAAGTATGTATGTTAGAGCGTGTATATATATATATATATATATATATATATATATATATATATATTCTTCGACAGTAGTTAATCCAAAGTGTGCACAATATATTTCGTAAAATATGGTTCATTAATAGTTGTTGAAAAAGTTGTTTTTTTCTCTCTACCACGGTTTCGTTGCTTTAGTTACACCTTCTTCACATATTATTATTATTATTATTATTATTATTATTATTATTATTAGTTTGCTATATTTATGAAAGAGAGTTCTCAATATCGGTGATCGAACATGTATATCTAAGATAGGATAACGTAGACACAGAGTCAGCGGCGTTTGGTGATTGTCATTTTTTGTTCTATGCAATCAGAAGTTAGTTACACCATATTTGCTGGGTTATTCGCCCCACTCCCAACAAGCATACCCTTAAAAAATTAATTCCATTATTTAGTTCTTTCCTTCCGCTTATATTTTAATTTTTTAAATTTTTTTTTTCTTTAGTGTTTCAACTTGTCAGATTTCGTTGAATTAAATTTTCATCTCAAGATGACATTATTTGCACTGTCCATATTTCTGTTTTATGGTTAATTATTTGAATTCAAGTTAATGAAAACATACAACGGTTACAGGGATTTGTAAGTGACAACTCTTAACCCTTTGTGGCCTCCTCTTCTTTTTCGTGGTTTGAACCGTGGGAAAGGGCTTTTCAGATAATCAGTTTCTAGTTAGCCATTGTATGGGACGCAATAGCGGCTCTCGTTCGGTTGACTAGATTCTCACACGCGCGGTTGAGTGATCGGGATCCAAGACTTTAATAAAAATGCGAACTCACCAAAGTAATGTCTAGTGTTCTTACTAAGAACAACAAAAACGCCGGATATCTCAACCCGCCAGAATCTTAAGAAGAAGTTACAAGAGCTACTCAAACCAAGCAATACTAAGTAAGAAGAAATATAATACAAGACAGGATCGACAATAAGAAGAAATACAGAACGAGATTAGGAATGGTATGTAGCCACGGGTATACGCTTATACTGTATTTACCCTCGATGTAAAGAGACGGCTATACATTATATGTAAAATTTACGCCATATATATTTCCGTTTCTTCTCGACAACATTTTTCATAAAACATTCTGTTCAAAAGATTTTTAAACATTTTAATAATTTGGTTTAAGGGTTTTTTACATGATTTTTTGTGCTTTATGTTTGTTTCTTTTGTATTTTTTACTGTCATAAGTGTTTCTGTTCAACTGCATATTGAGTAAAACCTCCCGGTAAAAACATTTGTTGCATTTAATGAATATTCTAATTCTATGTATGCATTTGCTTAAACACTCCCCATAAGCAGGAGGTGACACAAGGTCATTTTTAAGAGTTTAGCAGTTTTTAACTCAGAGTTTTCCTTTTTCTAGACCGGTTGACATACCAAGGTAAAAGAGACCAGTCTGTTCTACTATTTACCCATAGCTGGACGGAGAATAGTTGATTTCATATACTAAATTAATCTGGGATAGTATTTTCTCTCTAGTTTAGTCAGGGCGTTCTGTATGTCGTATTTCATGTGTAGACGCACACACACATACAAGCTTATCATACACATCACGGCGTGGTAGTACCTGTTAGAGACCCATCTATATTGTCTGACCTGGATGTTAGTCGTTTATTTCAGTTGGGGGTATTTGTAGTATGACCCCAATGGCGAAGTTCAAATTCTGGAGTGTGGAGTACCCCTTCATTATCATTACACTCAGATCCACTCAGACCCGCAGTGGTAGTATATGTTAGGTTCCCATCTATGGGTCAAATAGATTTAAAACAATGAGTTTAAAAATGTGGGTTTTTTTTCTTAATTTGATTAACCAACAAGAATGAATAAAGCATTTTTTTTAATCTGTAATGTCCAACAAAATTCGGAAAAATAATTTAAACTTAACGTGATTTTTGCTGTATTATGAAGACGAATGATATTTTTTAAATCATATTTTAAAAGATTTTGTTTCAAGTACCAGTATTCTATCAAAATGGCAAAATTTTGTCGTTTTTTTCTCTCACTTGAGGATGTGCTCTTTTTAACGTGATTCATGTATGCATGAATAACGCGCCAGGAATGATATCATTAGATTACATATAAAAAGCATTACATTTCACGAAAATACCCGAAACATTTGAGACGCTAGGTTAGAGTTAGTTTTAGGGTCAGTGTTATTACTAGGGTCAGTGTTAGGGTTAATGTTACGGTTAGGGTTAGGCTACTTCGTGAGTTTCCCTAATCTAATGCTATTTATACGTAAAATGCGATTCCAATGATATCTTTTCCATGCTATTCTGCATTTGTACCGTGAATTACTTCATTGTTATAATGATAAAATTCATAGAAAATTTTGACATGCGGTAAAATCCACCCAACCAAACAACCAACGTACTAAGATAAAAGACTTTTTCTTTAAATTCTAAAATTGTTCTGTTTTGAGAATATCAAGACAAAACTCGTTTGCATAAGAAAATCTATTTCGTTTCTTTTTTTCTTTTTCTTTTTCTTTTTCTTTTTTCTTTTTGCTATTTCTTGTAACAATCTTCTAACAATTCCGAGCTAAACAATTATATTTGAACAAATTCACCTTCAATGTTTGCTGACAGCAAACACGCTCTATATAAAACTCTGTCGAAATTTAATTGCATAAAAATAAAATTACCGATGATAAATTAATTAATTTCATTCTTAGACTGTTTTGAGGTTTTTAATTCAATATCTGTTGCTGAGTAGGCGAGGCTCTTTCAAAATGACTCACTAAGAAACATGAAATAGATTACTGTGAAATCGAAACAATGCATTATTTTTCTGGGTTTTTTTTTTGGGGGGGGGGTAAAAAAGTATGGCATAAGACCAGGCATTTTCTCACACAGTCGTCAGCATTATTCTAGAATGAAAAGCTGCTGCATGACAAACAGGGGTATAAATGTAGAATAGCTCGCAAGATATAATATCATTAGAATCGCATTTTACATATAAATAGCATTAGATTAGGGAAGCTCCCGAAGTAGCCAAACCCAAACTCTAACCTTAACACTAACTCTAATAATAATCCTAACCATAACCCTAACCCTAAAACTAACCCTAACCCTTGCGTCTCAAAAGATTCCGGTATTTCCGTGAAATGTAATTAAATGTAATGCTTTTTATAAGTAATCTAATGGTATTATTTCTTGCGCGCTATTCTGCATTAGTATCGAAACAGGTCTTAAACGAAGTCTGTTGCGTTAAAATGTCTGAAGAGACATCCAATGTCAGTTGAATTTACAACCAATACTGTGGTGTTTGTGGTGCAATGGTTATCATTGTATGAATCGAACCTGGCAAACCAAATTTAAATTCTGGACGAGGCTGAATTTCATATAGCACTAATACCTTTGGGAAATGTATGAATCCAACTATTCTCTCTCTAACTATGAGTAAATAGAATGACAGACTTGACAATTCAAACCTGTAAAACTTCGCTTAAAATGGACTGTGTCGCATCCTGTTCGTGCGGAGATGTTAGGTAAATACATATGTTTACTACCAAAGGCTTTTAATACGAATTTGATTATTTAGGAATTACAAAGAGAATACATTGACAAAATGTAAAGCATATACTTACCCAACCCGTCTGCCACGAGCGGGATGTTACACAAGATCATTTTAAAAGAAAAATACAGCTGATTTGAATTCAGAGTTTTCCTTCTCACAGACTGGTTGCACTACTACTTAACTATAGCAAGAGGGGGATTGTTGGATTCATGCCTTTCTTTAGAGCATTAGTACGAAGTGACATGCTACCAATTTCGTCCAGGATTTGAACTCTGGTCCCTGAATTTTATTTCCAACGACAATAACCACTACGCTAAGCGCACTTCCTTAAACTGTTATGGTTTGAAGGAGAAAATGACGATGACAATGCTATCTAACACTGACTTTATCTACTTTCGAAGTGATCTACAATAGACAGATTTTAAAAATCTACCACTTTTACCTGGAGTATGAGGCATTGGGAAATAATTATTTTTGTGTTTTCTGCTTTTGTATTTTTCTAGCAATTCGACATGTGAATAGATATGTTGTAGAATTTAATTGTACTGTAATTGTAAATATACTATCTTAGGGTTTTGTGCTTTCTTTCTTATAAGGCTGGTTGGTTGGCTGGTTGGTTAGAATTTACGGCATGTCAACCCTTGTTGTGTTATTTCATACCGAAGATATTTTTGTTTAGTTCATTCTTTGTAGTGTATTGTTGTTATTTCTGCAGATATTTGCATATTATTTCAAGTTTTGCTTCTATTGGTAGTTAGTATAAATGCATGGATTTGTGTATTTCTGCTCAAGTAGGTATTTCTGCTGAAGGTTTGAACATCAATGGTGTATGTGGGTAGCTTTTGCAGCTCTGGGGACCTACATCCTTGATTGGGGGCCGATTTTATTCGGGAAGTTGATAAGATTCTTAGGCTCGATTGTTTCAGATTTATAAGGCTAGGTTGGATTATTTCACTTCTTGTACTAGATGGGACTGATACAGAATATTTGTCCATCTATTTTCACCAATATCTTCTCCCCTGCATTTATGCCAGTGAAACTGTGTATGCATTTATTCAAAATCAAATTGGAATAAACTAATAATGTTTGCTATGAGAAACTTAAAACGATGAATTAATATCTGATTGCCGACGCCTTTGCGGCTTCGTAAACAAAACAACATTCAAATTGATGGCATTTCATGGAAGAAAATAAAAACAGCGATTACACGACCGACAGGCTTCAACAAAGTTTTTTTTCAAACTCGTTGTAAAAGGGTTTATAAAAGGATTGTAATTCAATTTCGTTATTTTCATTGATCTGTTT
>CM042171.1:31534916-31659916 GCA_023376005.1 Doryteuthis pealeii
CTCTAAATTTAGATATGTTATACTCCGCTTAAAAATTGAGCTTGTGTCGCAACCTGCTAGTGCAGAGGAGTTATGTAAATACCTCGAGAGAGACAGACAGATAAACAGACAGACAGACAGACAGATAGACAGACAGACAGACCTAACGTTTGCATAAGATAAGAAACTTCTAGTTTTGATAAATGAAATTTGTTCTCATTTCATGAATCAATCGGTTAATAGTAGATATAGGAGAAACTTATAATCATAGATAAAGAATTAACTGATTATTTCTGGTTAGATTATCGATCGGTTAATATAGTGCACAATCATTCGATTAGTATAAGCGAAATATCGATGGATTATTATAGGTACAGAATCGATATTTCATTATTAGTAGTAATCAATTTATCATTGTAGATAGAGAATCAATCGATTATTATAAATGTAGAAGTAATCGATTAGTATAGATTCGATTTTAATTTAGAGATTAACCCTTTTCCATGCTAAATTTATTTCGAATTTTGGAAAATTTAAATTCCATTTGTGAGTAATTCCATTCCATTAATGAACTATCTAAATTCCATTTATGATTTATATAAATTCCATTTGTGAGATGTATAAATTACAATTGGTGTATTAGTTAAAGTTAATGTGTGTGCTATCTAAATTCCATTTGTGAGAAACATAAATTACATTTGTGTGCTATATAAATATTATCTGTGAATTATCTAAACTAGCAAGAATATGCACCCCCTCAGAGCGTAAGTATTTGAGTTTTAATGTAATGAAATATATTAAATTAGAAAGAGTAATGAAATTAAATAAGAACGCATATAAAAGATTACACTTATTTTGATTATGTTTTAATTGGTTTCTATTTTTTTAAATAATTCATAGGATTGGTTTTAATATGTTCGAGAATAAAACAATATTAAGGATCCATAACACCAAGTAATTATTTGTTAAACAATGTTTTGTTAAAACCCATATGCAAATTAACCACACCATACTTTATGTAAACATTTATTTTTAGTGATATATAAGTGATATATATATATGCAGGACTAATAACATGAGCTGCTTTGAAGCAAATTTAATTCAGATTTGTATAGAAACATCTTTAATAAATAAGGTTTATTCTATTGTATGTATTAATGATTTTGACTCTAAATTAAATACTTAGTGATAAATTTCTGGAGGTATTGTGACGTAAGTAGTGACTTAATTTCGGTTACAGACAGACACCACTGAATCTCAATTATAATAAGATTCCATTTCTGAGTTATATAAATATCATTCGTTTGCTATCTAAATTTCATTTGTGGGTTATATAAATTTAATTTATGAGTTATCTAAATTCAATTTGTGAGCTATCTAAATTTCATTTGTTAGCTATCTAAATTCAATTTGTGAAATCTCTAAAGGAATTATTTTCTCTGTAATAATTATGTTCACACTGCTTTTTACATGCATTTCTACACATGAATCTAGTTTTAGTTTTTTCATAGAAACTGAATGCAATAATACTTTTACGCATGAATATCATCCGCTCTTTATGGTAACTGAATGCAATAATATTTCTAAGGTTCACAATATATTGTATCTATATGAAGAAAAAGCTGTCAGAATTTTTTTTTAAGTTAGAGTCATGATTAGAATTAAATCCATCCACTTCCTCTGCTTTAACCTCGTCATCAAAGCCAAAAAGTATATTCAAGTTCTCCAGTATATTCATTAGTCATTGTCTGGTCATTGTGCTATCGAAATTCTATAATCTATGGATTAAAATCACCCAAATAAATTGTTAATTTAGTAGCACACACACCACACACACACACACACACACACAACATATATATATATATATATATATATATATATATATATATATATATATATATATATATATTTTTGTAGGTACAGGATTTTATTAAAGAGCAAAAAAGCTTATACATTGTAGAATATTGAATTTCTAAAAAGAAAAGCTAGGGAACCCTTATGTCTTAATCTTATTTTATTTTTCCTTTTTTTTCGGTCAATCTCTTCAGATAAATTCACTTGACAAATTTTGAAAGACGAACAAATTGGATAATAACCGAACGAATCAAGGGAGGATGAGAGGAAAAAAAAACTTTTTAAAAACTCATGTCTTCACATTACCAACCATATGAAGGGGTTTCTAGTACTTCTTCCACCGCGCGAAACGTTCAAATTGAAAGGATGTTTTGTTTCAAATGATACAAGTTGATGGAAACTCTTTTTTGGGTGCACAAAGTAGGCTGGTATTTGGAAATATATAGGGCCTCCAGCACAATAAATTGAAGTCCGTTACTGGAAGTACTGAGGATGGAATACATTGCTGTAAGCACGGGCGCAAGTTGGATTATCTAATAAATGACGTGCAATGGCGGATGTGGAGTTGTTACCAGCTATGCTGGAAGAGTCTAAATTGCCGGCACGAATATTGGAGGGTATATGCTGTTTCATCCTTACCTCCAACCTCTGGGTAGTTCGACCAATGTAGCAAATGTCGCATTTGCAAGTAAATTTGTAAATTAAGTGACTTTTATGAAAAGCGGTCAAACTGTCCTTGGAGTGGGGGGGACTCATATATATATATATAAAGGGCAGTTGTGCGCATGTATGTCCGGAGGAAACTACGAAATATAACAATTAACGACAAAGTAAATATTTGTACATATTTTCGAAGACAGTTAACATTAGATTTACGATAAAATAACACGAAAATTCAGCTTCGGCCATTATTAGGCGTTTCTAGCTAAAACATCGTTAAATAAATTATGGAAGGTCAAAACAAGTAATTTTTTTCATCTTAACAACTATTTATAAAATAATCACATTGATTTGTCTTTTTTTAATTATTGCGTTTCAAATATTAAATATACAATTATTAGATCTTTAAAAAATTATTTTGGTTTGTTAATTTTTCGTATTTAATTAAAAAAATAATACAAGAAACAAATTGAATGATGAAATTTCAATAATTAAGTTTTGATTAAATCTGCGTTTTTACTAATTTAAAGTTGTAGTAAATATTTAATTGAAAAATTGTTCACTGAATTTTTTAATTGTTACACAGTTTTTTATGGATCGTTTAAGAACTAAATCAATCACCTAGTTTCACTTTTAGACTTCCATGCATAAGATAAGTAGTCATTTTTTATTTACCTTTTAAACAAATTCAAAATAAGTTTCGAATTTTTAAAACTTTAATTCAATTACTTTATATATATATATGTATATATATATATATACACCCATATATATATATATATATAGTATATCAAGAAAAATGAAAAAACACAGGTTTAAATGGGTTAAGTAGTGAGTTTATTGGCCGACGCTGCAGTGTTTCGATCTATTTAGATCATCTTCAGGGCATAAGATAAGAAATTATTTATCACAGAATAATGAGAAAAGCGAGTTGTAATCCTTGCCATTTAGTCTGTTTAAAATTTTTTTGAAGTTTGAAAAAGGAGACGGTTTTGAAATATGACATCAAATATTCTATTTTATGGCGTGAGTATGTGGCGCTGTAAGTGTGTGTAACGAAAGGAAACATTGTGCATTTTTTTAGGTGTGTGTGTGTGTGTGTGTGTGTGTGTGTGTGTGTGTGTGTATAAATTTTTTTTTTGCGATAAACGACAGCGGAAGTAAAACTCAAGGTTTAAACCTTTAAACCTGTGTTTTTTCATTTTTCTTGATATACTACATACCGTCGGATTCACTTCCTATCTTCACACATATATATATATATATATATATATATATATATATATATATATAGAGAGAGAGAGAGAGAGAGAGAGAGAGAGAGAGATCGACCTAGGTTTCTCCTAACGGATCACTAGGAGAATTCTGACTCAGGAGTCTTGATGATCCGTTAGAAGAAACCTAGGTAGATATCTTTTTAACTCGTTAGGCTTACATTATTGTTCAATGACTCTACTTATTGTATTGAGCACTTTAGTATATTTAACTTGGGCAATTCTTGCATTATTTCTTTTCTTTTGTATCAACTAATTATTTTCAGGAGGTGCATATGATTTGGTATCTTCTTTTTTTTTAAATAATTTTTCCCTAGGCGAAAGTTTGCATTGTGTAATTACAGACTATAAAGCCGGGAGTTTTTTTTCATATTGACGGAGAACTATTTAATAAAATAAGTTTCCATGTTTATTTTAATTTAATATACTAAATAGAGACATCACTTTTCTTTACAGAGTAGTTAAATTTATCCACTTTTTAATTAAAAAAAATGATATACAATCATTTTGATATTCGATCGTCTCTGCTTATTTATTTTCTAAATTTTACATGAAACAAAAAAACAAATTTAGATACGGTTGTTTTATTCTAATGCAATTAATATATATATATATATATATATATATATATATATATATATATATATATATATATATATATATATATATTCAACTTTTTTTCCTTTGAAATATAATATATATAAGATAAAAATCTATTTAATGTTAGATATACAAATAAATTCAAATACAGAATAGAATGCAAATGGTGATATCATTAGATTACATATAAAATCCATTACATTTCACGGAAATACCCGAAATCTTTCAGACAGCTCCGGTATGGGTTACTTCGGGAGTTTCCGTAATCTAATGCTATTTACACGTAACATGAGACTATAATGCTATTATCTCTTGTACGCTATTCTGCATTTGTACTAAAATTAGTACTGTAATTGATATTCAATTTTTAAACACATTCAAAATTTAAAAAGAATGTTGCAATTTTTTACAATAATAATTTGATATTCGATAGGCTACGCTTTTAATTAATAATGTTAATTTTTTAATTATTTATTAAGTTTTACATATTAAAAAAACGTAATAAATACATAAAAATAAAACTTCAAGAATTATTTCAAATTTAAATACTGTACCAATGTAATTTTTGTAAGTTTTTTTTTATTTGAAATATCAATTTAACAAATCGGCTCATTTATAATTCTTTTCAAAAATTATTGTTGATTATTGAATTGAAATGTTTTACTATATCGTTATACGTGATGTTATTTCCTACCCTGACTAAAACAAAACCATCCCAGGCCGTATTAACAAAAGGGGATTTTTATGGGGCATCCTGTGAGGATCAAACTCGCTGTTCAGTATTAAAGGATCTGCAAGACTAGCCTGCCAATCGTTACACCACGTTTATTTTATTATTTTCTTTTGTTTTTTGTTTTCTCCTCTATCCAGGTTTAACCGGGTAGCTGCTTCTAGTATATATATATATATATATATATATATATATATATATACATATCCGTAGTAATTTTGGAACTCTAACATATATATATATATATATATATATATATATATATATATATATATATATCAACCCCTCCGCATGAGCAGGATGCGACACAAGGTCAATTTCTTAAGCGGAGTTTAACTGATTTGAATTCAGAGTTTCCTTTCTCCTAGACTGGTTGCTATACCAAACTTGAAGAGCCCAGCCTGCTCTACTATTTACCCATAGCCGGATGGAGAATAGGGGTATTAGCGCTATGTGAAAACAGCTTCGGCCAGGATTTGAACTCGTTCGTCGTGCCCATTTCTTACAACTCTTACGTCACATGCCTCCATAAATAAATTCAAATATGGGTAAATATATATATAGAATTCCCTAGATTGGTAAAACTAATTCAATAGTATGTATTCTTCTATGTAATTGGCGGGAAAGGGTTAGTAAATTTTCACAGTAAAAAGAAGAAAACAATTATTCTCTTTTCATGACGATTCAATGTCCATATGAAAATATTTCATGTGAAACGTGAGCTATTTCTACTTTTTCTTCATAGTTTTATCTTTACAAATGATCGATTGGACAGATATTGATTTTTTATAATGTCGATCAAAATCAATTCTCAGATTGTGCAAGTCCTTTAAAGAAACTATCGAGCGTGAAATTAGGATCGGCTTTACTCGGCTAAAGAGACGCGACCTTTTCGTTGGCTTGAATAAAAGAAAGTGAATATTGAAGAGACTTAATCAGATGAAGAAAGAGAGAAAAAAGAATTTCACTGTTTAAGCAAAAGGAAAAGAATGAAATGCGTTGATATAAACTGTTTCAATTTACTCGGCCAATTAAATCTGACAAAAGAAAATTGAACATTGAAATTTATGTCGGAAAAGGTTTATTTCTTTTAGAAATTAAATTCATGCCAACCAGACATATCGGACGGAAAATGAAATCAATTTTAATAAAATATCGAAATAAGTGAAAATAAAAATAAAAAACAAAAAAAATTGTTGATGTTCTTAACTACTTGTTCCACTCAACGATTCAGCACAAAAAAAAAGAAACAGAGATCGCCGGTACAGCAAGGATCAGTCGAGAAATCACCACTGAAACGGGAATGGTCAAACTAGAAACGATCACTAAAGGATCAGACTAGAGGTCGACAATAAAGGATCAACGAAGAAGTGAGCACTACAGGTCAGCCTAGAGGTCACCACTTATAGACCAGAATAGAAGTCAACACTAAAAGATCAACCTAAAGGTAATTGCTAATGATCAGCATAGTGATCAACACTAAAGGATCAGCCTAGAGGTTAGCACTGTTGGATCAGTCTAGAGGTCATCACTAATGATCTGCCTAGTTCAACATTAAAGGATTAGCCTAGATGTCAACACTAAAGGATCACCACTAAAAGATCATCACTAATGTACAAGCATGGAAGACGAGGATCAGTACAAGAAAAAAATATCAGGGATCAGAACTATATAAAAATTCAGGATCAAATCTAGGTTCCGCTCCGATGTTAGTTTTAAACCATAAATAAAATAAGGATCACTGTTTATATAAATAGTCTGCCTAGAAATCAAAACTAAATTAAGGATCAACACTAAAGTATTAAATGAAAATGCCAAGTAAATATTCTTATATATTATCATCGGATCAGTTCCCGAAAGGCACAAATCAGATTTTAGTTCCGTGAGAAGAAATGCGTCATTTTTAGCACAAAAAGCAGAAATCAGTCCGAGATCCAGAATCAAACTAGAAAACCACAATAAAATAGTGATTCGCACTTAATCTCGGATCTGCATAAGGATCAGCATTTTGTTGGCTGGATCACTAGGATTTAGAAGATATATTCCAATGGACTTTTTACGGTCACGGCGCCTTCCATTATTTTTCAAACACTTCGGACATAATTGATTATCAATTCTCAATCCAAATGGAAACAGTTTAGCGATGGATAAAACTTTTTTGCTGCACTTGTAACTTATTTTCAATAATAATAATAATAATAATAATAATAATAATAATAATAATGTATCTGAAAACAATGCCATAAGAAAAAACTATATTAAAGCAAAAATTGATAAGACGCAACGAAATAGCAAGAGAAGAATGTGTATAGGCAAAGACGAAATGGTTAATCTTATAATAAGTGAATACAGCAAACCAGTACAAGGGAATTACAAGACTAGGCACGATTGGTTGGGGAAATAAATTTTTACCATGCTACTAGGGGGTATATGCATAAACCGGAATCTGTGCTAGAGAATGAAACGCATGAAATTCTCTGTGACTTTCAGATACAGATCGATCCCCTTATCCCGGCTAGGAGATCAGACCGAGTGTTAATTAACAAGAAGAGAACTTGTCATCTGGTGGATTTTGCCGTCCCGGCGGATCACAGAATGAAAATGAAAGAAAACCAAAAGATAGACAAATACTTGCTCTTGGACAGGGAACTGAAAAAAACTCTGGAACTTTGGGGGTATTAATTGTAATTAATGACCTTGGAGCGGTCCCTAAGGGTTTGGAAAGGAGTCTGGACGAATTCCAAATCAGAGGAAGATTTGAGATAATTCAAACAACAGCATTGTAAATAATCGACAAGAATACACAGAAAATCAATCCTGGAGATCTGAGGAGACTTACTCAGAATTCAGTGAGAGACTACCAGCTAAAGTGGATGTGAAAAACTCTTAAGGAGTGAAATAATAATACTTTTATCTCCCAAAATTTAGAAAACAAGTATATTTCATGTTTAAGTCAGCGAACGCAATGAAGCTAACACATTGTTAAAACCAATTACTACAAAAGTGTAAATATAGATACACAACATATATTACTTCCTAATCACTAGGCATGACATAACCCCGGACGGGTTGATATGACGTTAAAATCAACCAACCAAGCAACTGTGGTGAAAAGGTACTTACTGGCATGCAGGAGACTAGGCGTATCGTCAATGAGTGCTTGCTGGCATGCAAATGAAGAAGCCAGAAGAGGGAATGCTGTATAAGTGGAGAGTATAATTGCACAGTGGATAGGTGGGTGGTGATGAAAGATATCCGCTTATTCGAACAGGCGATGAGTCATTCAGTTAACAAGTGTCAGTGAGTGAAGAAAGAAGCAAGGAGAAAGAAACGACTGAACGAGGGAAGAGAAAGGAAAGCAGCAGGATGAGAAAGGGGGGAAAATACAGAGCAGAGATCAAGTTTTTATTTCTTGCTGATGAGTGACACTCAAGGGAAAGTTCTGGGAAACAACATTAACTTTCAAATTGTTTCACAATTTTTAAATTTTTTTTTTCTACAAAGATTTTATTCTGAAAAGATTTAATTCTGAATCGCCATTTCTAATCTCCAATGCAAAAATATCGCGTTCAATAATGCAAGTTTAAACAGTGCTCAGTAATGGTGTTCTATCCTAAATTGCTGGTATCATTGGGGGAGTGGGGTTTAAATCTAGCGAGCAAAGAACCAAGAAAAAAGCCATAATGTTGTGTCGTAAAATCAGAATCTTCCAATGACGCATGAGATGTTATGTTCATTCTCATCAAACAAATCAGTCACACGATTGTTATTTCATATAAACTCCACATGATATCATCCAATAACAAACGTTCTCTTCTTCTTCTTCTTCTTCTTCTTCTTCTTCTTCTTCTTCATTTAAGTCTTTTGTTTGACTCAGTGCTGTTAACCTTTTATCTAAGGAATCAATTTTGTCGTCGACTGGAAAGATGGTTGTAATGATTTGAATCAAACTCTAACACTTTCTTTAATCGCAATATCTTAATCGCCGCAAGAAATCTACTTATATTCCAAAAAGATTATTTCTCAGATCATCAGTCCAAGTGTCCTCCTTTCAACAATCGAAGTCTGGCCAACTATTACAAAATTTTGCATCAGGCAAAACAGATTTCACCAAATGAACATTGAAGACGAGTTGTGTTCTATTCTTCCCGCCTATCGCCAAAAGCTTGTAATTAACTCATTCTCTTCCTGAAATATGCGACAAATGCCTGAACTTTCTCGGAACGAGACTGGTTATTACGAAGATAAATAAAACTAAATACATGCTTATAAAGAAAATATATGGCGAAATAACTGGACAAATATACTGTATCAGACCACTCCCGTCACAGGAAGTGTAATAATCCAATCCAGCCTTATAAATTTAAAACAATCGATCCTAAGAATAAAATCAACTTTCTGAAAAAACACTCCTATCACAAGAAATGGAATAATCCAACCTAGCCTTATATTTTTGAAACAATTGATCCTAAGAATAGAACCAACTTTCTGAAATCGGCCCCCAATCAAGGATGTAGCTCCATAGATCTACAAAATATAACTACATACTCTGTAGATGTTCAAACCTTCTGCAGAAATACCTACTTGAGCAGAAATACCCAAATCCATGCATTTATACTAACTACCAATAGAAGCAAAACTTGAAATAATATGTAAATACCTGTACAAATAACAACAATACATTACAAAGAATGAATAAAACAAAAACATCTTCGGCATAAAATAACCCCAGGGTTGACATACCGTAAAATCCAAAAACCAACCAACCAGCCTTGTAAGAAACAAGACACGAACACCTAGAATAGTACCTTTACAATTACATTTCTATTAAATTTTAGATACTTAAAATTTAACTACGAGACACAAATGTCAACAGTCGAATTGCCAAGAAAATACAAAAGCAGAAAACACAAAAACAATTATATCCCAATTCCTCGTACAAGTGGTAGATTTTTAAAACCTGTATATTGTTGACTACTTCAGAAATAGATAAAGTCAGTGTTAGCATTAATATTGGCATTTTCTCCATCAAACAAGTGATTAACAATATGCTAACGAAGGAATGGAAACCACTACGTCTTGTCATTTTCTGGAAATATTTATATCATTGAGTAAGAAAAAAGTCGAGTATTTATTTTGTCATATCTCTGTCAAACATACGAAAGTGAAGGACTGCGTGCTTCGTAGAAAAATGGGTATCCAACAATCTATCTCGCACATCATAAGTTAAAATCCCGCAACTGGTGTCTACACACAAAAAACTAACTTGACATCACTTTAGTCTGGCACAATACAATGAATGAATATTGACTTGGAATTAAAGACTGTGTTGCATCACTTTGTCAAATAGAGACGGTATGTTTAGTTACCTTGAATATACTAAGGTGGTATGATAATAGGTCGTCGGGATACCATATCATAAAACCATTCTCTTAGCCACACCTCTCAGGGAAATGGGAGTATTAGTTCTAATATTCATTCTAAAAGAAATAACAATAAAGGTGTTATTTGCGTAACGGTTATTGTCATTGGAATGACCACTGCGACCCAAGTTCAATTATGAATAAGGCTATTTGCGTTTCACTTGACGCTAATGCCATTTGAAAAGACATGAATCTCGCCCAGCAATGAGTAAATAGTAGGGCAGCTTTGTGTCACATCCTTCCCGACGCGGAGGGTTTGGGTAAATCCATACCTTGAACATTCTAGCGGTACCCTGGACTGAAACATTACCCATTAGCAGGACATACGGAGAAAAGTCCACATTAGAAATGTAACTGAAAACTGACAAAATTTGAAACTATTCAGTAAATTTTTTTTTAAACTTAAAGAATCACTGCACATTTAATAGTTTCAACCATGTTGTTTTTTGCAAATTATTTGTTGGGAGTGTGAATAAATCCTGGAAGCAGCACCCTACAAAACATTTACTTTCCATATAGCAAACAATACGAGTAAACATGATAGGTACTGCTGGAGAAGTAAGAAAGAACTCATAAGTGACGTTCTCTAATGATTCCACACTAGTTTTGTTCGACCAGTAATAACTTAATTAATAATCTTTCGAGCATTGTAGGTGAGGGTCAGCTTTTGTCTTCGTTGTCGTAGATGCATCGTTGTAACAGAGATTGTTTTAAACAGATAATGTTCCGATAGAAAACAGAAATATCTGCTGAAAATTTAAAACAAATATTTTTCTTCATCGAGTTGAAATATTTGGAAGTGAATTATCTGTGCGAAGAGAAAATAAAATTGGATATGTATGAATTATTTTGTTGTTGGTGGTGTTGTTAACTGCAAAGATGCTTCATCGTATTTCCACGGGTGATTCTTGTATATTTTTGGTTGAAGATTAAAATATATTCATTGAATTTGGAAAATTATGCATTTCCCACTAAACAAAAATCTGATTGATACCTTCCGGGAAGTGAATCGATGATAATTAATATGGATATTTTCCTGGTATTGGTTACCATTTTAAGACGGAATATTTCATTCCTTCCGCAAAAGTGGAAATAGATTCTATTCTAAATTCCATTTGTTCGAAGAACACTAGACAATATTCAAGTATTTCTATAAGCAACAACAATATTATTAACAACAACAACAACGACAATAATAATAATAATAATAATAATAATAATAATAATAATAATAATAATAATAAGTAAATCAAGAGATATCAGCTATAGAAGGAAGACTTAAAAGATATCGAGAAAGAACCAAACAGTACAAACAAAATAGGACCTTCCAAAACAATGAGAAGAAATTTATGCACAAATTAATGTATCAAAAACAAACATTAGTGAACACCCAAATGTAACAGAAGCAGAAAAGTTTTGGAGCAATATATGGAAGAGGAAAGAACACAATAAGAAATCGAAATGGATTAGTGATATTAAGAATGAATTGAAGGAAATTGAGGAAGGGCCTATAGCAAGTGTTCATATAATTACGCTCAAATCGGTTCTCAAGAAAGTAACAAATTGGAAAACACCAGGCCACGATGGCATACATGGATTCTGGTTCAAAAAATTTACTTCTATCCACAAAAGCATGGCCCAGCAACTGAACAGATGTCGACAAGAAACAGAAGTACCCAAATGGATGACGAAAGGAATAACTACCCTAATCCAGAAAGACCCTCAAAAAGAAACATCCCCAGCAATTATAGACCAATAACTTGTCTACCCATGATGTGGAAAATATTGACTGTCGTTATAAAAGAAGAAATATACTTTTCACTCAATTGGCGAAACCTTTTCCCAGAAGAACAGAAGGGATGCCGCAAGGGAAAAAGAGGAACACACGATTTACTGTATATAGACCAATACATTCTTAAAGAAGTAAAAAATAGACGGAAAAATATTGCAATGGCCTGGATCGACTACAGAAAAGCATATGACATGGTCCCACATACCTGGATTTTAGAATGTACAAAATTTCCAACAACATCATGAATTTCATTGAAAAAGCCATGGAAAACTGGAGAGTTCAATTAAAAGCCAGAAAAACAATCCCTGGCAGAAGTAAAAATCCAGAGAGGTATCTTCCAAGGAGACTCATTATTACCACTACTGTTCAGTATAGCAATGATGCCTCTCAATCATATACTTAAAAATGTACAGGGGGATACAAATTCACTAACTCACAAGAAGACCAAAATAAATGACAATGCACAAGGCTCTACACCGTAGAGATGATAAAGAAAGGTTATATGTTTCAAGAAAAGAAGGTGGAATGGGTCTTGCCAACGTAGAGGACTGTGTAGAGGCCAAGTACTCGAAGAATACACAAAAAGAGCAAAGGAAAATTACTTATGGCAGCCAACAACAGCAGATGTAATTTATGGACAAACAGAAAAACAACGAAAACTAGAAAACAAATATAGGAAGAAAAACAATTATATGGGCACTTCAAACGACAAATCGGAGAGGTTGCACATAAAAAGACTTGGACATGGTTAAGAGAAGGAAACCTCAAAAGAGAAACTGAGTAACTAATAATTGCTACACAAAATAATGCCATAAGAACAAATTATATCAAAGCAAAAATTGATAAGATGCAACAAAACAGTAAATGTAGATGTGCGATGAGAGAGATGGGACTGTAAATCATGTATTAAGTGAATGTAGCAAACTAGCACAGCGGGAATACAAAGCTAGGCACAACTAGGATGGGAAGGTGATCCACTGGGAATTATGCAAAAAGTTAAATTTTGACCATACAACAAAATGGTAAATGCATAAACCAGAATCTGTTCTTGAGAATGAAACGCATAAAATTATCTGGGACTTTGAGATAAAGACGGATCATTCTATCCCAGCCAGGAGGCCAGACCTAGTGTTGATAAACAAAAAAAAGAAAACATGTCAACTTGTAGACTTTGCTGTTCCAGCAGATCTGGACCTTGCCATAGAATTGAAAAAGCTATGGAATATGAGAGTGAAAGTGATACCAATTGTAGTTGGTGCATTTGGAACGGTCCTAATAAACTTGGAAAAAAGACTGGAGGAACTGGAAATCATAGGAAGAATTGAGACCATCCAGATTACTGCATTGCTGCAATCGGCTGAATACTCAGAAGAGTCCTGGAGACCTGAGGAGACTTGTTGTCACTCAGCCTCCAGTAAAATACCATCAGCTAACGCTGATGTGAAAAACTCAAAAGGAGTGAAAATAATAATAATAATAATAATAATAATAATAATAATAATTAGCTATATGCGAATCGTTCGTTTTACACTGAAATAACTTGCAGTAACACAGATTACCATTATTGTACATTCGATCAAAATATGTGCTTTTTTTAAACATAGAAAGAAAAAATCGAAAATAAAATTTGATCAAGATTTCCCGAGTGGACAGACGTGGAGTGGGTAGGGCGTGATAGGTGTATAACCACAAAACTACCAACGGCTTGTGAGTAGAGGTCATCTACAAAAAATAAGGCTCTTCATTCGCAAATGTGTGAAGATCAAAAGTTTCGAAATAAATTCCCAGGCGGAAATAGAGACACATCAATATTTTAGATAATAATGAGGACCATTATATATTTTTTAAAGGGGCCAATTTAGCTCAGTCGGTAGAGCATCCAACTAGGATTCGCAAAGTTTCGTGTTCAATACCCACCAACTTAGCGTTTGTAGTAGCACAGATTTGGTAATCTGATCTATGCGGTAAAGTGGGGAACTGACGGTAGATATGGCGCTCCATCTCACCAAAAAACAATCTCCTTGATCTAGAGCTAGCGAAAAGAGGATAGACTTCCACGCTGTCCGGCTGATACCGCCAACTTTAAACATCTATATATCTTTTTATATTTCTGAAATGGTTTGATTTAGTTTGGTTTGGTTCCTTTGTTTAACGGCATATCAGCCTTCATGGGCTATTTTATGCCAATCAAGTTTCTGCCAAGCAAGGCAAGCACATCTCTCTCATATTGGATGGGATTTTCTTTAGATATTTGTGATAAATTTTATTTTTATTCATAAAGAGTTCCACAAGATTTTTTATTTTTATATATATGGGCGCCCACAAGACCCTAAAATAGATAGGTTTTGTTTGGTTTGGTTTCTTTGTTTAATGACGCATGAACTTTCCTGTGTTATTTAATGCCAAACACATCTTTGTAGAAGAACAGTAGGGGTACTTTTTAACATATAAATGAGGTAATGAATAAGTATATTAGCCCGAAAGAGAATGTAAGTTCGAACACGCTTATCACTATGTGATAAATCGGGTTTGGTCCATGTGACAAATTTGGTCCATATGATAAATCGGATTTGGTCCATGTGACAAAGTTGGTCCATATGACAAATCGGATTTGGTCCATGTAACAAATTTAGTCCATGTGAAAAAATGGATTTAGTCCGTGTGACAAATTTGGTCCATGTGACAAATCGGATTTGACCCATGTGACAAATTTGGTCCATGTGAAAAATTTGGTCCATGTGACAAATCGGATTTGGTCCATGTGACAAATTATAATGATTCGTTTGTAAGTTATTTAGTTAAACTTCAGGATGGATGATATCATTATTTTTCGCTTGTGGTACCAGGACCAAGAGACCATTAATTTCCAATTTTTGAAAGACCGACATAAAGCAAACTACGTAAAGAAAAAGAACTGACAGATTCAGTGAAATTACTTTTAATTGAGATTTGTTTATGGTCATAGAAAAAACTGAAGCCTTTTCAATTCCAATAGCAAATTGGTTTTATGGATGTTCTCGAAATAAACCAATTTTGACTACATCAAAATCTTTCTAATTCAATGACATGGGTCATCATTCTTTTGATGGTAAATGTTTGGAATATTGAAATTACACATCAGCTTGATCTGTGCCCCAAGCTTCAGTAACAGGTTATATGGATCAGGCTTTATTGGTTGAAGGTTATTAAGAAAGGCTCAGTTGAATAAACCTGCGTATGGAAACGGATCATGTCAACTGATTTATAGGATCTTCATTCTTCACATAGAAAACATTATATTCTCTTGCTAAAAAAATATATTTCCAGTGCAAAATTGCTCAATCCCGATTTGGTATCAATATTATTCTTTTAATTTTTCCCACCAAAAATATTTCATTCACATTTATCTAAGCATATTTCTTATTGATATATATGTTCTATTAGGGGGACGGTTTATCTCGGGAGAGAATATGCATAGGAACCGCGAAGTTCCGTGTTCGATCCCGGCTCTCGCCAACCCAGTGCAGGAGTAGTACAGCGATAAAGTAGGGAGCTGATGGTCGGTATAGCGCTCCACCTCTGACACAAAAGCAATCTCTCTTGTCTTGTACTAGTGAAAAGGGGATAGACTCTGTTGTTGTCTGGCTTATACCGACAATAGGCAACTCTGCCAACTTTACTTAATTACTAATGTATTTAATGCCAAAGCCACTCTTGTAAAAGAACAATAGTGGTAATATTCAATCCATAACTGTGGTTAAGGGGTCTTCACCTTTCCCTATGATACAAGTCCGAAAGGGAACGTAATAGTGCGACTGATGTTCGAAATGTTTTACTAAAATGTTACAATCCAGCATGTTAGCCACTACGATATGGGATTCCCTCAATGAATGTATGTATGTATGTATGTATGTGCATCGGCGAAACGGGTTAATAAACTGTGTTCTCTGAAATAACTTGTTGTGAGTGTGGGAAGATGGACAAGACCGCAAGGAGGTTTAAAACGACATAGGAAAATACATAGGATCGAACTTCCACTGCCTGCTACTAAAGTGTTCATATCTGCAAAACCTGTCCCATAGAATTTAAGACTTTAGCTGGGCTAAAAAGCCACATTCGCGCGGCTCACCGTTGATCTGTTTTTTTTTTTTTTTTTTTTTTTTTTGTTTTTTTTTTTTTTTTGCTTTATCAAGCAATGGCAATACGCGAACACGAGTTTGCTGCCATCGTATATATATATATATATATATATATATATATATATATATATATACGCTTGGCTGGGGGGATGGTGGGGTCATTACTTTTCCTCAGATTATTAGTCCGAAAGTGGACGTCATACTGCGACTCGTGTTCGAATTCGCTAACTTCGATGTCACAATCCAGTACGTTAGCCACTGCAACACGGAGATTCCCTGTTTAGTTCAAAGGATCATCCATAATTTCTATTTACATTTAAATTTTACTTCAAAGAAGCTTAATCTGAATATTTAATGTTTGGGGAGCTAAATAGTAGTTTCCGGGAAAAAGACGGACACATGTACACAGATAAAACCACCGCGTTTATTATATAAGAAGATTAAATGAATCGCCGCTTAAAGCAGTGGCTTTCAAAAAGGGGGTCTGCAACTTCCAATATCCGGGTCCGCACACACTGCAAAGCCATCTTAAACATTTATATCATCCGATTAGTCATAGAACAGCAAATTCATATTTCTATTTACTATTAAATACTTAGAAAAATTCTGTTTAAACAGCAACCACTCCCGAAATTGTGGTTCCCTTACAAAATACACACACACACACACACACACACACACACTTTTCTTTTGATTATTTCACAAATATAAATCAAATCTTAATTTTTTTCTCTCAAAAAGCAAGATCTGATCATAGTGTATGTGTATATATATATATCTACTTTGTCGTTAATTGTTTTATTTTCCTAGTTTCCTCCGGCCATACATATATGGCAATAGCATAATCTTTACAGATCATTGCCGTCCCTCACAATCCCAAAACGCCACCACCAGAACCCTTCCTTGCATGAGCCCTCAAATGACTCATCAAACCTGCTGCAGATCCACAAAGTTTGATGAAAATATGACATTGAAAAGACGTCCTTCCCGTTGAATGAGATGATTCAGATGAATCAGATGATAAAATGTGATGCTTATGCACCACCATGTCTCTTAAGACCAGAAGCCGACTTACAGACTTGCCACAGATAGCACAAGACACATTGTTTGCTCCTGGAATCTGCATGGATTGACCCAGGTGAGACTTCCTATGATTGACATATCCAGCATTAGAAAGCAAAACTCGACCACATGTCAGACATTTCCAACCCTCCATGTTCTCTCCAATATGACAGGTGTAACCCTTTCGAAGTTGACGCTTTAGGTTTTCATGCACGATTCTTTCACTCTCAAAACTGGCACAGCCATCATCCACATGAACTCTCCAGTCAGTTCTCTCCAGTGCCAGCTTTTCCCAGTTGTCAGGATTTATTTTATTTTTTACAAGGTTGTTTTTTCAGCAATCCTTATACCTCTTCCTAGGCTTATGCTGCGGCTTTTTGCCATCACGCAGCTGACCGTAAAAGAGTTGTTTTGGCAATCTAGCATCACTCATACGCACAACATGACCTGCCCAACGCATTTGAGCCATTATGATAAGAGTTTCAATGCTTGAGCATCCTGCCCTTGCAAGGACTTCTGTGTTAGGTGTGTTGGAATTCCACTTGATGTTTAGAATACGTCTCAAATATTTCTGATGAAAGTGTTCAAGAATTTTTATATGTCTTCTAAACAATGTCCATGTTTCCGAGGTGTACAATAAAACACTCAACACGCAGGACCTATAAACATTCAATTTTGTTTTATGGGTAATGTCGGTACTAGACCATAACCGTTTTTCGGGCGTTCCATAGGCCACAGATGCCTTCTGGATGTGCCGGTGAATCTCAGCATCCAAAGATCCATCACAAGTATGTGAAAGACTCAACAACATCCAGACAGGTACCATGAATGGCTATTGTTGGTTTGATATATGGTTCACCTTTTACGGGGGTGAACATTACCTTTGTTTTTGTCAAGCTTATTTTTAATCCAAAAGCAGAGCACGAGGCAGCAAAAAGGTTCACAATATCTTGAACATCCTCCTCAGCGTGAGCCAGAAAGTCAACATCATCGGCGTAAAGGAACTCTCTGATAAGTGTATAGGATGTCTTTGATTTGAAGTTAAATCTTCTCTAGTCAAAAACTCTTCCTGTGGTTCTAAATTCCAAGAGGACGCCTTTCTCACAATGTTGGAATGCATGAGATAATATTACAGAAAAGAATATTGAGAATAGTGTTGGGGCCAAGACATCTCCCTGCTTAACACCGTTATCTATTGGTATTTCATCCGACAATCTACCACTCATGACAATTCTAGCTTTCATACCATTGTGCAACCGCTTGAGTACACTTACAAATACCGGTGGGCACCCAACTTTACCCAACATCGTTCAAAGTGCATCCCTTTTGACTGTATCAAAAGCTTTCCTCAAATCGACAAAAACCTGATACAGTGGGACCCGTTGCTCATTACACTTCTCTTGTACTTGCCTAGCCGAAAATATGTCGTTTGTTTCTCTGTCAGATCTAAAACCACTTTGTGATTCAGGAATGACTACCGGGCAAATGTAAAAAAAACAATCTATTCAACAAGATTCTTGAGAGAACCTTGCTAACAGCACTCAGAAGTGTGATTCCACGGTAGTTATCACAACTACCTTTATCTCCGTTGCCCTTATATACACACACCAAAGCACCATCAATCCATTCATTTAGTTTCCTCCGGACATACATATATACATATATACATACAGACACACCAACTTCCCTTTATATATGTAGAGATAGATCAATTTATCTTTCCAATGCTGATTCAATTTGGAAAATAAAAAAAACATTCCATAAAAAAATCCGTTTTCATCGGCGCCATTCCTTTTATCTGATCATCAATCCACAATCATTGATTCATTCGTCAATGATCGATAAGGCCCCGCTCAAATTGACCAATTTTTGTACATACACACATGATGGGAAGCAAAGATTAACGGAAGACCTACGACCCGCCCTCAACTCACGACGAGGAAGTGAATGCTGGTTTCCTGCCAGTTGATCTGGTGATACATACCACGACACGACCCACGATTCGAGCTTGCACTATGCTATATTTCAATACTCGTGTTCCTTATTTGTACAAACGTTATAATCTTGTAACCCCCTCTGATTAAAAATGAGATTATCCAAATAATCGAAGATGAAATGAAAAAAACGAAATCTTGATTATCTGGTGTCGCTTAATCACCGAATTCTTATTTCTTATAAGTGTTCTTACCTAAGCGAAATATTGGACAATTGCGTATTTATTATAAAGAATGAAATGGGAAGAAAAAGAACAGGCTACACAAAAATATAATAAGAAAGAAAGAAAGAAAGAAAGAAAGAAAGAGAGAGTGAAAGGGAGTAGGAGAAAGAAACGCCTGTCATGGTGCTATGCTGAAAAAGCTGATCAATTGATCTTTACAGCATGTAAACCTGTCTAGGGTTATTTTATGCCTAGAGATTAGAGAATCTTTTTTTTGGGGGGGGGTATGGTTATATTTACACTTTTGTGCAGTTGTTTCCTTAATATTTTTGTACCCTATTATACAATATCAAGTATTCCTGTCAAATACAAATAATTTGCACACAGTTTTATGGTTTCAAGTTGGTAATGTTTTTTACGTCATATCATCCCTTTTCAGTTCATTTAATGCAGAATAAAGTAATTTTTGTTAAACAGTATCTGCTGTTGCTTAAGTGGTTACACAAGTATTGAACAAACTCATCGCTGCTTAACTTCATTGATCTAGCGATAAACGGTGCTTTCAGCGTAACTTTACAATAATGTATTCTTTCAAGTATTCTAATCTAACACTAATGAATATATGGTTTCAAGTAATTATTTCGATTTGATAATAATCCTTTGTGCGCAATTATATGGTTTCAAGTAACTAATGATTTTAATCCTTAGTAAACAATTTTAGCTGCAAGTAACTATTCTTGATACAAATGATTTAGAATTATATAAATTGTTCTTCTCCGGATGCAATTCCCAGACACAGAGCTTTAATTGAAATGCAGAGATACGTGACTCACAGACAAGGAGACCATTCTCTTCATGATGGGACAAACAAACTCACCCAACGAGGACTGTCATTAGAAGAACTGAGCGAAGGGCTGCACGAATGTGTCTCGAGGGCTGCGTGTGACCCGCGGGTTGAGGACCTCTAGATTAGATGAATTATCTCTTGAACAAAATCAAACAAACAGTTCCCATCCCTTCAGATGAATGAATCTCACAATATATATATGTGTGTGTGTGTGTGTGTGTGTGTGTGTGTGTGTGTAAAGTCGGTGGAATGGACTACGAAGGAGTATATCCCGTTTTTACTTGCGCTAGACCATGGAGACTGTTTTTACGTCTGAGGTGGAGCACCACACCCACCATCAGATTCAAGCTGTACTATTCGTGTGCTTAGTTGGCAACAACCGGTATCGAACTCGGAAACTTGTGGTCTACCGAGCTAAATCGATTTATCAATAAATTCCCCCTCCATGTATTTACCCATTCTTCTTTGGTTGGTTTGGTTTCTTTGTTTAATGGCATTACAGCCTTCGTAGGTTATTTAATGCCAAAGCTATCTTTATAGAACAGTTATGGTACTATCTAACACATAGGATAAGGAGGTCCATGCTTTTCCTAAGAGTAAAATTTGCACACAGTTGCATAGTTTGAAGTTGGTTGTTTTATTTTACGTCATATCACCCTTTTCTGGTCATTTAATGTTGAATTAAATCATTTTTATAAACAGTACCTGTTGTTGCTTAAGTGGTCCCCAATTAAATATTGAACAGGTTCGTGGCTGCTTAACTTCGTTAATCCAGCGGGAGCCGGTGCTTTCAGTGTGACTTAACCATAATGTATGTTTTCAAGTATGTATATCTAATACTAATAATTACATGGTTTCAAGTAATTCTTTCTATCTAATAATAATCGTTTGTTTATCATTATTACCTCAAACCATATAACATTGTTTGTACAACGTTTTATGGTTTCAAGTAACGAATTATAATAATTTTAGTAAACAATTATAGTTAACTCAATAACGCGACTGGAGTTCGAAATCGTTTACTACAATGTTGCAGTCAAGAGTGTTAGCACTACGCCATGGTGTGGGATTATCCGCCTCTGTAACTCATGCGCCTTTGTTGCACACTAATGTTGACCGCACGTTGTAGTACTTCTGTGCTGGTTCGAAAGGCACGAGCCAGAAACAGGTCTGCAAGAAAAAGAAAACACAAATTTGACGAAAAGACGCTATTGGAAGATGAAGGTGTTACACTTTGTACAATTGACTGGTATAGAGGGTACTTAACTTGATGTGGGTCAGTTGGCAAAAGAAAATTCTCTTAATTACAAGTTCGACTGGTTTCATATGACGTGGGTCTTTGCCTATTTCCTATCTACCCAGCCTCTAAGTCTGACGGATTAGGGTTCAGAATCGGCTCGTATATGTGCAAAAAACCAACCACCACTTCAGTCCCCGCTCGATCCACCAAGAAATGGGCCATAATTATCCCCTCTAGATTAATGATACCAAATTCCTCTATAAAATACTAACATCAAATTTTCTCCACTCAGATTGTCACCATTTTTCTGGCTATTAATATTTTCCTGTGACCCAGTTTCTCTTAAAATCCGGACATTAAAATTACTTATCTTTAAGTGGTATCGAACACCTGATCACCTAGTATCTTTTTTCTTGAAGTTTAAGTAATCTTACATTTAATGGTTTCTGTGAACTTTTTTGAATGTGAACATTTCTCAGTCACATCAGCTTTTCGAACTTTATAGTTTTTATAACTTTCCTTCACCAACACAGGTAACTTCTTATCTATTACGCGCACATACACATACACACAGGCGTACCATTCTGGTGTTAGCTCCTTAAGTTTATACACAGACCTACATATACATATACATATGCATGAAATTTATTTTATTTATAGATATTACACCTAATTTTTATACATATACACATGTACACTAATATATTCTCGTTTCTCGCCTTTTTTCCATTTTGCATGCACATTCACAATTGGCCTTCGCATTGTACTCTTTGAATTCTTGGGTGAATGTTAGCGGATACAAAAATCTCCAGCAGACTAATGACAAAATCTTTCATTCGTATAAATTTATTGCATCATTATTCATTCTGTTAGAAATTCTGTTAACCTCCAATGACTTACAATGTTCCTTTTCTTCAGCTGATATATGTTTCATCCTAGAAATCTCTTTTCGCTTCTGATTTTATTAATTCTTTGAGTAATCATTAAGTATCATGAACCCGCTCATCAGACAATTAGTGTTGCATGGAACGTTGAGACGAGTAATAGCTGGAAGAATATATATATATATATATATATATATAGTGTATAACCGAAGGAAAAACTTTAAATTTGATTCATCGTAATCATTTATTTCAACAGCGTAAACGCTGATTCATCAGACACGTTTATTACTAAAGAATTTACCAAGAATCAAAGAGTTTAAATCTCTAAACTTGGGGAGCGGATGTCTCAATTTGGGAAGATAGGATAGTGAGAGCTCGATGTGCCTAGATAAGTAGACAGAGAGAACAATATATTAATCACAATTAATTATTTTTTCTTTCTTTCCTTTCTTTCTTTCCTTTCTTTCTTTCGTTCTAACTATCCTCTTTCTTTTTCCCTCCTTCCTTCCATTATTACTTTTTTCTTCCCTTCTTCCTCCCTTTCATTCTATGATCCTTCTCTCTTTATGCTCTTCCTTCTTTCACTCTTTGGTCTTTATTAACGCATTTCTTTCTTTCTTTCTTTCTTTCTATCTCTTTATGGTATCCTTCTTTCTTTTCTTTCTTTTTTCTGGCTTTTATTGTCCTTCTTTCTTTCCTTCCTACTTTTCTCTCTTATTTTCTTCCTTTTTTGATCTTTTTAGCCTTTTTCTTTTCTTCTCTCAATCTTTCTTTATCGCCGTTCTCTTTCTCTTGTGATGGCCTACTCTATTCTTTCTTTCTTTTTTCTTTCTTTCATTCTCTCTTCATGGTTGTTTACTTCCTTTGTTCCTTTCTTTTTTTTTTCGATTATCTTTCTCTTTATGACCTCCTTCTTTCTTTCGTTCTTTCATTCTTTCTTTCTTCCAAAGATCTTTTTCATTTTATTGCATTCTATCTTTTCTTCTTTCATTCTTTCTTTATGGCTGTTCACTTTCTTTCTTTCTTTCTTTCTTTCTTTCTTTCTTTTCTGATCTTTCTTTTCATATCTCTTTTAATTTCCTTTATATTATTCCTTTCTTCCTTCCTTTTTTCCCTTCTATTTTACATACTTTAATTTTTTTAAATTCTTTTATCATTTTACCTTTTTATTTTTTCTCTCTAGACTCTTTATCATGTTCCCTTGTTTGTTTTTTGTTTCTTTGTTTCTTTCTTTTTCTTCCTCTCTCTCTCTCTCTCTTTTTTTTCTTTCTTTTTACAATTCTTTTTTAGTTTTCTCACTTTTTTCTCTTTTGGTTTTTGCCTCTTTCTGTTTTTTTTCTTTACTTCTTCCAAAACCATGTTCCTTCTTTTACCCATTTTTTCATCTTCCTCTTTTTTCAACATGACCGGAAAAGAAAAATACAGAGAGGGGTAAGGGGAGAGAAACAAAGGAGGAAATACAAGGAGAGAGAGAGAGAGAAGGAGGAAGAGAGTATGAAAGAGAGAGGAAAGTGTGAGAGAGATAGGTGAAATTGTGAGAGAGAGAGAGAGAGAGAGAGAGAGAGAGAGAGAGCGAATAAAGATCGGATCATAAATTCCCCATAAAAAACACAGACAGGGAGAGGTAAGGGGAGACCAACAATGGAAGAGATACAAGCAGAGAGAGAGGGGGGGGTGAAAGAGAGAGTGGGGGAGAAAGAGAAAAAGCGGATAAAGATCGGATCATAAATTCTACATAAAAAATCAGAGGTAGACAGACGTAGGAGGAGAGAAAAAGGGAAAAGATAAGAGAAAGAGAGAGAGAAAGAGAGAGAGAGAGAGAAAGGGTGTGTGAGAAAGAGAGAGAGAGAGAGAGAGAGAGAGAGAGAGAAGACGAATGTCTGTGAGAGACAAAGAGAGAGGGAAAATGAATAAAGATCGGATCATAATAAATTCCCCATAAGAGAACCGTAAGTTTCGTCATCTTTCCCGCTTCCCCCTCCCCCATCTCCCCAACAGGTTTCTCTTCTTCATTTCATTCTAGCAATATTAGCAAATGAAATATGAGCCAAGCCTCCCGCCAATTCGCAATATGTCAGCCCGCCGGTCTCTGGGGTGAGAGACACTGACCTCAGCACACACCCTACCGACTGATGCTTTCCATTCACAATCGCTCGTTTATGAAGTCAACGTTTCAAACGACTCCATATCGTGAACACCCGATTCAACTGATGCGACTGCGCATAAGAGACTAGCGTTAACTGTACCCACCTTGTAAGAGTCTAAAAATTTTGATATTCGCAGGAGAAATTACAGTCAGATTTACCTGTGCCACACTTATTAATGCCTATCAGAAGTGTCAATTGAAAATGAAACCAGCGAAACAAGTTCTCAAACATTGTAAAAAGAAGACATAAAACTAAATTTTCCTTTGGATTGATTAACTGATTAATTTTAACGGCATGTCAATCCCTGGGGTTATTTTATGCCTCAAGTTCTAAAATCCAAAAGGCATGAAGCTAATTTTCCTTTGAATTAATTAATTTATTGATTTTAGATTAATTTCAAATCGTTTATGCTTCATCATTCTCATCAACAGATCGCACTGACTGCACTGATGCCTCTCTCTCTCTCTCTCTCTCTCTCTCTCTCTCTCTCTCTCTCTCTCTCTCTCTCTCTCTCTCTCTCTCTCTCTCTCTCTCTCTTTTTTTCTTTATAGTTTTCCCTGACTTCTCCACCCTATCATCTTCACCCTTCTTCTGTCTGTCTGTCTCTGTCTCTCTCTCTCTCTCTCTCTCTCTCTCTCTCTCTCTCTCTCTCTCTCTCTCTCTCTCTCTTACACACAAACACACACACACACTCAAGTTCGTCTTTGCTTTGTCCAGCATGTCTTGTTTGCCTTATTTGGACAGTTTGTGTGATAGGAGGTAAGTGGCCGTACAGCAGCTTTTTTTGTGGGGTGATGGTTCCAGGATTTCTTCCAGATAGACACTGCATCCTTGAGTAGTTTTCATCTAGCCCTTTCTCTAAGCATTTCGTTAGATTCCCAGTGGTGCTGACATACAGTAGCACTACACGACCACAGATTGAAAGAATTCACACTTTATTTTATCAGAGAGATCAAATTTTCATTGCCTTTATATTTGTATTTGTATTTTTCTGTTTAATAGTTTCTTAAGAGCTTTTTATTTTATTTTATTTTACCAATATGTCATTTTCAAATAGGTCCTTCATATTATTTGCGTTGAAAAAATAACGCTGTATGATGAGAGCACATTCTGTAATGAAACATTTATCGAACCCGAAAAATTTGTGGTGGATGCTCTACCGACTGAGCTAAAACGAGTCTATATATTACTAATCATTACATAGTTATCATTTACCCAATCACTTTTCCACAAGTGGGGAGTGACAAAAAATCCTAAGTAGGGGGTATCCAGCGAGGATCGAACTAATCATGACAGATTATGATAATTAACGGGATAATAGATTTCAACATTTCACTGCATGATCTCCTTTAATTTTAAAAGCCAATTCTTTTAAAGAAATACAAATCAAATATTGTCAATTTTGCAACTTCTGATTTTCTCTCCTTTATTTTTCATTAACTATTTAGAAATGTTGGATTGTTTTTAAATGTTATCATAGAGCGAAGGGAAATATCGAAAAAAACAAAACATAAACGATCAATGTAACCTCAAAAACATTCTCATATACAATCAATATTTTATCAACAAAAATTATGATGGACGTTGGTAGTGTTTCGATGTTTATTCACATTATCATCAATGTAACACATGAAAAATATATAAAGAGTGAAAGAGGAGATAGATATTGTACGAGAGTGGATGGTTATATATATATATATATATATATATATATATATATATATATATATATATATATATATATATATATATGTATCTTGGGAAAGTATGCATCAAACTATTTGCTTTTTCCTCCAGCTATGGGTAAAATAGTAGGGGAGACTGGGATATTTAACCGTGGGTTATGCAACGAGTCTTCGAGAAGGAATAACTCTGAATTCAAACCTCTTAAATTCCCGTTAAGAAATTGACATTGTGTCAATCCTGCTCGTACGGAGGGGTTGGTAAATATGTATATATGCATGTAATTGTGCTTGTGGTCGTTGTGTGTGTACGTGCGTGTGTGTCTATGTTTGTACGCGCGCGTCCGTGTTTTGTGTGTTTGTACGTGCGTGTGTGTATGTGTGTGTGTGTGTGTGTGTGTGTGTGTTGACAATTCAATAACACACTATTGATAGGCAACAATCGAAATATCTTAAAACCGTATTCACTTCTAAGGTTTTGAATTCAACCCAGTCTCTGTCACCGTCGTTGTCATGGTAATTCTACTGGTCGTTGTCATAGCAACAGTTGATTTTATTCTTTTTTACTTTATTCTATTAGATATTTTTCAATTATTATTGCTATGGAAACTTAACCGCCCATGAATGTAGGTTTTCCTTATATCCTCATTAACTGTTTTCATTATATCACTTAATTAAAATCCACCTCAGTAAATGGGTCATGCCCGCCACTGATATACTTGCCCAAGGTCTCAAAATCACTTTTTCAAACTCCTATTGATATTTGTCTTCATGTTTGAAATGAAGTTTGGTAATATTTAGATTTTTCAGATTGTCGTTGGCATAACGGTTAGTTGTTTTCTTTTACGGTATATCAACCCTTTCCGTGTCATTTAATACAGAATCAAGTAATTTTTTTTATAAACAAAAGACTCGGGTTGCTTACAGTATATGCTGTTGCTTAAGTGGTCACCCAATTAAGTATTGAACAGGCTCATCGCTACTTGACATATAAATAAAGGATTCAGTTCAAAGTTTCATGTAGGCTCCCGATTACGACAAGAAGGTTTCCGAGGTCGACAAGAAACACCTGAAGAAGGCCGGAGGGCACATCGACTGAAAGGTTGTGTATATAACAATAAAGATGAGTATAACAGTCCGAAAAAAACTGAATAATACAAATCTTATTGATGTAAAAAAATTGTCAGAAGCAACTTTTATTTGACCAAACTCGATGAACACAACGCACAGAAACGATATTATAAAACAATAACAATGAGGATATTCATCTTGGTTGATTGATTGATTTTAATGGTATATCAATACTTCTAGGGTTATTTTATGCTTAGAGAATCACGTTCATTTACGTTCATATTTACATTTTTTGCGTAGCTGTTTTTAAAAATATTTTGTTCTTTTGCACACGGCCTTGGAGACTTGTTGTCACTCATCTTCCAGTGAAAATCCACCAGTTAAAACTGGTGTGAAAAATCCGCCTAAAGTGAAAATAATGCGGGAAAATAAAGACGGGTTAAAAGTGGCGGTAAAACTCTGAACGAGTAAATTGTTAGATGTTTGCATAAAATCAATTTTAAAGTAAAAGGTGTGTAAACAACGAAACAACATTTGATACAGCCAAATAATAGAGAACACAAATTTTTATTGCCATTTGCTTTATCCGTTGGGAGAAATATCATTTTTATGTGTTTGATAGAAAATGAACCTCCTCTTCATCCGAGAGATGATGTTTCTTGTTACAGTCATATGAGCAACTGATGTGGCCCATTTTATATATTTCATTCGATCGCCTCACTTACCGAATTCACTGTAAATGGATGGGTTGATATTTCTTGACATATCATGCAACTTGGGGTTTTAACAACGATCTGTGGCGACCAAAAAAAAAGACATTGCTATCCGTTCAATCAAGTCGACACCACTTGTGTCAGCTTAACGTGAAGCTAAATGTGCTGTTTGTCGGCAGGGGGTTGCGTGGCGGCGGTGGTGGAGCTTTAATGGGCCTGAAGATGTTTAACGCTTGTTGAATAGCAGTCAAAAGATTTACAGTCCGCCTGGAAAGAAAATGGTGAAGCTTTGTTTGGTGGGAAAGTCGCGTGTGAAACGGCGCGATAATAAAACCGGTTGGCAAACGCCATATTGAAATGAAGGCAGCTTCTTAAAAGGTTGCAAGACGAGAAATAGTTTTCAATAACCTCTCCATCCCCATATCATCTTCATCATTTCTCTCTCTCTCTCTCTCTCTCTCTCTCTCTCTCTCTCTCTCTCTCTCTCTCTCTCTCTCTCTCTCTTACTTTTTACTCTGACTCTCTGTCTCTTTCACACATTCATACCCTCTGTCTCTCGCACCCCCTCTGTCTCTGTCTCTGTCTCTGTCTCTCTCTCTCTCTCTCTCTCTCTCTCTCTCTCTCTCTCTCTCTCTCTCTCTCTCTCTCTCTCTTATTTTTCTCTTTTTTCTTTATAGTTTTCACTGACTTCTCCACCCCTATCATCTTCATCCTTCTTCTGTTTGTCTATCTGTCTGTCTGTTTCTCTCTCTCTCCTCTCCCTCGCCTCTCTCTCTCTCTCTCTCTCTCTCTCTCTCTCTCTCTCTCTCTCTCTCTCTCTCTCTCTCTACATTTTTACTCAATCTCATTGTCTGTCTCTCTGACTCTGTGTCTCTTTCACACACACATACCCTCTCTCTCTCTCTGTCTGTCTGTCTGTCTTCTCTCTCTCTCTCTCTCTCTCTCTCTCTCTTCTCTCTCTCCTCTCTCTCTCTCTCTCTCTCTCTCATTATTCTTTTTTATTCTCTATTTCACGCATACATGCATTCTCTGTCTGTCTGTCTGTCTGTCTCCACAACTCACACACACATACTCTCTCTCACTCTGTAAACACACATTCACATACATTCTCTCTCACACACATACCCACTCTAACGTACGTACACATACACACACACACAATCCTCTCTCTCTCTCTCTCTCTCTCTCTCTCTCTCTCTCTCTCTCTCTCTCTCTCTCTCTCATTTTGATTTTTGTAAACAAATTAATTTAGAAATATTTTGAAATAATCGTTTTACTGCCATTTTCACTTACTGAGCCCTGAAGCCGATTTTCAAAAAGATTGATTCACACTTAGTCACATAAACAAACAAACAAACAAACACGAACGCACGTGCTCACATACACATGAACACATTTATAGATATGATTTTACACTACCATTATGTATCTATGATATACAATTCATCTAAACTAATATGTCTACTAATCCTATTTATCTGCAAATGTTTATCTACGAATTTTCCTAAATATTTTATTATAATGCAGATTCGGTGTCTGTCTGTAACCGAAACTACATCACTGCATACGTCACAATGCTCCCAGGAATTGCGTAAATTTATCAATGCGTATTTAATTCATGGTTAAAATCATTAATAAATAGAATAAAGAACAACCCTGTATTATGTATATACTCAGAGATTAGGTATGCAACATTAAACGGTCCACATTGTTAAAACAAGTTTTCATGAATACATGCCTGGTATTAATGATTTATATATAGTTTGTATTATTTTGATATATATTTAAAGTTATCTGACGTATAGAGTCAATATTTTAGCCAAACGACATAAGTTTAAATCAATTATGTTAACTTTTAAATTTTAGAAGTTAACGATCTTTACAAATATCGTTAGGCAATTCCTTTGAAAGAAATGCTTAACGAGCCAGGTACACAGTCGATTGTTAGTAAGGTTCAATTCTCATTCAGCGCTCCATACTTATGATCTTGTGTTTGGGCGTCCCACCTTGGAACAATGGTTAGCAAACCGTAGATCTATTATTACTGTAATAGTTTTATGTCTGAGTTATCAAATAACAACATTGAAATCTGGAATAAAAGGTTAGCATAGGTTTATTACCTTTGGTACTAAAGATATATAAAAGAGTCCAACCCGCAGCGTCTCCACAACAGTGATTAATTCTCTGTAACAAATCGCTACTACTCGAACTCGATTACTCGACTGTATAGTCCGTATTATTTATGGGTTTCGTTGGACGAGTTCAACTTTCTTGTAGAGGAAAATATCTTACAACAAATAGCGAGTTCAATCCTCGCTCGATGCCTCATATTTGCGACTTTGTGTCAGATCTTACTCATGGCGAATGGGTTGGGTAAACACTTACATCTGAGCTCGTGCCAAACTAGACTGATTAAAGAATAAATGATATCCTTAATCCCAATATAATTGAAATGAATTTATTAGTTAAACTTAATTATTAAATGGACGTCGTCCCCGTGGAGTAATGGCTAACGTGCTGGCCTGCGACATTGTAGTTCGAACTCCAGTCGCGCTATTTCTTTCACTTTCGGACTAATACCCATTAGAAATGTATTAACCCCCTCACTCCTTGCTATGGGTTAAATAGTACCACTACCGTTCTTCTAAAAGGAAGGTTTTGGTATTAAATAACTCACGAAGGTTGATGTGCTATCAAATAAACCAAACTAAACTAAGTATTAAACGAATTAGAAAGATCCTACCATTAACTCTATATATTTTATTGTCCTGGCTATGATACTAAACTAAATCTGATGGTGAGGCTTCAGTTCTGGTGATCTGGGGAGTGTAGAGAACATATTCACTGCCATTACTCCCGGGTCCACTGTGACCCGGAGTGGTAGTACCTGTTAGGGTCCAATTCAATGAGTTAAACAGACCTGTTTGAAAATTATTTGTATTTGATAGGACTGTCTGCAAAAAAAACAAAAAATGAGCGTATAATGAACGCGTAATGGTTATCGTCATATGAAATGAACAAGGCGACAAGAGTTCAAATCCTGGGAGAGGCTGGTTGCATTTCCCATAGTGCTAAAACTCTTGGGAAAGGTATGAATCTACGTATTCTCCCTCCAATTATGGGTGAAATAGTAGGACTCTTTAACCTTGGTACGGCAACAGGGCTAGGAGAAGGTAACTCTGAATTTAAATCTGGTAAATTCCTTTTAAAAATTGACCTTGTGTCACATTCTGCTCAAGCGGAGGGGTTATGCAAATACACATAACGTACGCGATTTTTTAATCTCTAGGCATAAAATAACCCAAGGTGGATAACAGGCCATTAAATACAATGAATATTTTTATTTTGATATTTTATTACTTTTAGCTTTTGTTTCAAAATAAAATTCGTACGGCAACCAGTCTAGGAGAAGGAAAAACTCTGAATTTAAACCTGATAAATTATTATTAAAAATTGACCTTGTGTCGCATACTGCTCATGCGGAGGGGTTGGTAAATACATATAACGAATGTGATCCCTTTAATCTTTCGGCATAAAATAACCCAAGGTGGGTTGACAAGCTGTTAAATTCAATTAATCTTTTTATTTTAAGCTTTTTATTACTTTAAGTTTTTG
This sequence comes from Doryteuthis pealeii, assembly GCA_023376005.1. Taxonomy (NCBI): domain Eukaryota; kingdom Metazoa; phylum Mollusca; class Cephalopoda; order Myopsida; family Loliginidae; genus Doryteuthis; species Doryteuthis pealeii. The sequence goes on from CM042171.1 coordinate 31,566,769, forward strand.
TTTTAAAAATAGAAATGTTCATATTGCTTAAATTAGGTTTCCATTTCGACATAAGTGAATTATTTGTGTAAATGAATACAACGGACATTATAGGAATGGCTGAGTCTTGATTTCAGATTGATTTATTCAAGCGACATTCACTTCTTTTTATCGATTCTCATTTTTACACACACACACACACACACACATATATATATATATATATATATATATAGTTTCCGCCTTCTTTCTCTTCCCCTTCTCTCATTATCTATTTCGTTAAAACACTATCTCGCTCGTTTTAGCTAACACACACACACACACACACACTCTCTCTCTCTCTCTATATATATATATATATATATATATATATATTATATAATATATATATCTTGCTAACAACACTCTTCCCCCCCTCTCTCTCTCTCTCTCTCTCTCTCTCTCTCTCTCTCTCTCTCTCTCTCTCAGTCCATTCATATCTATCCATTTCAGTCTGTTCCTAGAGAATTCCCTTCCCCCTTCCAAAAGAAAAAGGTAAGACAACACCTTCCCATACCACTATCCCACAATTTTCCCCAAGTTCAGGGTCACGTGACACCCTGTATTAAATACATTAAGTAAATCGAATGAGACAACTTCTTAAATATCCTGGGAGCATTGGATATTTTCACTGTTTCATTTCCGATTGTTGCAGGGAAACGAGGAAACTGAAATCCACCACCAAATGATTCCATCTCAAAGTGAAAATAAGCTGAACAATGGTCGATCAGAGAAACTATCAAGCCATAGCACCTATATGATTGTCCCAACCCTATTGCCTTTATGGCGACCCCAGCCCTTTTTATCATATGTGTGCTAGAAAGGGGTGGTTAAGAGTCTTAATGTCCTAGGTATGACGTTAAACTATATGATGGTGAATTTCCAATTCTGGAACTCTGGGGAATGTGAAATGGCCCTTGGTTGCTATTACTCCCAGGTCCACTCTGACCTGGAATGGTAGAACCTGTTAGGGTCCCATTTATGGGTTAAATAGAAGAAAAATATGAAATTTAAAAAAATGTCTTTAAAGAAAAATTGAATTAAAAATTTAAAAATTAAATAAACCAACAAGGGTTGACATGCAGTAAATACAACAAACCAACGCTTGACGTATCATATTCGTTACAGCTTCAACACGTTCGAACTCCAGTCGCACTATCATGTTCACTTTCAGATAAATACCCTTGAAAGAGGTATAAACCCACTCATTCTCCAGGGGTGGGTTAAATAGTACCACCACTGTTCTTCTACAAGACAGGCTTTGGAATGAAATAATCCACAATGTTTGATATGCAATTAAATAAAAAAAAAAAATCCCTCCGCACATCTGCAGAACCCTTACCACAAATGAAACCTCCTGTTGGCCGTTGGTGGTTAACCGTGCTGCTTAAGGACGGAATCCTGGTGGTTGAGCAGGCTCTCGCCGATCAATCGGCTGGTTACGTTAAACCCTAGCACTTATATGATTGTCCCAAATGCACTGCTCTTATGACAAACTCCCAACCCTTTCTATCATGTATGTGCATGATGGCAATGGCTGCATCTAGTGGTGAGATTCAAACCCTGGAGCCGCAGGGAGTGTGGAGTACGCCTTAATCGCCATTACTCTCAGGTCCAATCCGACTCCAAATGGCAGTACTTGTTAGGGTCCCATCTATGGGTTAAATAGATAAAAAATAAGTTATAAAAATGTGTTTAAAAAAATAAAAACCCAAAAAAGAATGAATAAAACAAAAACTTCTTTAGCTTAAATACCCCAACAAGGATTGATATGTCGTAAAAACTAATTATCAACCAACCAACCAACCAACCAACCAACTAAATATCCCTAAATTCAAAAGTTTACAACTGCTTGTTAATGTTTTTAATTGATATTGATAGGGACGGTGAATTCCGAATATAATTAGCCTATTGTGAGTTTTTATCTTATCATTTTAAATGTATAAGTATTTGTTGGACAATCTAAATGTATAAGATGTACACAAAATAGTCACTTCTATTTATGAACTCCCCCAACATCAGTAAAAATTGGTTAATGAGAGCCGAGGACAGAAAGCATTTAAGATTGTTTGTAACTGTCCTTAAATCGATTACTGGTAAAATATTCTGCCGGTAAGACCTATCTCTTGGATTACCGACTCACTACATACCTCGATTTATATATTACAATAAACCTACAGACTAGGATTACCAACACTACAAACTTGGACTTGCATATATTACGAGGTTAATCAAAAAGTAATGCCATTTTGTTTAGGACATGTATAATTACCAACACAGGAACATGTATCATACATCAAAATGAAGCTGGTCCTCTGTGAATAACATCCCTACTTCTCCACATGAGTGAATCAAAAAGTAATGTCATTTTGTTTAGGACAGGTATAATTACCAACACAGGAACATGTATCATACATCAAAATGAAGCTGGTCCTCTGTGGATCATATCCTTACTTCTCCACATAAGTGAATCAAAAAGTAATGCCATTTTGCTTAGGACAGATTAGGATTAACCAAGTGGAATCTGTGAACAACCGAACAGATGAACCCCTACAATAGGGACAATGATTCGAATTGGTTATATGCCCAATACGCTTCCACTGTGTAATTACGTAATTAATCCATTGATTGATTGATAGGTTTTAACGGCATATCAACTGGCCTCGGGTGAGTTTATGTTAGGGGATACTGTTCATTGTACGTACATTTTTTGTGTAGTTGTTTCTTGCAGGTCTTTGTTTTTTTTTTTTTGTTTTATATTGTTGTTGTTTTTGTTTTTGTTTTTTTGTTTGTTTTTTTTTGGGGGGGAGGGTGTTTGTTTGTGTTTGCTTTTGTTTTGTTTTGCCTTTTGTTTTGCCTTTTGTTTTTTGGGGTTTTTTTTCTGCACACTGTTATGGGATATCAAGTATTCCCATTTTAATAAGACCAATTTAACCCATAGGTAGGACCCTAACATATACTACCACTCGAGGTCATAGTAAACCAGTGTGTACTGCCAATATGTGGGGTCCTCCACACTCCCCAAATGTTATAGATAAATCCTCGCCATTACATGCAGCTCATTATCATAAGAAGGAGATCCCCTTCGATAATCTGTTTATAGCACACAAACCTTCCAAATAAGACAAGCTAAACACACCGGACACTGCAAGGACGAAATCATAAGTGACGTTTTCCTGTGGACACCTACACGTAGAGTGACTATCAAAAACCTGCATCAATCCGGTGTGTGCAGATTCTAGGTGTCGTACAGAAGACCTGCGAGGAAGACTACAGACCGTTAGGGACGGTTAGCGAAAGAGAGTGCGACTGATGATGATGTTCATTTAAACATTGAAAATCTGTTAAATGGATTACGTCCCATCGTAGTGTAATGTTCAGCTTGCTAGTCTCGCAGATCCGTTATTACTGAATCAGAGTTTTATCCTCATTGGATGCCACATACTTTCAATCTTGTGCGACATCCTACCTGTGGTGAACGGGTTGAGTAAATACCTACCTTCTCGTGTTATTTTACGTTCGATCCTCTACAATGACGTCTTTCAATTGGTTGTTGTTGACCGTAGATTGGTTGGATCTTGTGTAATTTATGCTGAAAACTTTTTTATTTTATTCATTCTTAATGAACACTCAAAATTTGTTTTTAAACACATATTTTAAATTTCTCTGGTTGCATTTGACCCATAGCTGGGACCCTAACAGGTACTACCACACCGGGTCAGAGTGGATCTGGGAGTAATGGTGATGATAGGGTACTCCACATTCTCATAGCCAGGGCACAAAAACCCTCAGCCACCGCTTTCTAGTACATATATGATAAAATGGGTTGGGGTTTGCCATAAGGGCAATAGGGTTGGACAACCATATAGGTGCTTAGGCTTGACCTGACCAGCCGATTAATCCTACCGCCCATCTAGCTTATGTAAGGACCAAAGTGGAGTGCAGCATGTCATGGACTGCTCAGCCACCAGGATTCCATCCTTAAGCATCACGGGTTTTTGGACTGGCATCAAATATAGTATGTTTTCGTCCTCCTCAGATATGTTTTCAAGACAAACGCAAGAGAAAACAAACTTGGCCTGTTCCTGATTATTTAAACATTGAGTCACATCCCTCCATTGCACTATAGGAGGAGTGAGGGAGCAGGCTAAAACATGAGGAAATAGGTTGCAGGAAGTGGGCAATTTCTTATCAACTTCCAAATGTACACACGTGAGAACTCAGGTTAAACTGACCTTGTGTCGAATTTGACTTTAATAGATGATAAATAAATACTAGGATCAGTGTGTAGTATCTGCACGTTCTGTGAAAAATGTTACATACATGAATATATATGTGAAAATACGCATATATGAGAAAATATAGACTATGAATATGTCGTTATTAAATGTATATTAATATAAATGTGCACTTGAATTCATACGTATATATACATATATATATATATATATATGGGGGGGATGTTTGTGTGAGTGTGTGTGTGGTTTGACGGTTGGTCTTAAAAATTATCACAATGCAAGTGTGATAGCCTTTAAAAAATCACCAAACCAGTATACACGCAATGCAAATTATAAAATTCTCATATATATATATATATATATATATATAAGTAAGTAAAGTCGACGGGGCGGCCTAAAGTCGGTATCAGCCAGTCAGCGAGGGAGTCTATCCCCTTTTCAATAGCGCTAGACCAAGGAGATTGTTTTAGCATCTGAGGTGGAGCGCCACACCTACCATCAGCTCCTTACTTTACCGCACAGATCCCTGTGCTACTCATACGCAGAGTTGGTGGGGATCGGTATCGAACTAGGAACCTTGTGGTTTCTAGCCGAACGTTCTACCGACTGAGCTAACCCGGCCCCTGCATATTTCTACATTCATAGTGTGCTTGAATGCGTCTATATATGTGTTTGTATTAGAGTATGTAAATAAATCTGTGTGTGGGTATGCTCGTTTGTGTTTATGTCTCATACTGTGCGTGTGTGTATGTGTGTGTGTGTGTGTGTGTGTGTGTGTGTGTGTGTGTGTGTGTGCATGTAAGCATTTGCATGTGGGTTGGCCTATGTGTGTTTATGTCTAACTCTCTGTGTGTTTATGTCTAACTTTCTGTGTATGCGTATGTGTGTGAGTGTGTGTATGCGTGCGTCAGAGTTTACAAATAAATATGTGCCTGTAGGTGGGTCCGGTTGAGTTTATGTCTTGTGTGTGTGTGTGTGTGTGTGTGTGTGTGTGTGTGTGTGTGTGTGTGTGTGTGTGATCAATGATAATATCATAATATCATATCATTAAATTCCAATTCACTGACCAATCAATTTGCCGGATGTTTATGGTCATGCCTTGTTCCTTTGGACATTCTCTCAGCCGATTCGTCCGGTTGGGCCGGTCAAATAAGTCGGTGAATGAAAAGAGTAAATTTCATCACAAATTTATTTCTCTTGTTCTGATTCTCACAATTTGACTAACTTTTACTTTCGTCTGACAAAGAAGCCTACAGCTGCTTTCACTCCATGCTGTTAAGGAGTGCTTAACCATTCAAATACTGAACACTCTAGTTACTGCTTAACTTCATTCAGTTGGTTGAAACTGGTGCTTATAGTGTAAATTAACTTCTTGTTCTTATTGTTGGGACCAATTTTACCTCATCCCCCCCCGACTCGACCACTCAAGAAAATCGTAAAACTCAAATGGGAAATTGTAGTTTTATTTATTCAGTTCTGTATTTTCTTTCTAACTTCTTTGACCCGAGTAAATCTAATGTCTTTACGCACCGTTGACACCAACCGGATGCCAGGCCATTTCCGAAAGGAAAATATCGATGTATGTAAACTGCTGGAGACTTTAGAGGTTAAAGTAGTGTGTCATAGTGTTTAAAGCATTGGTTTTAAAGGTTAGAATATTGCACATCAAATGTTCAAGTCTTAGACAAGGAGAGTTACAGCATTAGAGCTCAGTGGTAAGACTAATGGACGTTGAAGTCTAGAGTATTGAATATCGGAGATTCAAGTAATGAACATTGGGTTAAACCATTTGTCTATGGTGGTGAGAGTATTGGATATTAAATTTTAAAATATTGGATATCGGTGGTCGGAATACTGGACATTGAAGAACTGAGTACTGAACATTAGATGTTAAAGTATTGGAGATGGGGGGTTCGGGCACCGGAGGTTGAACATTGGAGGTTAACATACTGAGCACTGGAGGTTAGAGTATTGGGCATTGGAGGTTGACATTCTGAGCACTGGAGGTGAGAGTATTGGACATTGGAGGTTCGAGTATTTGACACCAATAAATTGAAGGTTTAGGTATTGGACACCGGAGGCAAGAATATTGGACATTGGAGGTTGAAATAGTGAGCACTGGATGTTAAAGTATTGGATGTGGAATGTGTTGGACATCGGAGGTTCGAGTATTGGACCCCGTAGGTTCAATTGTTGGATATTGGATGTTAGAGTAGTGGACACTGGAGATTCGAGTATTTAACATTGAAGGTTCTAGTATTGGACATTGGATTTGATAGGATCGGATATTTGACATGGGAGGTTCGAGTATTAGACTCTGGAGATTGAAATATTGGGCATTGGAGTTCAGAGTAGTGGACAATGGACATTAGGGTATGATAGGATTAAGAAGGCTGTCCAGAAATATTTCAAATCAAAGATACTATAACATTGTAAAGATTTTAGATATTTTTCAACCCCCTTTGAGGCTAGTTTCATCCACATTTATAGATATACGGACGACTGAAACTAAATGAGATGAAGTTTGAGAATGGCGTTCGAGTCTCTGATCTTGCAACCCAATATGACGAAATCGATGATTCTGACTTTTCTGAAGAATAAAGACACGATAATGGCAGCTGATGTTTCGAAAGAAGTGACAAGCAAAGGAAACAGGACAAAGTTAAGAAGACACTGCCAATATCTATTAATGAAAAAGAATTAGGTTAAACATCACTTTTATTATGCTTTTTGTATTTACATTTTTGTGTTATCTGTTGTTTAAATAAATGTCTTTCCATATAACTGTAGGCACATAAATAGTCAATGGTCAAGGATGCATGAATCCACTTCACACTATTTCTTATGGGAAATATAGTTTCAGTTTTCGAACATATCGGTTCTCAAACATAATTTTGGAACGAATTAGGTTCGAGAACCGAGGTTCCACTGTATTATGTATTATTTATTAATAAATTCTATTGCATTGAAACTCTATAATTGTGTGAATACATACAAGATTAGTACATATTTTTGAATTGTTACATATTCACATATTTTCACAAAGAGTTTTAATGCTGTAGAAGTTGGTTATTGATAATACTTAATGATATCTGTTTTCACAGTGCGTTGTTTCACTGAAAATCATATCTTGGTTTGGAAGGAAATTATGTTTTTGTTTAAAAAAAAACCTTGTTAAGGATGTACTTTAATTTATGGATGATGTTTTTTTATTGGATTTGGATGGGAAACAAAAAGCAAATAAGTCAGAAAAGAACATCTCGAAGAATGAGGTTGCTTTTTTTAAGATGAAGGTTTAAGATCTGACCTAATGTTGAATAGCTTCATTCTTCCGAAGATTGTATAGCGTCATAAGTATTTGCAAACACACACACACAGCATACAGAGAAGGATATATATATATATATATATATATATATATATATATATATATATATATATATATGAAAAGACATAGGAAAAACAAATGTTCATAAATGAACATTTGTTTTTCCTATCACCTTTCAATCATACTGTCGGATCTATTTCCATTCATTATATACTTATGCGCTAGAGAGAGAGAGAGAGAGAGAGAGAGAGAGAGAGAGAGAGAGAGCGTGTGTGTGTATGACTGCGACAGAGAAAGTGTGTGTATGATTATGTGTGTTAGCGTGCGAGAGAGAGAGAGAGAGAGAGAGCGAGAGAAAGACTGACAGAGAAAAAAAGAGAGAGAGAGAGAGAGAGTATGTGTGTTAGCGCGTTCAAGAGGGAGGGTATGTGAGTGTATGTTAGCGAGAGAATAAGAGTGTGTGTGTGTATGTGTATGTGTATGCGTGTGTTAGCGCGCGCAAGAGAGAGAAGAGAGAGCGGGAGAGCGAGAGAGAGCGTGTGTGCGTGTGTTAGAGAGAGAGAGTGAGTGAAAGAGACCATACATGTGTTAGCGAGAGAGTGCAAATGTGTGTACGTATGCATGTATGTATGTTTATGTGTGTTAGCGAGAGAGAGGTGGGAGAATGTGTGTGTGTGTGTGTGTGTGTGTGTGATAGAGAGAGAGATACAAAGAGAGAAAGCGAGAGAGAGAGAAAGGAAAAATCACATATTGATCGACAACGCCTGTCGACTCAGTCTACACCGATCGTTATGTGTGCCAGATATTTTCTAAATTATGCAAGACCTTGGCAGGATTGAAAAGTCATGAACGAGCTCACAAACGGAAAAGGAATAAAGGAGTGAAAGTCACCTGACAAGACGTTGTGATCAATATGTTTATGTTTGTTAGCGAGATAGAGAGAGAGAGAGAGTGTGTGTGTGTGTGTGTGTGTTTTGTGTGTGTATGTGTGTGGTGCGTGTGTGATGGAGAGAGGGGGGAGATAGAGATAGATAGATAGAGATAGAGAGGGGGAGGGAGAGGTAGAGAGAAAGGAAAAATCACTCAGCAATACGTCCATATACACGTAGTCGGCCTGATGACATATGTGTGACTTCCTGATCATCGCCTTAATATTTATTCACTTACCTCAAAACTTCACAAAAAACACCACAAACGGATACGAACGGCATTTCCCTTTTGAATTTAATACATTTAATGTTTGTTTCTTTTCTTTTTCTTTTTTGTTTATTTTTCTTTTCTTTTCTTTTCTTTTCTTTTCCTTTTCCTTTTCCTTTTCCTTTCTTTATTTTTTTTCTTTTCTTTTCTTTTCTTTTCTTTTCTTACTCAAAACTTTTATTTTTCATGACAATTCCCTCACTGTTTCTAGGGGCAATTTTTCAAATTTCAATAATCTGTGAGGGTTCTTGGCTGCTCAACTAATTTACTGAGTGGAGTTATCTATACCTTCAAGGATCAACCACACATCAAAAGTTGACTTGAAGCAGATTCACATGAGGGACATGCACTTTCAATCATTTCTATACAATAACTTTAATACATATACACAGAATTCTATGTTACCAAACATGTTGAATACATGTTCCTCATACATATACATGTATCAATAGTTATTAAATCTAGTACACTAAATGATTATCTCCCTTAGATAATTGGCATGGGGGTATCGTGGGGTGTCATATAACAATCACAGAGACACATTCTCGACCTCTTTTTCCCCCAGTATAGTGGTCGACTCTGACCCTGACAGGAAACTGTAAAAGTACATGGCTATATTACTTACGTTTGCCGAGTAAGACTTTTTCTATGTTGTACTCATTCTACATACTACTTGTTCATGAAACAATGTCTGTATAATTCTACCATGGGAGACGTTTGTGTATTCTTTCTTTCGATGCCACTTATAGATGTATTGTACATATCAAATATTTAATATTCTTGTATGTAAAAATAAGTTAATGTTGTCTTTCTTTCTGTGTTAGTATATCACGGATATGATAATGCTAATATTCGTCTTTGGTGTATGGGGACTCTACTAAAACATCTTCCATGCCACCAAACACCACAATATAGCTAAGTGCTACTTTCTCTCTTCTTTTCTTCGTGTATAAATATGTAGGGACACAAAATATGCCTCCCTTTGGGATTGTAGGCAGGGCTTCCAAAGTAACGTGTCCGTTGATCACGTGTCAATTCAAGCCCTTAAATCTTAGCGACTCGACTCTGAACGAACAAAACATGTGTCTTTCTTGGTTCTCGCTCATTGAGCGAAAACAGCTTCGTCGGGGAATTGAAATCTGGTCGACGAGTCCATTTCCTACGACTCTAACCATTAAATCACGCCCCTGTTTCATATGTACATCTAATATCCTTTGTAAATTAACTTTATCTTTTCCTTATGAAAATGTTAGGTTATCATTTCAATAGCGTAATGCATTATGAGAATACGGATGTATCTTCGAACTAATACCCTGCACATCTTTATTTGTGTCTGTGTACATGTGCGTATGAACATGTGTGTGTGTGTGTGTTGTAGAAATTTCAACTCTTTTCAGTTAAAACCAACGTTAAGGAACAGGGGTACTTGTAAAAAGATAAGGTATCACATTACCGGAGAAAATACAAGAAAAAAAACATGAAGGTTTGTTAAATTTCTTAAAATATTTATATAATAAAGAGAAGAAAAAACTAGAAATGAAGAATTGGAATTATTTGGACTATTTTCTTCATCTTCATTATTACATACACAAAGCGTTCGACCGATGTGCCCTCTGGCCTTCCTCATGTCTTTCTTCTCGAATTCGGAACTTTTTCTTTAACTCGGGAACCTTATTGTCGAAATCGAAGAGCCTTCATGTCGTAATGGGGAACCTTCACGGAATATCGAACCCTTTATTCAATCCTCGGGGGTAGACTGTTCTAATTCAGCCAATCATGAGCGGCTACAAGTGCTAAGCCATGTCAAGTATCCTATTTTATTATCGTTATTGGTCAGGATTGGACCCGACCCCTACAGATGTTTGTCATTTAGAACTATTGACTCAACCTTTATATTCGTTGAGCTATGCGTGCAAATGCTACAAAATAATACAATAATAATAAAGTCTCATCTAAAAAATTCAGACTAAAAATTCAGACTAAAGAATTGGAGTTACTCATAAAAAGAAACTTTACTTTTTAAGTTCTTCTTTTTTTAGGATAAATACAGACAAACATTTTCCAATATTTGCTTTTCCTTTCCTTTCTTTTCCCTTAACACTTCTTTATTCTTTTCTTTTTCTTCTTCTTCTTAGTCCGATAGGAAAGCAAATAGTGATATATGTAACCCAAAAGCTGGGTAGAGGCCTTTCAAAAACTTGAGGAAAAAACCCAAATGCCCACTTCAAACACGTTGGGCGTTTTATTCCTTCACGAACTCAACTAGGAATATCCGCGCCAAAATTCAACTTTCAGAATTTACAATTTCTGAAAAAAAAAGTTCTTTCAAAGAAGACATATGTCCTTGTTCAACTTCAGCACGTGCAAGATAAGATTTTTCAAACGAATAAACTTTCCTCTTTTATCAATATCCTGTATTTAACAGGTGTTGAATGTCTTAACCGATTGAGAAACTACAGAAACATTTCTTTGTTCTCAACCTTTTTTCCCAAAAAAGATGAGAAATCACTTCTTTAAACAAAGATTTAAAAAAAGATGAACATCGTTATTTTTTGTGAATTTTAAAAATCGGTATCGGTGCATACGGTGCATATTTAGAGTCTGTCCCATTTTTAAAATTATTATATTTAGTCTGAATGATTTTTGCTTGTTTTTCTTTTTGTTTTATTTTTGGTACAAATGCACAATAGCGCGCAAGAGATAATATCATTAGAATCGCATTTTACGTATAATTAAGATTAACAGATGTCGGAAAGTCCTGAAGCCTAATTCTAACCCTAACTTCTCAAAGGCTTCGATGTACTAATGCAGAATAGCGTGTAAGATATAATATCATTAGATTGCGTATAAATACCTGAAACCTTTGAGACGCTAGGTTTAGGGTTAGGCTACTAATGTTATTTATACGTAAAATCCGATTCTAATGATTGATATTATCTCTTGCGCACTATTCTGCATTTGTACCAATGAATTTAACTCTTTTTGTTACATTTTGAAGTTTATAAAGTGTATCTTATTTTTATTTATTCATTTAATTCTATCTCCAAAAACGTGACATTATTTCCGTGACAATCTATATGGTAGATTATTGACAAAGAATGAAAGTTCATCCAATAGTTATAGTGTAAGAAAAATGTGTACAAATGCAAAATAGCGCGCAAGAGATAATACCAGTAGATTACATATAGAAAGCATTACATTTCACCGACATACCTAAAACCTTTGAGATTATGATTAGGGAAAAGATTAGGGTTAGTTTTAGGGTCAGTGTTAGGGTTGTTTTAGGGTTAGGGTTACTGTTAGGGTTAGGGTTAGGCTACTTCGGGAGTTTCCGTAATCTAATGCTATTTATATGTAAAATACGATTCTAATGATATTATCTCTTGTGCGCTATTCTGCATTTGTACATATTTTTCTTCCTTCTTCCAATCATTTTCTACTTAGACTGAATTTAATGTTTGGAGACTTTTCCAGTCGAAACTGAGGTAAATTGACACACAAGAAGAACAGCTTTTGTTTTAATTAAAATAGATTGCCTTCAACTGCTGGAGACAAAACGTAACTCCCTCAACCACCATGCAGATAATAGGCAGATAGAGAAAAATATATCACTATTTTCTTATTACCAGGAATCCATTTCTATATGTTTGCATTTCCGTTTCTGGCAATTTCATCAGAAGGTAAATATTTGATCTCAAGTGTTTAAAATGGATTCCGTTTGACAAGAAACAAAAAAATGCTCTGTCTGAATAAATAAGACGTATTTCATGGGGAAAACAGTTTGATTTAGTTTCGGGTTTGTTTTTTATTTTTTGTTTTGTTTTTTTTCTTTTGTCTGTTTTTGTTTTTGTTTGTCTCTTTTTTTCTTTTTTCTTTTGTTCGTTTTTTGTTGTTTTTTGTTGTTTTTTGTTTTTTTGTTCCTAAAAATAAAACAAAAAAAATCCTGACATATTTTCTTTTCAGTAAGCAACTAAAAATTGAAACAAGTTTTAAGATAAAAGTCGGAAATCAAAATAAATCATGTCAGACATGTCCTCTTTTCTTTCTCTTAAGTTCTGAGGGAGAAACAAAAATTGTTTTCAATAATCCAAGGAATTGGATAAATGGAAAATCCTTCCTGCACCCAGATTGTTCTAGTTTTTTTTGTTTTTTTTTTGTCTTCAATTTGTGGTCATTTTGAAAACTGTTCAATTTTGTAAATAATAGATTTTTTTTGTTTTTAACCGATAAATGGACTTTAATTTCGTAAAAGGTTAAATGGAAACGCGTTGGGTAATGGTTATTGTCGTGGGAACTGGGCTCGGTGACTCGAGTTCAAATCCTGGACGAGGTTCTTTACATTTCTTATAGTTCCCTTGGGAAAGGTAGCTATTTACTAAGCTTTGCTTAGTTGGGGCACACATTTGCATATATGGGGCACCCAATGAGACTTGAATCACTAGTAATGGCTTGGTAGTCTAAATTGCTAACCATTACACCACGTCAGACATCCTTTCTTTGGAAAATGCATCCAACAATTTTCCCTCCATCTCTGGCTCAACAGTAACAAATACTCTTTAACCCTGGTTAAGCAACCAATCTAGGAAAAATAAAACTCTGCATTCGAACCTGTTAAATTGACCATGTGCCATATCTTACTCGCGTGATTGGTAAATATATACAAAGATAGAGACGTACTTTTGAGCGTATTATTTCAAATGAATGTCTTACGAAAGAAACTTGATTAATTGATTTTATTCTAGAGTTATATTAGGTCTAGATGTTAAGGAATCGCATTCATTTTATGATCATATTTCCATTTTTGTGAAGTTGTTTCTAAATGGTTTTATTGTTGTTTGGGGATTGTACAGGTTCGTATCGAATATGAATACTTTTTAAACACACTTAGTTGACCTAACAGGTACTACCACGCCGAGCCAGAGGAGTCTTCTGGGTACTGTTATAAAAGGTTAATGCTGAAATTAATCAAAGAATAAAACATACAAACAGAAAATGAATAGCAGGAGTCTTTTTATGTATCATTTTGACAATAAGCAATAATTAACGAATATTGTTTTGTATAAGTATCAATATTTGTATATGTACAGTGGACATAAAAGTTTTTTAGTAGTCCTTTTTATTGCTTACTTGCGTGTCAGTCTTGAATTCCTTTGAGGATAAAATTTGGTTATCGTCGTGATATTCGAAACTGATATTTTTGGTTCAGCGTCTCAGTGTAATAAAATGAGATGGAAAAAACCAAAAATTTAAGTTACGTGTAGATAATAGTGGAAAGTTACTAGAATGTTTAGGATGACGAATGAAAGGCTACTTGTCAGTTTCTGGTTGGTCAGCACAAGAGAGTGAGAGAAAGAGTAGTGATGAGTTGTCAGTCTGGGCAGAGTATTTGAAGAGGACAGGCGCAAAAGACATTTTTGCTTGGAGCTCTGAACATATGAGCTCTGAAGAAAAAAACAAGAACGTCTTGCGTTCGTTATTAAAAACTACCAACGGCATAAGACAAGACATTTTTAACACCCAAACTAAGAGGATGCGCTTTGTGAAATGGTTATCGTTACAGGAAATGGATTGGGCGACCTGAGTTCGAATCATGGAGAGAGTCTGTTTTCACTTCACATAGCGCTAGTACTCTTGAGAAAATTATGCATCCACCTATCTCTACCCCTAACTATGGGTGAATAGTAGGGCATAGTGGGTGTGTCATTGAGTTGGACAACCAGTCTAGGAGAAGGAAAACTCTGAATTCAAATCTGTTAATCTCCGCTTCATAAATTGACATTGTGTAACATCCTACTTGTGCGAAGGAGCTGATATATATATATATATATATATATATATATATATATATATATATATTATGTGTGTGTGTGTGTGTGTGTGTGTATATATATATATATATATATATATATATATATATATATTATCCGTCTATTCAAGCCATCTTTTTCGATTCAGTCAGTCAAATCTCAATGAATGGAGACACCTACCATCAACTCCCCACTTTACCGCGCGCATATCTAAGTTGTGCTACTCGTGGGCTGAGTTGGCGAGGGTCGGCATCGAACTCGGAACCTTGTGGTTCCGTGGCAAATGCTCTACCAACTAAGCTAAACCATCTGATTTCTCGTCAAGTGGTCAGGACTGATCGAGACTCAGTAATCCTCCCAATGCTCGCCCCCCCCCACACACACACACACGCACCACAGCGATTGATAGTCATTTTCATTGGCCATTCAATTGTGACATAAACTGGCTAACCTCATTTCGAAATGAAAGGTTCTCTCGTCGCCTGCTTGTCAACGGGACGCCATCATCATAGAATGGGCGAGCCTAGAAATTCTTTCGTCGCCTTTATCAATTGATACGAGACCCTCTTATGTTTGTCAGACATGTTGATGGAAATATTGGTGCCGTTTGGTGTTCAAGCCATCTATCTGTTCAATAGATTGGCTCCAGTCTCTCTCTCTCTCTCTCTCTCTCTCTCTCTCTCTCTCTCTCTCTCTCTCTCTCTCTCTCTCTCTCCCGTACGTGTGTCAGCGTTAAATAACACAACCTAAAGAGACTGCTTATTCTTCTTAAAACGTCTTTTGATTGTATTTAAACGAACTGACAGCCAAGTGGATCGCACACTCAATTCAAATTTTCCGCGGGAAAGAGAGGCTGTGCATAATATTAGCTGAAAGAGTTAGTGAGTTGTTGGGGTTATTCAATCTGCTTTGTAATTATGCGGTATCGAGCAACGAAAAAGAGAGAGACAGAGAGAGAGAGAGAGAGAGAGGGGGGGAGAGAAAGAGAAAGAGAAGAAATAGAGAGAAAGATGGAGAGAGTAAGGGAAAGGGAGAAAGATAGAAAGAGAAAGAGAGAGAAAGAGAGAGAGGGGGGCAGAGAGAGAGGGGAGGCAGAGAGAAGAGCGAGAGAAGAGAGAGAGGGGGTGAACGTGCCGATAAGAAATGAAATTCATTATTGGCGTTAAAAGCTTTCACCGAACATTATTGGCTAAAAATCTCAAAATATGACCAACACAAAGACTTCCAACTGAATATTACTGATTGCCTGCACCATCACAGATCACGCACGTTGATTGGGGTCACCAACATTCGTGAGGCGCTAATGTCTTCTGCTATATATGGTCGAGATGTGATCACATGATACCTGTCTATTTAACATTAACGAAAGGTTCATGGTCAATGAAATCCTTAAAGAATATCTGAAAATTCTTAAGTAACCTAAGTAAGGCAACCAGTCTAGAAGGACAACTCTGAATTCAGCCTGTTAAACTCTGCTGAATAAACTAACTTTGTGTAACATCCTATTCGTGCGGAGGAGTTGTTATATATATATATATATATATATATATATATATATATATATATATATATATATATATATATATATATATAAGGAAGAAAATACCCTGAAGATTCGTGGTACTGCAAGAAACTTAAGTTGTTAGTTTTTAAACAATTCGATTATATATAAATAAATAAAATATAATATATATATATATATATATATATATATATATATATATATGTATTATGAATTACACTTAGCTTTGATAAAGCGTGGACGCTACCCGAAATATTGGGAAAAAATAAGCACACGAAAGGAGAACAACGTTCATCTATTAGAATTCTGACTGTTTTTGTTTTTTTGTTTTTTTTTGTTTTTTTCGCTGTTTCCAATATTACCAATGTATTAATGTATTGTCTTGTGAACAAACGTTCACAAGAACAATACATTAATATATATATATATATATATATATATATATATATATATATATATATATATATATATATATATTCAAACCAAATTATCCGTCTATTTAAGCCATCGTTTCTAATTCAGTTGGTCAAATCTCAATGGATGTTTTGTGTCTGTCGCTTTGCATCATAGCATATTCCCGAGATGAGCTTGATAGATATACAGTGTTGATAAAAGCATTGGTTAGATTACCAAAGTTAAGCAACAGTCAACTTGTTCAGTAGTTACATGGGTATCCACTCAGTAAGAGTAGGTAGTGTAAGTAATCTGAGGTTTATGTACCAAACTAAGTAAAGCTCAGTAACTAATATTCAATAAAGACATATCACTTGGTATTTAGTAGTGAATTTGTTTTTTGTGTTTTTTTTTTAATTTGTTCATCCGACATTCGATTCTTCTTCGATCTTCAATAAGTTTTGATTATCAAATGATAAATTGAAATTTGATTAAAAATATCGATTACAGCAAAAATATTTGAACTTACCAAATAGGTTCTTGAAACAAGCTGTTCATAAATAGGTCAATGTTTAGTATTATCTGCGTCATTCGGACTATTGTCCTCATCTTCATTGTATCTGTTCAACGTTTCGGCCGATATGCCCTCCGGCGTTCTTCACTGCTGTCCTTGATCAGGATTGAACCTGCAATCTAGAGATAACTGTCACTTAGAACTGTCTTAACCTAACTACCTTATCCACTAGACCATGTGTCCAAATTAGACAATCGAGTGTGAATTTTGGGAACTTATAAACCTAATGTCTTGTTTTGGCTAGAATATCTACCTATTCACTTATGTATGATTTTTTTACCTAAACTCATTTTTTTAATGAAAAGGGAAACCATCTGAAGTTAGAATAATAGATAGAGAAGAACATTGGAATGAAGACGCCTCAAAGAATCAGCTCATATGATAGGTTGTAGTGGGCTGTTAAGTAGACTGAGCATAGAAATGAATACAATATGGGAACCCATAATTATAAAGGCTAGATCAGATTTTTTTAAAAATATGAATCAAGGTAAAAAAAATCATACATGGATAAGGCGCTGGACTGCGACATTGTAGTAAGGGAGTTCGAACTCCAGTCACGCTATTACGTTCACTTTCGGACAAATAACCTTGGAAAGGGATAGAACCCACTTATATCCCCAGTTATGGGTTAAATAGTACCACTACTGTTCTTCTAGAAGGATAACTCTGGCATTAAATAACCCACGAAGGTTTATATGGCATTAAACAAAAGAAAACAAACCAAATAAAACACCCGAGTCATAAATACAGTGGTACCTTAACTTAAAAGTTTTCCGAGTTACAAGCTGTCACTTGGTCCTGTTTTGCTTTGTGTTGAGAACAAATATTTGTGGTACGAGCGTGCTTCAGATACGCTTATGTTAATAAGTTTACTAAAAACATTTAAGTTTCAAAATTTATTACGCCAAAGGAAAATATTAATAATAAGAAAACAAATATTAAATTCATTAAATCCTATTTTATTATGTTTTTATACAATAGAGTGCTATTTTTTCTTATCTAAAAAATGGGTGTTTTTTGAGGGGTTGGAATGGATTAATGGCATTTCACGTTATTTCAATAGGGAAAATTGATTTCATATACGAGGAAATTGAGTTATAAAAGGGATTAAACTCATAATTCAAGGTACCACTGTATTTCATCTTCTTGATCCGATGGTCAAAACAAAACTGGAAAAAAGGCCCTAAACCTTTGAAAAATATTCATTGTAATAGTCGGATCCCTTAGAATAAGAATAATGATCCCGTAAAATGATTCCGAAGAGCCTATCGAATAAAATGGTTGGTTTGTAAAAGTTGAAGAAGGATGGAGATCATTCAGACCACAGCAGTATTGAGACCGGTGATAATAATGGGAATAGCCGTGTTCAGCTGAGGCGATTTGTTGTTATTCAGACTTCAGTGAAGGTTGTAACGTTGCGGCGGGGTGGGGGGCGGTCTGAATGAGTGATGACGTTGTTATAGTAATAATTCGATACTTATCTTCTTATTGTTCAATTATTCTTTGGTTCGATATGGTTGGGTCTGTCTGTGTCTGTTGTTAGATCTGTTGTTGGGCTGGATGATATTCTCTCTGTCTTCAAATCTAGAAATTACTTTGGCATCTTTGGGAATATCTATGCTAGTGATTGTTTCTAATAACAACACATAGCGTTCTTTTTTTTTTTAGCTCCATTTTGTCTCAAGAAAACAGACACTCATTTACATCTGTTCCCATCAGACATTCAGTCCAGACTGATAACTCATCACACTTTCTCTCACTCTCTTCCTCGCCTTCTGCTGACCAATCAGAAATCGACAGGTAGCCTTTTATACGTCCTCCCATAAAAGCTAGTAAGTTTCCACTCTTAAATTTTAGGGGTTTTCCATATAATTATATTACAGAGGCCACCTGATCGTACTAGTGTTAGAACTGGCAACGAGTGGAATAATACTGTTCTAAAAAATGAAACAGATAAGATCCGAGACATTTAAATGCATTCGAATACCCAATCTAGACTGGAAGCTTGTGAAAAAAATTGAAAGTGATAGTATTGGTTTCAGAGCCTTGTGTGTGTGTGTGTGTGTGTGTGTGTGTGTGTGTGTGTGTGTGTGTGTGTGTGTGATAGTATGTTAATTTATCAGGGGTGCCATATCATTAGCCCCTTCACCATATCTCTCAGAGAAATGGAGTTTATTTGGCAGTGACTGAATAATTGATGCTGTAATGTTTATTCTAAAATATTTAACAATAAATGTTTTATGTGAAGCATTATTAGCGTAACGATTATCGTTGTAGGAAATGGACACTGCGACCTGAGTTCAGATCATGGACAAGGCAGTTTGCATTTCATATCGCGATGATACCCTTGGGGAAGCCATGAATTCAAGTATACTGGGTCATTTACCCTTGGTATGGCAACCAGTCTAGGGGAAGGAAATCTCTGAATTCAAACAGTTAAATTGGCATGCTTATAACTAATTTTAAAGTAAAAATGTATCTAAACAAATTTGATCACCCCAACTTTTTACATTTATGTTGTAAACAATATTAGCCCGCGTATAAAAAAAACCTATTGCTAAATATTTTCATATTTAAAAAATAAATCTTTCTAGATGTAACCCAGGATTTTCAAAATTTGTAGAATCTATTTATTTTATTTTTTATTTAATGGTGGGTGAGAGTTTTAATCATGTAAAATGAAAAAATACTTAATGATTCAACTGTCGGTGTATTTTAATTTAAGTCTTTTCGTAAGCGTTTGAGATCAAATCTCGTATTTATTTGCCAGTGCAGTTTTCATAGACGATAAACATGACATTATGTCTATGGATAATTCACACACACACATATATATATATATATATATATATATATATATATATATATGTGTGTGTGTGTGTGTGTGTGTGTGTGTGTTACAGAGAACACGAGTTGAGTGGCGGTCATGAAAACTTGCCGTATTCCTGAAGGAAGCGGACTAGGCTTTGCCTGGTATGTAGGACTGACCTAGGATCGAACCCGCGTCCTTCAGAACGTGAAAAGACGACACTTTGGCGCGGGCACCGGAATCGAGATGCCACTGTCCCGTGTGTGAATAATATTAACACGATATTTTTTCATATTTCTGCACTTGTCTTCTTCGACAACTGGACTACTACTGACCAGCACGGTTGATAGCTGTTAAAAATGTAACCAACCACAACTACGGGTAGGATGTGATGCAATGTCACAAGTACGTGGCATCCAGCGAGAATCGGACTTGCTCTGAATAGTAGAATAGATCTGCGAGTCTTGCTTGCTAAACATTACACCGCAATGTGACGTTCACACTGGATAGCTGGTATATTTAGACCCACTAGTTTTTAGTGACAAAACAGTGAAAAGTTATTTTTTGGAAATTATGACACACGTGGATTTTTTTCTATTCTTAGATTTGATGAAACAGTTGTGGTAGTGATAGTTTTTATTTTTGGGAGGGGGTGGGTTCAGGTAACGTATTTAAAAAGCTTCTAGAAAATTTAGATTGGAAAAGAAAACGGTAATCTAATTTCTGGGAAAAGACAAAGAAAAAAGAAAAAGTAATGAATAATTAGCAAAGCAACCAGTTGAAAACTGGAGCCGAAGTCAGTCAGTTCATAGCATTCATATTAAGTCAGTTAGTCAAGGGTTAATAACTACTGGTACGTAAAAGGATTAGATAAAAACCCGGAAGTCCCAAATTTTCTGAGCAAGTGTAGAAACCCAGGAAGAACCAGAAACGGATATGTTACTCCCCACCCCCGATACCAGAGGCGGAAGTAAGAGAGCGATTTGTTTTTAATGAATAAAAGTTTAGCAGCTAAGAACAGAGGAAGAACGGCGTCCCACTAGGACCCGAGGACAAGTGATCAGGCAGTTGAGAAAAGAATAGTTAGAAAGGAATTTATAATAGAAAAGATTAACCAGCCTTTCTCTCCTTTTACTGAACATCCCACACTGGGCGAGCGAGTAAGAAAAACCTTGAGGCCTGACTTGTTTTCTGTAACCTCCTACATATTCTTGAGTGAGCATAGGTGGCCTACCTGTTCCTATTAGTTGTCTTGCCTATGACCATGCTAAACTCGGAGCCAAAAATATCCTTTAAATTTATTCAACTCTTCTTTGACTAAAATCTATGAAAATAACAGTTTTTTTTTGTTTTTGTTTTGTTTTTGTTTTTTAAATCGCCACTAATGCCGTGAGCAACAAACGAAGTCAGTGTTGAATAAAAATGATAAAACCCCCACCCCATAACCAAACAATTATTTTTTTTTCTTTTTCTTTAATTATTTTGTTTAATCTGGTGTCTGTCAATCGGAATCGATCGAGGCACACCAACCGCCATTTAGAGCAGCTGGGGGGGGGGAGAAGAGGCAAAGTGTTAATTCGCTATCGTCGTTGGTGGTGGCGATGGTGTCGAAAGTGGAGGCGAGTGTCCTGGTCGTATTCATGTAGTTAACGCTTATCAGCCGCCGGCAGTCGGTAGAGAAAGAGAAACAAGTTGGGGTGGTGTATGGCCATTAACACGATTAAACTTGCTTCAACGAAGTTTGATTCCTTTCGACGACGCTAATTCGGCCCGACGCGCGACGACCATGTTGGCTTTTGTGTGTTTCCCGCCACGGCGCCCATTGCAACAGATTTATCGACAACAAAACAGATTTTACACCAATTTTAAGATGAGCGCTCAGTAAAAAAGACTTAGTCTTTTTGAAATTAACAATGGCATGTTGTCCTTATTAACATTCATACCACCTATCTTACTTCTCTCTCTCTCTCTCTCTCTCTCTCTCTCTCTCTCTCTCTCTCTCTCTCTCTCTCTCTCACACACACACACACACACACACACTGATACATACACATGCACATACACACATACATACACACACACACTTTCTAGTTCTCTTTGTCTCTTTGATATGTTTCCCTCACTGACTTCGTTTCTTCTTTCTTTTCATAAAATTCTTTATTTACATTTGCCACAATCAGTTTTCCTCTTTCAAAATATCCCCAATCTCCTCATGCAGACACACTTCATGACCAACTCAATTTCTAAACACCCCTTTGGCCGCTCTCACCTTATCTTCCCCGAAAAGACGTGGTAAGACACCCACACACACACAAAAAAAGGTATTTGTCTGAGTATAATACTTAACTGCATCTGATGGTGAGGCTCCAGTTCTGGATCTCTGAGGAGTCTGGTGTACCTCTTCATTACCACTACTCCCAGGGTTAATCTGATCCACAGTGGTAGTACCTATGGGTCAAAAAAGATACGTTTGTAAATTATTAAGAAACAATCTATCCGACGGAGCTGTAGAATACGCCGACTACATCTCTGCAGAGGGGTGAAATCCCCCCCAAAGGGTCACCTGTTGGCAGGGGGTGGTGAACCATGATGCTTAGATGAGGAATCCTGGCGATTGAGCAATCCATAACATATAACACTCTAATTTAGCCCTTACATAGTCTAAATAGGTGGTTGGAGAGCCAACCCCACCTCTGATTAATCGGCTGGTTACATCAAGCCCTAGCATCTATATGATTGTCCTGACCCTATTGCCCCTATGGCAAATCCCCATCCCTTTTTATCTGGGATGTGAAAGAAGGCAGTGGCTGAGGGTCTCAGTGCCCTGGGTACGACGTTAAACTGCATCTAATGGTGAATTTCCCATTCTGAGGCTCTGTTGAGAGTGGAATACTCCTTCATCGTCATTATTGCAATGTGCTCTTTGCCCCTGAGTGGTAGTACCTGTTAGGGTCCCATCTATGAATTAAATAAAACAAATGAGTTTGAAAAAACGTGTGTAAAAGATTGAGTTTGAAAAATTTTGTAATACTCATCAAGAATAAATAAATCAAAGCGTCTTCAGCATGAATAACCCAACAAGGGTTGATATGCCATAAAATCCAACCAATTAAATATGAACATAAAGGGACGTGATTCCGGAAACTGTAAGCATAAAATAACCCTAGACTGGTTGACATGCCATTAAAATCAATCAATCGAATCAATTTCTAATATTTACATTTTTCATCGTTCTCTCTTTTCCATTTTGTTGACATTGGTTATTGGGTTTTCTAAAAATAATTATTCGATTATTAATGGGGGAGGGATTTTACTAAGATACGCCCCACTCTCTCTCTCTCTCTCTCTCTCTCTCTCTCTCTCTCTCTCTCTCTCTCTCTCTCTCTCTATCTATCTATCTATCTATCTATCTATCTCTCTAATTATCTATCTATATCTACCTTTCTAAGTGCGGGTAAGGTATGAATTTCGAATATCAATATGAAATTGGAAGTTGCATAGTTTTTACACTTGGCAGTAATTACAACGCAAACACAAGGACAACCATAACCCTAAACTATTTCATTGCAATATGCCCTTGGCCGGAGTTAAAACCCTCTCGAACATAGTTTTAATGTTGCGGGTCTTTCAAAATAAACTTTCTCTTTTCTTTCTCTTTCTTTTTTCTCCTTTCTCTCTCTCCTCTCTCTCTCTCTCTCTCTCTCTCTCTCTCTCTCTCTCTCTCTCTTCTCTCTTTCTCTTTTCTTTTCCCTTTCTCTTTTCTCTTTCTGTTTTCTTTTCTCGATTCACCCTCTCTTTCTCTTTTGATTTCTCTTTTGATTTCTCTTTTCTTTCTCTTTTCTCCTTTCAATAACACTGTCTCTCTTTCTCTTTCTCTTTCTCTTTCTCTTCTCTTCTCTCTTTTCTCCTTTCACTCTCACACTCTATCTCTCCCTCTCTCTCCCTCTCCCTCTTTCTCTCTTTTCTCCTTTCTCTTTCTCTTTTCTCCTTTCTTCTTTCACTTTCTCTTTCTCTAAGCTAATAAATGTTTTTAGAAATTATGGCACATTGGCCTTTTTCAGATTTGATGAAGAAAGTGGCCGTAAACAGAATATTTTAGACGTGCTCTCAAGCACCTGTTATGGGTGTCTGAAGATTGTTTCCCGCCAATATTACAAGCGAAGAGAATTTCTCGGCCTTAAAAATCAACATTCAAGATGATAGTATTTACCTGGACTTTTACATAGGCTTGTGACGCAACACACACACACACACACACACACACACACACCAATATCAGTGGTTAATCAGGCAACTGTGTGTACTCATGCGTGTCTCTGTATTCACATAGCAAACAAGATGAATTGACAATGTGTATCCCTGTTTTTTTAAGATTTGGTGTTTGGTTTAACTTATTTATCTTGAGGGAGACTTTTTCCCATAATTCCATCTTCGAAATAATCTAGGTCCAAAAAAGCAGAAAATATAAAAATTGTGTTTCGTTTTTTTTTTGTTAATTTAAAGCGGGAAACTTATTAGTGTTATGCTATTTGCAATTATAGCTCAGGGGTAACAATAATAATCATCTGACGCGTAAAATAAATTAGTCACTACAAGAGTACAATCTCTTGCAAAGTCCTAGAAAATTCTTATTCCATGTCGCACTTCCCTTTAGCCATCAGTCTAGTCACCGAAAATCAATGCTGACTTACGATATATGTGCCACTTATGTAAACAAACGAGATTTATTCCTAATGTTTGACTGGGTGGTGAAGTTTGTTTGTCTTAAATGTGTCTGCTTCATCTTTATCATCATCAGGTTGTGCTAATAGCACACATTCTCTTAACTCTCTCTCTCTCTCTCTCTCTCTCTCTCTCTCTCTCTCTCTCCATTCGTCCTCAATTGACATCGCTCTTAATAGGTCCTCTACACGACATCCAGTGTTCGCACAGAGCTGATTCTTTTTTCTTTTTTCTTTCTTTTGTTTGTATGAATTCATTTTTAAATTTGTAACGGTGGGATATTTCTACGGAAAAACAAAAAAGACTTTTAGAAAAAGAAGCAAAAAAGTCCCTAGCAGTCTGATTGGCTGAATGTCGGCTAATCAGATTGCCTACCGCCAAATTTCGAAGGTGGGAATGTGATTATAAATGTTGTTGTTTTTTTTTTGCCTTTGATTTCTGTGTCGTTAACCCTTTGAGTGTGGTGAGGGGGTGTCCGATATTTTAAAATGACATTCACCTTTTTGCCTCTGTTTAGAGGAGTAATTTCTCAAAAAACGGAAAAAAGGGTTGACAACTAAGAAAGGTTTCTTTGTTGGGAAGGCATTTAACACGTATCAAATACAGGATATAAGTTATGGTGTAAGTGGTGGTTTTATATCGGTTTAGGCTTGGGAAGGTGCTTGTTCGCTGGTTTCTTTTCTTTTAAACCCCATTATATATGCTTCTTCCGTCTGCTGGTCAAAAATAATTAAAGAAAGGGAAAAGAAGAGACAAAGAGAAAATGTAATTTTAAGTTTCAGACTTTCTAAGTTCATAGCTATTTCGTGGAGAGATTTTCTCCTGGGTCAGTCAATAACGTGTATTCCTAGTAAGGTCTGGGTTCTTTTTTGGTGCCAATAAGGGGCCTTTTTCTCTGCGCATGCCCAGATGGTTCTTCCTGTATGAGGGATCCTGGAAGATTGCTCTTTTTTATTTTATTTTCATTAATTTCACAAAGTAAAAGAAAAAAATATCTTCATTTGAAAAATCTTATCCTGCACGAGTTGATGCTGAACTTGAAAAGATATGTGTCTTCTTTGAAAGAATTTTTTTTTTCAGAAATTATAAATTCTGAAAGTTGATTTTTGGCGCGAATATTCCTTGTTGGTTTTATGAAGAAATAAAACGCCCAATGTGTTTGAAATGTGCATTTGGAGATTTTCTGAAGTTTTTGAGAATCAGAGAAGTCAATGGCCTCTACCCAGCTTTGGGGTTACATATATCACTATTTGCTTTCCCATCGAACTAAGAAGAAGAAAAAAGGAAAGAATAAAGAAATGTTAAGGGAAAAGAAAGGAAAGGAAGAAGACAACCCAATATAGGAAAACCTTTGTCTGTATTTCTCCTAAAAATTGAAGAACTAAAAAAGAAAAGATTTTGTGAGAAACTCCATTTTTTTATTTTTATGTTGGAAGCGAATTTCCGTTTCTTGTAATGACTATATTAGGAATGAGTTTGTTTTTCAAATTTTATATTGTAATTAAGTTACTAAGGGTAAAAAATTGTATGCATTGTTTTTGTTGTTAACCAACACAATAAATATTGTCCAAACTTTGCATTTATTGTATGAATATTTTTTTAAATTTAGCAAGACCTTTTATCGTTTTTTTTTCTGCGGTAATTTTATACTTTTTAAAAAAATTAGTACTCTTGTTTCTTGACGTCTGTATTAACTTATGAGTTCGCCCCTGTTTCCATAGCAGTGCCCAGCATCTCTTGTTGGTTCTACTTGAATGGTTAATCAGATAGGAGATAATTGGTCGTATCGCTGCTGTTTTTAGGGTGTTGCTTCTAGGATTTAATCAAAACAGCATGAATCATCCTAGTGTAGTTCCCATCTGGATTTTTCACCAAGCGTTTTTTTCAGGTCCAAGTGGTGCAACCATACAGTAGTGCAGACACGGCTGTCTAAACTCCACTAGTTCGAAACAACAACTCTTATCTTTTTCCTTTTTCTAGACAGTTAAAAAGCTTCGTCTTAAAAGAAGCTTGAATATTTAATTGAGCTTTGTCGGCTGGGGCTTTAGAATACACCAACTGCACCTAGGGTAAGAGTATTCCCCAAGGGGGCCACCTGTTGTCCGTCGATGGCGACCCATGATGCTTAAACATGGAACCCTGGTGGCTGAGCAGTCCATGACATGAACACTCTACTTTGGCCTTTACGTAGGCTAGACGTAGGCTGATCAATCAGCTGGTCATGTCAAGCCCTAGCACCTATATAATTGTCCCAAAAGAAAGGTGATAAAAAGACATGTAACACAGAAAAAATATAATAAGAAAGAAAGAAAGAAAGAAAGAAAGAAAGGAGAAAAATAGAGAGGGTATGCGTGCGCGAAAGCAACAACGTTAATCTGTTTCTACCGAATATAATTCAAAGATAAAAAGAATGAAAGAAAGAAAAAAGAGTGAGAGGGAGAGAGAGAGATGGAGAGAGAGAAGGGAGAGAGAGAGAGTTAAATCAAGATTATTATATTTTTTACAAATTGAACTATAGCAATAGCTCTTAAGTAAACATGTCAAACTATTAATAATTAAATTACCATACTGTGGTATATCCACAGTTCCTGCAATTAATTCTAATTATTTCCTATTTCTTATTCTACTGGTTATAGTGAAAACCTGGATAATGGAGGCTTAACACCCTGATAACACATGATTGTCTACAAAAATGTTAAGGAATATTAACAAAAGAAGATATACACTTTCCACCTTCTTTGATTATCAGACGGATAAAATGCATCATGGGAACGGATAATTTCCAATGGAAAAATTTCCATAACAACAACAACACCAATAAGCGCTCAGATGATGATTGAGTTTTGTTTTTGTGTTTAATAACATATCAACCTTCGTGGTTTACCAAATGCTAAAGCCATCTTTGTAGAAGAACAGTAGTAGTACTATTTAACCTATAGCTGGGTGGGGATGAGAAGTTTCATACTTTTTCAAAGGATATTAGTTCGAAATTGAACGCGACTGGAGTTCGAACTCGCTTACTACGATGTCACAGTCCAGCACGTTAGCTACTACGCCACGGTGACTTTCCCGCGGTCAGAATGCACATTTACGATTCTTGTCGCCATTTTAGGTGTTTAGGTTTTCTATTGATAAATTCAATGGTAGAAAAGGGTGTAGTCTCAGCAGTAGAAAGTCCAGCTGTATTCCTTGCAATCTTAGGTAGAACAATAGTGCAGAGAATCCAGTATTTGTTCGTTTGGTATTAACTCCAGTTAGCAACTGACTTTAGAACAATTTACCAACGATCTTAAATGCATTCTATATCGTTTTTGATTAATCAATACCTGCTCATGCTATTGGTAAAGTCCATAAATATAAGTGGTGTCTATTCATACAGCTTATTCCCAAACAACAGTCCAATAATCAAACTTATTCAAACTCAATTTAAAAAATCCTTCTGTAATTACAGAATCAATTCTGGCAACGACGTTCTCATTGTTTTATAAATACTGTCAAATGTTATGTGATCGATGTTTGCCAAAATTTACTTGGCCAGACAAATTAGACAATTTTTGTTTTTGTCAGATTTATACGACCAAAGCAAACAAAATGGCTGCCGTCACATCCAATTTTGCCGCCGGCGGCTGCGGCTCGTTTCGTTGATTCCGACTTTCTTGTTGCTTTCTTGTTACTCTTGTCGTTTGCTTTTCTAACAGACAATCAATGGCCTCTCACATAAAACTGACACTAAATTCATTAGTCTTGTTTAAGCAACGAAAACATTACACAACAGAACGCAACGGAATGTAAACGCATTTTGAAAGTAATTCCATATCTATTTAAGCAATCTGAAAGGAAATCGACCGATTTATATGATGGATTTATTTTGGTAATCATTGTGGATCATTTATTTTGCTTATACATTTCATGGATACGACTTTAATTACGAGGATTGTTTGCTTTTGGTTTATGTGGACATTTTCTATTAGAACTTATATAGCTATGGGCAACATAGATAGATGGATAGATGTGAGTAGGCGTAGATAGATAGATAGATAGATAGATAGATAGATAGATAGAAACAGATTCGCGCAGACAAGATAGATAGATAGATAGATAGATGTGAGCAGGTGAAGATAGATGTAAACACACACACACACACACACACACACATATATATATATATATATATATATATATATATATATATATAGATAGATAGATACAATCTCTCTCTCTCTCTCTCTCTCTCTATATATATATATATATATATATATATATATATATATATATATATATAATCAGACTGTTGACAGCTATCTATCGATCTATCTGTCTAGAATCTCTAACCATGAAAATAATCTTTCAGATATCTAACAGAAAACTTTAAATATAATATTTTAATCATTGAGATAAATTTTATGAAATTAACGAAATAATTATATTATGAAATTATAATTATTTTAATATATTTATACAGTTTCAATTTTGTTAAATTTGGAAGGAACGTTCATAAAAATAATTCAACAATTCTTAAAGTCATGTTAATATAACTACGGAATTTCTCATTACTCGAGATTGACACGAACATTGCAAAAAGCTTCGTCCGTGTGTGTTCATGTGCTTTTAAAAAAAAATAAAAACAGATGCAAACAATAATGCTTCATGTTGCCATAACAAGAGAAATTCTCATTGCGCTATAAAGAGACCAGTTTATATAATCGATAAATACTCTATGTACCCGTAGTGTATTCATAATATAATATAATATAGAACAGAACAGAACATTCCCATTTTGTTTGAATTTCAACCTTACAAGATTATTGCTAAGAAATAGATTGATACCAATAGTTTTTCTAAAAACTAAGTCTTCAAAATTCGACCTATATATATAAACGTTTGTTTATTTTATATATATATATATATATATATATATATATATATATATATATATATATATATATATATATATATATAAACGTTTGTTTATTTTAGGAAATGTTTTTTATTTACATTTAAAACTTTATTTTAAAAAATATAACCCTAAACTCGAGACAATTTTGAAACAATTTTATTTTTCTCAAAACTGCTTTTGTACATATGAGAAAAACTTAAATTCAGTTTTTAATTGAAACGAATAAATTAAACGAATATATTTTTATCACTTTAACTTGCTGAGTCAAAGCGATATATTTGTTTAATCTACTTTGTTTTATCCTCAAAATAAAATTAAAAGAAGCTAAGAATAAAATTTGTAGAAAAATGTTGCATATTAATTCAAATAACAATTATTCGTTTATTCAAGTTTTAACGATAACAGAAGTTAAGAATTCACGTATTATAATTTTATGAATAAGTTAATATTTGTGGTTCAGATTTAAAATATTAAAGATGTTCCATCATGGGGGATGGTTAGTGAGCTAGTCTCGCTGATTCATTACTACTGAATAGTGAGTTCGATCCTCGATGGTTGCCCCATACTTACGACCTTGTGTCATCCTACGCGTGGCAAATGAGTTGTGTAAATAAGAAAAGTATTGTATCGTTGCGTGATAGTCAGTATGCTAGTCGCGAAGATCAATTACTATTGAATAGCGAGTTCGATTCTCGCTGGATGACCCATACTTGCGATCTCTGGTCATATTCTACCCGTGAGGCATGAGTTACATCTAAAATATCATTGAAAAAATGTACCCCTAAACTCGTGAGTGGTTTGAAACAACTTTATTTTTCTAAAGGTTTGTTCTTTCTTGCCTGTTGAGTTACAATGCTATGAAATGTATTCGTTTAATTCATTCTCTTTTTACCCTATAAAAATGTAACAATAAAAAGTAGCTAAGAATTAAAATGTAACATTTTTCGTATTCTAATTTCTTTTTGGTTTACATTTAAAATAGTTAAGCATTTAAATGGGGGTAGGGTTTTTTCCATCCCGAATTGCATATCATTTTTCATATATCTATTTGTAAATCTTAATCCCTCTGATAATGAAAGGTTAGGCTCAAGTCACGCTGAAATCACCGGTTCCCGCTAAATCACTGAAGTTAAGCAGCGATGAGCATGTTCAATACTTAATTGAGTGACTTGCTTAAGCAACACCAGGTACTGTAAGCAACCTGAGTTCTTTGTTTATCAAAATGACTTGATTCGGCATTAAATGACCCAGAAAGGGTTGATATGCCATAAAACAAACAACCAGCATCCATCACTTTTGGTAATTTCTCTAGATAGCATCCAGTGTCCATACAGAGCTGGTCACTCAACACTGGTGTGTCCATGTGTGAGAGTCCACATAACTCAAGCCTTCCCCAAGATCTGTATTACAGTAAAGTCACACTGAAAGCACTGGTTCACACTAGATTACTCGTTAAGCAGCAATGAGTCTTTTCTAATGTTTAATTGGGTGAGCTGCTTAAGCAACAGCAGGTACTGTAAGCAACCTGCGCCCTTTGTTTTTCAAAATGATTTGGCATTAATATGCCGTATAACAAAACAACTACACAACTATTCTAAATTCTCCCACTAGATCATCGAAGTTAAGCAACGATAAGAATGTTCAATACTTAATTGGGCGATCACTTAAGCAAAAGAAGGTACTGCGTTCGACTTTTGTTGATAATCCTTAAAAATTTCAGACATTTTCCTTTAGGACCAAGAATCCTGATGTATGAAATAACTTACACAAGTCCTCGAACCAAGTGGGAATGAATCCGTTTCCATCAAACAAGAATTGTACAGAAACAATAAACAAAGCATCTTGATTATGGGAACGACAATCATCATCATCATAATCATCCCCTTTCGCAAGCGCTTAGACCAGAGAGATTATTTTTGCTGAGGTGGAGTGCCGTACATACAGTCAGCTCCCCACTTTAACGCACAGATTAGATTACCCAATCTGTGATACTCACACACTGAGTTGGCGGGACTGGTATCGAACCAGGGGCTTTGCGATTCATAGGTGGCTGCTCTACCAACTGAGCTAAACCAGGAATGATTAAATTCGTGCATTTTCCAAGGGCATTAGCACGAATGGAAATATTAACAGTATAGTCCAGAATTTGAAATCGGATCACCGATTTTATTTCCAACAATAACCACAACGTTAAACACCTTTCTTTAAACTGTTAAGGTTTGTTTTTTGTTTAATGGTATAGTAACCCTGTGGGTTATTTAATTAAGTAAAGTAAGAAGTTCTAATATTGTACACCTGCCGTCATCTCCCGCACTTTATCGCACAGATCAGATTACCAAATCTGTGCTACTCATGCACTGAATTGGAGGGACCGGATGGAATCCGGAACCTTGCGATTCCTAGGGTGCTCTACCGACTGAGAGTCGATGGAATTGGTGACGTTTGGATGAAATGTATAAGAAATAAAAGAGATTCTTAGCTAGTAATACCAAATTCTTTGAATATTATGACCCAGGCAAATCTCTTTGATTCGACATCAGTAGCGACTGCTGACATTTTTTTCTTTATACAGTTGAAATGATTTACTCTTTAGAAAGAAAACTACTTATGATTTTGTAGACAATGACTTTTTCTCCCGGTAGGTTGTTCTATACCGGACACTGACCAGTAAGTGACCATTTGGAAAGAAGTATGCTTAATATAAGGAATGGTCTCTAATAAAAAGCAGTGAACCCTAGGCCATGGCTACAATTCTTCAGATCCCTAATAACATTGAATGAGAAACACGACTATTCTCTCTTTGAGCGAAACTTTTTAATATGATAGATATTGCTGTGTTATTCTCTCTCCTGTAATATAACAAAACATTTGAAAAGATATTCTGAATCAAATACTTCCCAAGCGCTATCGACCATGTCCACAATCGTCTTCATGGAAATTTTTTGTTGTAGTTGTTGTTTGTCTGTCTTTTGTTTTGTTTTTTTAATTTTTTATTTATATTTTTGTCATGTGAGGTTTATTCAGTTGGGATGGTTTATTGTGTGTGTGTCTTTGGTTGTTTGTTTGTTTATTTTTCCACCTGCAGAGGATCATGGACGTGTTCGAAAGCGCTTGAGAAAATATGAAGCATATATCTGAAATTTAGATCCTGATTTAAGAAACATTACATGAGGGTTTGAAGGTGAGAAATTAAAAATCATCAAGATGAAATATTCCGTAGTATTCAACTAAAATAATATATATATATATATATATATATATATATATATATGTGTGTGTGTGTGTGTGTGTGTGTGTGTGTGTGTGTGTGCGCGCACACACACACACGCGCGTTTCCACATTCACTGAACAATGTTGTATATGTAAAATTGGAAATTATACCCAAATCAAACAACTATTTATGTCATAAAATGGGGCACCTCACGTGGTGTAATGGTTAGCAAGCTAGATTTGCATACATTGTTAGTGGGTTCGATTCTCATTGGGCACCTCATACTTCTGGCCTTGTGCCATATCTAAGCTAAGATTAGTAAATAATATATGTCATAAAATGCTGTCTACAGTGAAGAGGAAGAGAAATGAGTTGTGAGGCTAAAAAGGTAAATGTGCTTTTTTATTAAGAAGCTGTGATTTATAATGGATGTAGGTAATAGGTATTTACCCAATCCAGCGAGGATCGAATTCGCTCATTCAGTAGTAATGGATCTTCGAGATTAGTTTGTTAACCATTACACCACGATGTGACGCCTTAGGTATTTACAAAACTTGTCCGCCAAGAGTAGGATGTGACACGATGTTTCAAGTATGGGGCATCCAGTGAGCATGTGTGAGTGTACTGGTCTTCCTAAATCTCTAACCATAGCGTAATCCATAAAAGGCGTTGAAAACTTGTGGTATATATATATATATATATATATATATATATATATATATATTTGCCAACCCCTTTGCATGAGTAGGATGTGACACACGGACAATTTCTTAAGCGAAGTTTAACAGGTTTGAATTTCCTTTTCCTAGACTGGTTGTCTAAACGGAAGGAGAATAATTAGATGCATACCTTTCGCAAGGGTATTAGTGATATGTGAAATGCAAACAGTCTCGTCCAGTATTTGAACTCTGGTCGCTAGGTCCATTTCTTACGCCGATAACCATTACACCACGTAGTGCATATTAGGAAGTCAAAGAACTTAGAAGAGTTTTAGACTTATTTGATGATAGAACATTCCCAAAGAAATAGTGTTCAATTTCATATCCTATTTTCACCATACTAGTGTGGCAGTCAGTATCTCATAATAATTTTTCACTTGATGGTACAAGCCCCAAAAATACATTCTCTCAGAAAAATACGTTACCCACGTTGAAAAATAAAACGGCCACCATTTTTCAAGATGAGCGTCTCATAAAATAAGAAAAAGGATTTTCAGTGGTAAACATCAACAAATAGGAACATGTTATTGATCCAAATGTTAAACATATTGTATTTGACTAGAGAAATATATTTTGGCTCTAATATTTGAAAATGATTACCAGTTTTCAAGATGGCGGCTATTGTATGACTTAAAATGTGGCTGACTTACAAAATTATCACAGATATTACTGGCCAACATCTGAGATCAGGTATTGGGGTTATGCGGTCAATCTCTGTTAAATTATGTGAATAGAAGTAATGTTAAAGTCCAACCAGGACATTCAGATCTCTATGTCTCCTTCTGCAATATCAATGTGAAAGCGACAACTTGCACTACAATCCTGAATGATCACAAATTAAATTCCTGAAAGTATGTTATTGGTTGGTTTTACAGCATGTCAACCCATTGGGTTATTTTATGCTAAAGACTTGTGTTTTATTCATTCTTGATGTGTACCCATATTTCTTAACTCGATTTTTTTCAATTTGTTTCTATTCATCCCATAAATAGGACTCTAACAGGAACTACTACTCCTGGCCAAAATGGACCTTGAAGTAATTGTGACGAAGGAGTAGTACACAGAGTTCCTGAATTGGAACTTCACCATCAGGTAGTTTAACGTCATACCCAGGACATTAAGACGCTCAACCACCGCCTTCTAGCACATATATGATAAAAATTGTGGGTTATATGGATAAACAAAAAATGTTCTTATTTCAAATGAACCAGATTGATTATCTCTTTAGCTGGGTGGTTTATTTCTTCTTTTCGCCATTGTAGATCATTTTCTTGTCAGCTGGGGTTTTAGAATACACCGACTGCACCTCTGTAGAAGTGTAGGAACCCCCAACTGGGGCCAACCTGACGACCCGTGATGCTTGAGGATGGAACTCTAGTGGCTGAGCAGTCCATGACATACAACACTCCGCTTTGGTCCTTATTTAGGATAGACGGACTGTCGGAGTGTCACCCTCCGATCAATCGACTAGTCATGTCAAGCCTTATCACCTATATGTACCATGCCTATTTGCCTGTATAACAAAAACCGACCCTTTTTATCATATATGTGCTAGAAGGCGGTGGCTGAGGGTCTTATTGTTCTGGGCATGACGTTTAACTATATCTAATTGTGAAGTTTAACTTCTGGAGCTCTGGGGAGTGTGGAGAACCCCATCATCACCACTCTGGTCCGGAGTGGTAGTACCTGTTAGGGTTCCATCTATGGATTAAATAGAAAAAATGAGTTTAAAACATGTCTTCGGCATAAAATTACCCAATGTGTTGACATGCCGTATAACCCAACCAACCAACCAACCAACCATTGTAGATCCTTTCCCTATCGACGAGATATGAAGCTTATTGATAAAAAGGAAATAAAACATTTCTTAAATCAACTTCTCACAAAAGCAAACGACAAGTTTAAATGAGATATCAAACATTTAATTTAATTTCACCGAAATTCAAAACTTTATTATTGTTTTCATTGATCAAAAAGCAGACAGGAATCTTTAGATCTTTAGAATCTGTGATGATTCCTGTTTTTCTTTTGGTTTCTTCAATGGTTAACATGATCATTTGGCATGATAACTTTTGTGTCCCAATCAACTAGGTAAAAATGTTCAGGGAGTTCTTCCTTTTTCTTCTTTTACCTAAGACGACAATTTCTTGGGAAAATGCCTGAAATTGAATTGATTGTCTTCGTATAGTGAACTATGGAATCAATCCCAAAGAATGGACGAAATTCTCAAGACTTATTGTCTGCCTAGTTTAACATTTGGATAAATATATTTAAAAACAAATATAGGGTGTTTCAGAAAATTTTCATCATTTGAGATGTACAGGGTGTTTCAGAATAATTTATATTTTTTTAGATGTACAAGGTATTAAAGAAAAATTGTTTTAATTTTGTAATCTAATAACCTGACTAGTTCTCTTTTATATGATCTAATAATTTAACAGCATTTGTAGAAATAACTCAAAATTATATTTTTTTTCCTTGTATAGAAATTTCATTCACTGGAAAAGAAAAGGTTTTTAAACATTGGACACAATTTTTTGTTATTTCCACACATACTGTTGAAATTTTAGATCATTTGAAATGTACAGGGTGTTTAAAAAAATAATGTTTTAGAAAAAATTATATAATTTCGTAATATTCTGACAAATTCTCATTCAAATTATCTTCAATTTTCACAGGACAAATAGAAATAACATGGAATTGTATATTTTATGTTTAAATGCCTTTTATTTTCCAGTGAATGGTTGGAAAATGGAAAGAAAAAAGCATAAAACATTTGAAACACACCCGATCCTTGCTTAACATATATCATTTGAATAAAAAGTTTAATACCAGTTGTCTCTGATAGCAGATACATATAAAGGTCAATTGAAAACACACTTGGATTCCAGAAAACAATTTTCATTTAACGAGTCGCTTCTTTTTTAACATATCAACTCTTTTAGAAGATAACTTAAGAGCTACTTTTTAAAACTTTACTTTGCAAAAAAAAAATTCTCCTGACGATGAAGGTAAAATCTAGGTGAGAACAATAAAAAGATAAATAAAAAAAGATATATTCCTATTTTTCTTATTAATTTTGTTCATCTTAATGTTTGAGCCTTCTCATGATGCACTACATAACAACATATATGAAATAACACAAACCCAAATAATTCACGGTTTAAAAATCACATAGGCGAGAAATTGTTAGTTACCAAGCGCCATGGACTTCGCTACCCAAAATTATATATATATATATATATATATAGAGAGAGAGAGAGAGAGAGAGAGAGATAGATAGAGATATAGAGAGAGAAAGAGAAAGAGAAAGAGAGAGAGAGAGAGATAAGGAAATAACAGATTGGATACAATTCAACAAAACGTAATTAAAAGTTGCGGAATAAAACAACTTTATTTAATTAATATTTAGCCTCGGCGTATTAACAATGCTTCATCAGAACTTTGATGAAGCCTCGTTAATACAACGAGGCGAAATATTAATTGAATGAAGTTTGTGTTTTATCCGCTTTTATTCCGTAACTTTTAATTATATATATATATATATATATATATATATATATATATATATAGGCGCCACAACTACTATCATCTCCCCACTTTATCGCACAAATCAAATTACCCAATCTGTGCTACTAATGAGTTCAGTTGGCGAGAATCGGTATCGAAACGTTGCGATTACTGGAGGAATATTTACCGAGTGAGCTAAACACGCCCGTTTATTAAATTGTTGAAGATTCTTTCTTTTTTTTCCCATATCCTGTATATTTTTTCCTGATTTATTATTTATTAGGGGTCCGGTTTAGCTCAGTCGGTAGAGTTCCTGTCTTACTAATCGCAAGGTTCCGGATTCGATATCGGTCCCCGCCAACTCAGCATATGAGTAGCACAGATTAGGTAATCTGATATGTGCTGTAAAGTGGGGAGCTTATGCTAGGTGTGGCGTTCGACCTCAGCAAATTAAAGAATATCACTGGTCTAGCTCTAGCGAAAAGGGAATAAAAACTCTCGCTATCTGGCTGATACCAAGCATAGGCCACCCGCCAAATTACTTTTTTTTTACGTCCATAACTTCTTCATAACAGATTCTTTTTTGTTGGATGTCAGAAATTGTTTGTTTGTTTGTTTGTTTTGTTTGTTTTATTTTTAGTTGTTTTGGTTTTGGCGGGTAGGGGTCTATTTCAGTCAATTATCTGATTGTTGGCCAAAGGATTTGTTCATTTACTGATCACAAGTTGAAGATGGTCATACCCAGGGTGTGGTCGTTCCCGGGGTGAGGGAAGCTTTTGTTATTTAATGAAATAATCTGATGTTATGGTTCCTCTGATAAACACAGGATATTAGCAAACCCAAAATGAAATCTCAATTATTAATTTTCAATCAGAACCAATTATGACAAAACGTTATCCATAACTGTCAACGACGCATCAGAAAGTTAGCTCGCTATCTGAGCACTTATTGTCTCATTTGTATTATTTGGATCATTCGGACTATTGTCCTCATCTTTATTATTATCTACACAACGTTTCTGTCGATGTGCCCTCCTGCCTTCTTCAGGTGTTTGTTGTCGGACTCGGACACCTTCTTGTCGAACTCAGTAGACTTCACGGAACTTCGAATCGAAATCTTTATTCAATCCACGGGGGTAAACTGAAGGAGGCCAGAGTACACATCGGCCGAAACATTGTGTATATAACAATAAAGATGAGAATATTTGTCCGAATCATCCAAATAATACAAATTATAAAGCCTCATCGCAAAAATTCAAAGAAATAATTTTCATATTTTGGAATCAAACATTCGGATTCTAAACAATGACGAATTCAGTCAAAAGAAAAAGCCATTTTTCGAACAATGTGTTCGTTTTTAATAATCCAGTTTATTCAAAATACTAGCAAGAATATACACTCCCCTCTGGGCGTAAATATTTACTTTTCGATGGGATAAAATATATCAAATTAGAAAGACTAACAAAATTAAATAAGAACGCACATAAAAAGATTACACTTATTTTAAGTTTAATTTTAATTGGTTTCATAAAATGATTTTAGAACGTTGGAGAATAAAACATTATTAGAGATCAATAACACCAACAATGATTTATTAAACCCGGTTTTATTAAACCCGGTTTTATTAAAACCAGTGGGAAAATTAACCATAACATATATCAAATAAACCTTAATTTCTTAGTGATATATAAGACACATTGCAGTATTTTAAATGGACTAATAACATGGGCTGTTTTGAGGCATATCTTACTCAGATGTGCATCGAGACATCGTTAATAAATAAGTTATTCTATGTATAAATGTTTTTACTATAAATTAAATGCTCATTGATAAAGTTACGTAATTCCTGGGGTGTTGTGACTTAAACAGTGACGTAGTTTTGGTTACAGACAGACACGGAATTTCCATTATAACAAAGACATGCTGCTAAATTAATACTACTAAAGTTTAAAGATCCGCCCTGTCGGTTGGGACTGTACAATACGCCGACAGCACCTCTGCATAGGATTAAGAACCCGCTCATTGGACCACCTGATGCCCGGGATTCTAAAGTGCGAAATCCTGGTCCATGATATGCAACATTCCACATTGGCATTTAGTTGGGCAAAACGGTCAGGTCGGAGAGTCCTCTCCGATTAAACAAAAAACAAAAAAAAAGTCAGAGCACCTATATGATTGTCCCGACTGTACTGCTCTTATGGAGTAAGAGCCACAACAGAATGCTATCAAACCCTGACCTAACTTTCAGCTGCAACCCCTGCAACCGTACTTGCCTGTCCTGTAGCCCTTATTAGTCAATGTAGACCACACTCTGGTAGAATGGTAGAAATTATAAGGAATTGAACTGCTTGCTACCAGGGTTCAAATTCTAAACGAAGACGTTTGTTTTCCATTTTGCTCTAATATCCTTGGGATATCTATGGGTAGATATCACAACAAATCTTTTAATCTTTGCATGGCAACTGGTCTAGGAGAAGGAATTAAAAAAATGAATGAAATAAAACCGGAGGAGAGTGGTAGTTAGTCGTATGAAATGGACTCATCGATCCGAGTTGAAATTCCAGACGAAGCTCCAGTTCACATAGCGCTAATACCTTGGGAAAGGTGTGAATCCAACTACTCTCCCGCCAGCTATGGGTAAATAGTAGGACAGATTGGGCTCTTTAACCTTGCTTAGGCAACCAATCTAGGAAAAGGAAAACTCTGAATTCAAACCTGTTAAACTCCGCTTGGGATGGTCACTACTAGAATCGACTCATACCTAATTAGTGATCTATTTCACTAATTTCAGGAATGCTAAAACAACAACGAATGCCTAAAAATTGTATTATCTCAAAATATTATCAGTGACCTACAAATGATAAAGTCATAAATGAAAAAAACTCAAATTTAAATTTGAAAACACACGCACTCATTCATATGTACACCCACCCACACACATAAACACATATAGCAATAGCATAATCTTTACAGATCACTGCCGTCCCTTACAATCCTAAAACCCCACCACCAGAAACTTTCCTCTCATGATCCCTCAAATGACTTATCAACCCGCTGCAGATCCACAAAGTTTAAAGCAAATATGACATAGGAAGGACGTCCTTCCCGTTGTATCAGAAGGATTAGATGATAAACTTTTATCCTTATGCACCACCATATGTCTCTTAAGACCAGAAGCTGACTTACAGACTTTGTTACAGATTGCACAAGACACATTGGTTGTTCCTGGAGTTTGCATGAATTATTATACACACACATACATACATACATACAGGTGTATGTTTATGAGAAATCCCATATATGCATCCAAGCATGAAGGTGCGTGGTGTAATGGATAGTCGTAGAAAATGGGCACGATGAGACGAGTTGAAATTCTCGACGAGACTCTTTGTATTTTACATAACCCTAATACACTTGGGGAAAGGTGCGCATCCAAATACGCTCCTTCCAGTTATAAGTAAATAGTACAGCAAACTAGGTTCTTTAACCTTTGTTTGGTAACCGGGCCAGGAGAAGAAAAACTAAAAAAATTCAAACCAGTTGTAGACTTAGGAAAGGATAGGATCCGGCAGACTATTTTTACCGAAGATCTGCTACATAAGTACGCCCCACCACGACCAAAATCTTCTTTTATTACAGGGTTCTAATAAATAAAATACAACATTGAAAATCCGGAAAAAGGTTTATTACTTTTTGTACATGAATCTAAATAATAGAGCCAATGAGCAGTTCTCCAACAGTCTGACTAGCTACTCGATTAGTAGTGACTCAACTACGAATACTACTACGTAAACTCACGGATGTGTATCTTTATATGTTTTCCGTTGAACGATTCCAACTATCTTGTTGGGGAAATATATTCCCTTACAACACAAAGTAACAGCAACAATTTCTTCTCCAGCCAAGACAAACAAAAAGAAAGCAACAACCAAAACTCCAGTTGTAAATTGTAAATCAAGCAAGAAATATCAGGCCAAATGAATTGAGAAATTTCGCGCTTGAATTTTGTGAATGGTGAAAATTTGTGAATGACGGGCGCTTGATGAAGCAAAGAGTACTGTATCGTTCGGCAAATAATCAAATGAAATGAAGTAAATCTCAATCGGTGACTTGATTGACTCAACGCTTCAATTTTCTATCCGCTTCCACGAAATCTCTATCAATAAACACCGGTTGAATCCTACACATTTTGCTTGAATACTTTCTAATTGTAACATCTTGAAAATTACCGAACCATGACACACAGTTCCACAGAAATCTTTACAGTGTCCAATTAATTCGACTCTGTTATTCTGAAATCGAATTCCAATTCCAAATGTTTTTCCAACATCTTCGGTCGAAGAGGATCGAGGAAATGTTTATTGGTGCACGAATCTGATATTTCAATTTGTTTCAATTTATCTTTGATGTCAAATCAATTCTATAGAATTCTTTATACTCTCACTCTCTCTCTCTCCTCTCTCTCTCTCTCTCTCTCTCTCTCTCTCTCTCTCTCTCTCTCTCTCTCTCTCTCTGTATCATCGCAACATTTGCAGACATATTTGTTGCTTATTATTCTGTGATTATATACACTCGAATACGCATTCTCTCTTTATACACATTCTCTCTCTCTCTCTCTCTCTCTCTCTCTCTCTCTCTCTCTCTCTCTCTCTCTCTCTCTCTCTCTCTCTCTCTGTATCGTCGCCACATTTGCAGACATATTTGCTACTTATTATTATTCTATAATTATATAAACTTGAATACGCGGCAATATATCAATCTGCACTCCTAAGTATAATTACACCTTTGTATTTTCATTACTTAAAATATGCTTATATTCTATTATTTAAAACATTACTTAAAATGTTTTATTACTTAAAACATGCGTAAGGTATATCTATCTATATATAAAAGACTGTTGGTATGTATGTATGTATGTTCGGCGGAAACTACAAAAATAAAACGACAAAGTAAATATATATATATAAAAACATTCACTACCGCCAGGCCGGATAATAACCAGATCCTTTTTACGTGGGGATTTGTATGGGGAATCCAGTGAGGATCCAATTTGCGATTCAGTTATAAGGAATGTTTTAATGTCCCTCTACCCAGGCGACGCCGGGTAGCCGTTTCTAGTATATATATATATATATGTGTGTGTGTGTGTGTATGTGTGTGTGTGCATATATATATATATATATATATATATATATATATATATATCGTACAAACGCCCAAATGCTAAATCGGAAATATTCAGAGCTTGTTCGCACGGAATAAAAAATACTTATTAAAATCTTGGACTGGAAAAATAACGACACAAAATTAACCACCTTAAAAGGAAAAAAAATCCAAGTGTTATTTTTAACATCATGCACGCATAAGGGGTGACACGTGGATGAATAAAGCGAGAACGCTATACATAACTGATATTCATTTGAATGCAATTTCCGAGGCGATTTGTCTGATAAAATCTAATGCTTCGAAACCAGTGGTAACAAAAAGCCATTGTATGTATGTATATATATATATATATATATATATATATATATATATATATATATATATACTCAAGTCCCTTATCATCTTGCAACACCGTCTGGTTAAAAATGAGACCATCCAAATTGTACAAGATGATATACAAAAATATAAATCCTGATTATCCGATGTTGCCTATCCGCCAAATTCTTATTTCTTATGTGTGTCGACACTTCACCTCAATAAAGGATCAGTCCGTTTTTATTATAAAGAAAGAATGGTATGAAAAGGGACATACTACACAGAAAACATATAAGAAAGAAAGAAAGAAAGAAAGAAAGAAAGAAAGAAAGAAAGAAAGAAGCGACCAGGGGAAAGATAGAGAGCGGGGGGTGAGTGTGAGGAAGTCATAGAGCTAATTTGTTTTAATCGAACATAATGAAAAAATGAAAAGAAGGAAATAAAAAAATAGAGTGAGAGAGAGTTAAATCAAGATTTTTGTACTTTTTATATACTTATATATATTAAAATATATATGTAAGATATAAAAAAATATATAAAAGAGTTCAATAAGTTATTGAACTCTTTTATATATATTTTTATATCTTATATATTTTTATATATGTTTTATACTCTTAAGTAAACATATCCAACGTTGTAATAATCAATAATAATGTGGTATTCACAGGTCCTGCTAGTATATGCATATAAGACAAAAACTATACTTCTCATATCTGGTATATTCTAGACGCTTAGAGTATGAATCTACTTTCAGTGTCAAGTATGGAATAAATCGTAAGATTAATTAAATAATCATTGGAAAAATCTTCTACGTATTTTTTTCTTGTTTTTAAGAAATGTTCATATCATTTTCTGTGCGCGGTTTTCACTTCTTTATACTTTCTTGTTTTTTTGTTTTGTTTTTTTGTTTTTTGTTGTTGGGGGTTGTTATTTTGTTTTTTGTTCTTCTTTTGAATTTTGTGTCGGTTTTAATGTAATTAATCCGTGTTTGTCTCTTATTCACTTCGCTGTTTGAATTGGTGTTTCGTGCCGAGATTTAGAGTTGTTGAAACAAAATACAAAAAAAAAATAGAATAAAACAAAAACAAAAAACAAAAAAACAAAAAAAAAGATTGCAAAGTTAATCACAAAACTTTTTTTCTTTCTTGGAAAGAGACGCAGTGTCGGCGAGAATCATCAAATTTTGTGAGATATAAAAGCAAAATTTGAGACCAAAAACAAAATAGAATTACGTACTTTTACATATAAACACATTCTTGCTAATATATTTATTCTGACTATATTCTGAATATACACACAATAATTCTGCAGACAGAATTGACGACACATTTTTGAAGAAATATAAGTGCATATTAGTGCGTTTGTAAAACA
Source organism: Doryteuthis pealeii (assembly GCA_023376005.1). Taxonomy (NCBI): domain Eukaryota; kingdom Metazoa; phylum Mollusca; class Cephalopoda; order Myopsida; family Loliginidae; genus Doryteuthis; species Doryteuthis pealeii. The sequence continues at coordinate 31,610,565 of CM042171.1, forward strand.
TATCGCTTGATAGTCAAACTTACACCATCTATCAGAATTAAATAAGACAAATGTTTTATGTACATTTGTTTGTCCATTAGAAAATTGGAAATTGAATCAAACCAGATGCAATGAAACAGATGCAAGGAACACAGATGCAACGAAACAGCATAGATTTAATAACAGATGCACACAAACGCATTAGAAAAAAAAGTGAAAAGTCTCTCGATTCCACATCGAAACATTGGCTAATTTCATGTAAAGAATACATTCTCGGATAGTTTTTGTGGTGTAATGGTTATCTTCGTAGGAAATTGGTTGGTTGGTTGGATTTTACGACATGTCAACCCTTGTTGGGTTATTTTTACGGTAGATGTTTTGTGTTATTCATTCTTGATGTTTACTAATTTTTTCAAACTCATTTTTTCTATTTAATCTATAGATGAGACCCTAACAGGTACTACCACTCCGGGTCAGAGTGGACCTGGGGGTAATGGTGATGTCGCAGTACTCCACATTCTCCAGAGCTCAAGAATTGGAAGTTCACCATCAGATAGAGTTTAACGTCATACCTAGGACATTAAGACCCCTAGTCATCGCCTTCTAGCACATTATGAAAAGGGTTGGGGCTTGCCATAGGGGTGGGACAATTATATGTGTGCTAGAGCTTGGTGTGACCAGTCGATTGATCGGAGGGGGCCTCCCCAGTTGCCCGTCTACATAGGAAATGGACATGGTCACACGTGTTCAAACCATGGACGAGTCTGATTGCATTTCACATAGTGCTAATGCCGTTAGAAAATGTATGCCTTCAACTATTCCCCCTCCAGCTATGACCGTTTTCAGGACCGTATCCTCACTTTAGCTGACGTCGTCGTTACTTTAAGCACGTTTACAAGCGTTGCATGCAAGAGGCCTTTGTTCATCGCTAGCTTAAATACATAAACGTTTGGTGGTGACTATGTGAAAAAATAATGGTGGCAAATAACTAAAAACAAAAAGCATTATGAAATAGTATTATTGATTTTTCTACATCTGTTGTAGCTTATGTGGAAATAGATAATATGCATTACATTCGAAGCCTTCCTAATTATATAGTATAGAATATATATATTCGAAGCCTTCCTAATTATATATATATATATATATATATATATATATATATATATATATATATACTAACCCCTCCGTACGAGCAGGAGGTGATACAAAGTCAATTTCTTAGGCGGAGTTCAACAGGTTTGAATTCAGAGTTTTCCTTCTCCTAGACCGGTTGCCTAACCAAGGTTAAAGAGCCCAGTCTGCCCTACTATTTATCCATAGCTGGAGAGAGAGTAGGATTCATACCTTTCCAAGGGTATTAGCGCAAAGTGAAATGCAATTACCACATCCAGGATTTGAACTCGGGGCGACGTCCATTTCCCATGACTTTAAACATTACACCACACGCTTCTTAGGTTATATATATATATATATATATATATATATATATATATATATATATATATAATATAAATATAAAGGTATTACATATCTATTTATTTATCTGCATGGGATACAATTATCTTAAATCGTATCTTAAATGCGCTGAAAGAGCATTGACGTTTTAGAAGAATTCAACTCTTATTCTGTACCGTTCCAATAGATTAGACTTATGAAAGACCATTGGAATTTGATATTAATGATCTGATCGGGGGTGGGAATTTACCCTGGCGATTGCTGATCATCTGATCTTAATCAACATCGCTTCATTCGCAGTAATTTTTCAAATAGTTTGTATATTTCTCCCAAATTCACTGACATAATTCACGTTAGATGTTTAAAAAGTCAAATATTAAATGGTATATCTTCCTTATATTCTGTGTTCTCTTTTATCTTTCTGAACATTGCATATAATGAATGTCTTATCTTAGAAGAAGAATAAATTTTCATCTTCCCTCGGCGATGGCAGCGATGGTGGCCAAGATAGAAAGTTCAAACATAAACGTTAATCTTTTGTTGCGCAAAAGCGAAAGAAATATTCCGAAAATGTCATAATCGTTTCTCCTCTCTCTTCTTTATTCCGTTTTCTTTTTCTTTTAGTTGGCGACGCTGATATCTGAAAAATTTCATCTGATTCCTTTGACGAACAATATTGGAAATCAGATTTATTGTTCAAAAGCCAAAAAAAAAGGAAATAAATAAATTACAAAATGAAAAGATTAAACAATTCATCTTTACATATTTTTCACTTCGGTTGCAAAATCATTATTTGATTGGTCGAAATAAATGGTGGGTGACGAAGAGAAATTGGTGGAGGGAGAAGGAGAGAGACTAAAACGGGGAAGGTCAAGTAGAATATTAACGAGAAGGGAAAAAAGGAGAAAAAACTAAGGTGATTGAGAAGATGAGAGAGAGAGGGGGGAGAGAAAAAAACGAAAACAGAAGAAAATGGCTGACCATTAATTCTTGGTGTTTCCTTGGCAATAGCAACGTTTCGTTCAAATAGCAGATGACACAATCTGCGAGGAAAACGTGAAAAACTGAAGTCATTTTGTGGGCGCGAAAAAAAAAATCATATATCTTTTTTGATAACTGGAGATAAATACACGATGACCTTTTCATTTTCTTTGATGATCGATCTCTCATGACGAAATAAAATACCGACATAAACTTTTATTTATCCGATCATCTGGTCGCGTTGACAGTACGGATATCTATTACTCTTTTCTCTCACTTTCTCTCTACAACTGTCCCTATAGGTCATCGCCCCTGACAGGTCCTCCACACAGCATCTAGAATTCATACAGAATTGAATCATGTAGTGTTGTGACTGAATTAATCAATTAATAGAATTGAAAATCCGGAAAAGGTTTATTACTTTTTGTACAGGAATATAAATAATAGAGTCAACGCGCAGTTCTCCAACAGTCTGACTAGCTACTCGATTAGTAGTGACTTGACTACGAATACTACTACCTAACTCGACTACGAATAAATTCGTGTATTCCTATCTGTATATATGTTCCGTCAGACGAGTCCAACTATCTTGTAGGGGAAAATATCTTCGCTTTAAAAGATGTAGTTTTGCTGGTCGGCCTATATAGGTGTGTCCATGTTTAGGTGTCCACAGGAGAACGTCACATGAGTTCGTACTTGCTTCTCCAGCAGTGTCCAGCATATCTTGTTCGTTTTAGACTGATGGTTTGTGTGATAAAGAGAAAATACTCGTACAGTTGCTTTTTGTGGGGTGCTGCTTCCAATATAGCATTCAGTATCCTTGTGTAGTTCACATCTAATCTTTTCCTCAAGCGCTTCATTGGAGTCCAAGTGGTGCAGCCGTACAGTATCACTGATATGGTTACAGCTTTAAAAATAATCGCGTTATTTTATCAGTGAGATCAGGTTTCCATATGATCGATAATCTATCTATAGCAGTCCATGTGTATCCTAAGCGTATATTAACATCGCTTTCTGTAGATAAATAAATGAAAGAGACACGGTTAACTGACACTCAGATAAGGAATCTTACTACCTTCGTATGAGAACTGGTCTACTAATTTCAGAGGCAATGTGGAGATTTTTTCACCTTGTTAAAAACACATAATGTAGGCAAAAGATGAAGCTTCATTTTCGTGTTCATTTTCACTTGTGGTGCCAATAACAGCTGTCAAATGCCATTTAAATTGATATCGCAAACAATATCGTCTGGTAAGTAAATCATAGGAACATTCAAATAAAAACTTTTCCAGCTTTCATCCAAATCAAAACAAAATTAAAAAAACATTGACATCAATTACAAAAGTTTATTCTTTAAATTGTTACGCCTCTCATTTATAAAGTTCGAAATATCGAGGATATGCAAACAACAGCATTGCTGAAGTCGGCTAGAATACTCAGATGAGCCTTGGAGAGGTGAGGAGTCTTGCTGCCACTCGGCTTCCAATGAAATACCACAAAATAACTTGCAAGGAGTGAAATAATCGAGATAAGTTGGAAATTCAGTGCATGGTTGAGACTGTGGAGTCAACAGTGCTTTTGGGAATTGCAGTAATACTGAAAAGGATGATTGACAATTAAAGATGCGTGCTGCCACTCAATCTTTGAATGAGTTGATGATCCAAGCAAAACAAAATGGCGGAAGATGGAACTTAATGATTCTTTTGAAAGAAGTATTTCTTGCCGATTCCACTTGGCCATTTCAAACTGCAAACGATGTTCTTCTCTTTTGTTTTATGCCCCAAACTTTTTTTCATTTACCGAAAGACTTTCGCTAAAACTATTTCATTGTTGAAATAACAGCAAGTATTTTTCTTTCACTTCCAAGAGGCTGAGAGCTTCCTCCGGCTCCCCAACTATTCTATTCTTGACACGAGTGGCTCAATGGAACATAAGTTCTTTCTCTTCAAGACTCCCTCCGGCTTCACAACGTGAGTGTCCTTTGTCTGTTGTTACTTCTGGCGTTTGATTCCTGCTTTTGGTAATATTTTTTCTGGAGGATGAACACCATTGCTAATGAATTCGATTCTCACAGTGTGCTGCATACTTCTGGTCTCGTGAATTGTTGATATCAAAGGGTTAATCGACTCATAGTGTTTGTAAAAATGAGAACATAACATGTCATTTTGAGAGATGATATATACACACGTGTGCTTTCGAATCTTTACTGCCCTGAACTGAATGTACAAAAAAGAAAGAATAAACACTAAAGGGAATTGCACGCCATTTTTAGTGGGGTCTACGAACAGGTCGCGTAGTAACTATAATGTAATCCTGAAGAACGCGGCTCACAGGCAACGCCCCAATATGTCTAATTTTCAGTTGATACAATTAACATGAACATACAATGAACGTGATTCCCTAATCAAATCAATTAATTTTGAAGAAAGGAGATTCTTGATTTACAATAAAGAAAGAGTTTAAGATAAAAGCACATAAACATTTTATTTGGATTTTGTTAATTTTCTTTAGGTATAAATAAATACGGAACACTGCAGAAAAAAGTGAACCCAGGTGTTGGAAATTTACAAAGGTTTTATTTATATTGTAGAGAAATGCTTCTATCCTAAACAGTTACTTCAAGATTCAACTAGTTTGCGACCAAAATGTAACGTGAGGCCCAGTCTATGTCATGGCGAAAACTGTCCTTCCGGTAACTGACTCCCACAATGCACTTGTCACAGGATGTAACTTTCCTCTACTGGTCAAGGGGAGCAACTCTTTTTTATTTCGATTTTTTCCTCCAATCAATTCCGTTTTCTTAATGGAGTAAAAGTAAAAGTAGAGTGGCATATTGTCGGTCTCAGCCAGACAGCGAGAGAGCCTATCCCCTTTTCACGTGCTAGACCAGGGAAATTGTTTTTGCGTCTGCGGTGGAGCCCCACATCTACAATTGGCACCCCAATTTACCACACAGATTCCTGAGCTACTCATGCACTGAGTTGGCGAGGGCCGGAATTGAACCCTGAAATTTGTGGTTCTGAGCCGGATGCTCTACTGACTGAGCTAAACTGGTCCCTTTTCACGAACATGTTTTTCCAGCACCTCCTTTGATCCCTTAAATCCTTTCTTTTCCCCTAACACCGTAGCACCAATTTGTTGGTGCGAAGATGAGCCTCAAATGGAGTTAAGGGGTCAAACGGTTAAGCCGGCATTTCTCAAAAGCTATGCAGTGTTCAATGACTCTTTTCACTTGTCTGAAATTTATTTAGAACTAGCTGAGCTACCCGGTGTTGGCCGGGATTAAAACAGTTCAAAATAAATATCTTATCTACCTATCTATCCATCTCTTTCTCTCTCTCTCAATATATATATATATATATATATATGTGTGTGTGTGTGTGTGTGTGTGTGTGTGTGTGTGTGTGTGTATTATTTTTCTATATAATTGTTATATTATCTTTTATTCTTTGTATATTCTTGTTTTTAAATTATTCATAATTCGAACCTCACCACTAAATTCAGTTTAAAGTGAAAAGGGGATATACTCCCTCGCTGTCCGGCTGATACGGACAATAGGCCACTCTGCCTACTTTAGTTACTTTTACTTTAGAGGAGAAACCATTATGAAACTGGACTCGGATCGTCTAGCAAAATTGATTAGCATTCTATCACGTGACAGGAATATGTGAGCAAAGCAAAGTTGAGGATGACATTCAAAATGAAAATGTCTTCTTCATCAACAGAGAGAAAATCAAACTCAGGACAGGAAGATGTTATTCTTTATTTTTGTCCATTAGTTCATTTCACCCTTAAATTAATCAGTCAAAACCGGAAATGTATCCCGCCAATTGAAACATTTTTTAGGCGGGAAAAAATGACGAGACGTGAAAAGTGTTATTACACACTTGACAGCGTTTGAAAAATATGGCCAGATTAATGGACGTGTTGACAAGAATTGACAGGAAAGAAAGAGAAACGTAAAGGAGCGTGTTGTCTCTTGTGATTTGACTGATACACAAGTCTGCAGATAAAATGCCGAGGTAGTTATTAAAGAAGAAAGTAAAGTAAACGTTATAGACATCAATATTTAACGCAACTAAATAACAACGTTCTTTCTTGCCGCTGTCGTCTGTTTTTGAACCGGGACACTATCGCCCATAAATAAGTACACCATTTATTACTTTCTTTTGTAAAAAGTTACTTTTCTTCTAGACCAAAGATCATCATCATCAAGTTGTGCTAATAGAATGCATTCCTTTGACTCTCTCTCTCTCTCTCTCTCTCTCTCTCTCTCTCTCTCTCTCTCTCTCTCTCTCTCTCTCTCTCTCTCTCTCTCTCTCTCTCTCTCTCTCTCTCGCCCTATCAGAAATCGCTTTCGGTAGATTCTCTATACCAGTGTTTTTCCTTTTTTATGCCATGGTTCCAACCCATTGCAAGTTCTTTGTGGTCCACATACTAAATTGAGTTTTTATCCTCCCTCTCCCATCATGGTCAGTCTGTCAACTTTCAAGCGGAATATATATCAAGTATTCCCATCTACCAGAAAAATGCTTTGAAGTGATTTTAAGTAACGAATAATAATCCTTAGTAAACAATTATAGCTTTAAGTAACTATTCCTAATTCAAATAGTTTGCAATTATAAGGCATCACGTATTTCTATCAAATATCAATCATTTGTAACCAGATCTATTAGTAATACCACTCCACGTCAGAGTGGATCTAGAAGTAATGGTGATGATGGGATAATGCACACACCCCAGATTTATATGTGTGTATTCGTTTGTGTATGTGCATGTGTATGTGTGCGTGTGAATGCGTGTGTGTGGTTGGATGTATGTGTATGTGAATACAATATCAGTTAGTATGAGTCTAACTACTAAGAAACCAAATCAAACCTTTGTAGTGGATATAGCATATTCTAAGGCTCACCGACAAGGCGAGCATATATATAAAGTATATGTATGTGTTCATAGATTTATCTGTATGTGTATGTGTGTATGCGTTTGTGTATGTTCATGTCTTTTTACATGTGTGTATGTGCGTGTGTGTGTGTGTGCGTGTGTGTGTGTGTGTGTGTGTGTGTGTGTGTGACACTACAATACCGGTTAGTATGAGTCTTACTGCTAACTGCTACGTCAGAAGATAGATAATGGTTTGTAGTTCTGGCGGCGAATGGTACGCTTTTTCAACTCGTTTTTCCTATCGTCGTTTTGATTTTGACCCTCGGGCGAAAACGTTGTTGATTTCCTGTGTACAACATTCTTATTTACTTCCATCAGAGAAGAGTCAGTCTTTGTGAAAACAGCCACTCTTCCACTGCTGGAGAGAGAGAGAGAGAGAGAGAGAGAGAGAGAGAGAGAGAGAGAGAGATTCCCAGAGTAAAATTACCCGAAGATTTTAAATCAGCCGAACAAGATGGCCAACCGATATCAACAAGTCACCAAATAACGTGATTGGCAAAAATATTCGCCAAGGTTTTCCTTGATCTACGGCCAGATGGTAATGTCATCAACATGGTGGTGTTGATATTGGACCGCCGCTCCCGGTCACTGTTCGGGAAAGCATCGTTTGACAGGGCGACAAATACGGAGAAAAAAAAGGTCGTTATGTTATTAGCCTTTAAGTCGAATGTTCATTGCATGAACAAGATAGATGACGTTTGACGCCTCTTGAAAAATTCCCCGTTTGCATCTCGCTTTCTTCAACGGCTTCATCAATAAAAACCCAATAAATAAAGGAATAAATAAAATGTAATGGGTTTCGTTTATCCAGAGAAAGAAGAGAATTTATACCCAAAAGGATAATAAGAAAAAAAAATCGTAATGTACTCGGAGCTGGAAGTAAATCAAATGAAGCAATAAACATGTTAAATAGTTCCATGCATGAGAATTTAATCCAAATTCATGATAAATGCCCTACTAGATTCTCTGCCGTATATACTCGTATATAAGTCGACATTCTATATGAGTTGGTACTTTTTTTATTAATCATGTGATCCTGATGTTATGTGCTTCATGATTAAATAATTTTAGCATATGTCTCAACACATAACAAATCCCAGAACATTACAAAGATATACTACATCAACTCGAAAACAATGAAAAAATTAAAAACATATTAAATACAACAAGAATAATTAACCAAAAATCTTAAACAAATATTAACCTCGACCAAATTTGGGGAACACACTACACAGGGTGTTTCAAAATGCGGAAACAAAAGATGTAGATTATGCAATATAATTATAGAAGGAAAATCCTCTACTTTCAAAAACCCTCACACGATATTCAAAATAAATAGAGACATTGACTGCACCCAAAATAATGTAAATTATGTAATAGAATGTACAAACCGCAACAAAAAAATATACATCATCATTAACTAAAAGAATTTGACTACACAAGAGCAACATTACACTAATGAACAACAGAAAACTTTATGTATCAAACCATCTTTTCGAGTGTAAATAGGGTGAGTTTAAAGTGACGCCAATATAATAAACCGACGACTATACTCTACTCCTAATTAAAGAAAAACAGTTCATAGATAAATACAAACTACAACTAAACCGAAATTAATCAAACAAACACACCACACACACACACACACACACACAACAATAACTTTACTACACAAATATATATGATCTATATAATAGAATATACAAACTATGTAATGTATGTGCATATGTGCTTGCATATACACATCAATCTTACTAGCACACACACACACACACACACATACACACACACACACACACACACATAGACAAACGCACACGTACACACACGTGTGTGCAAACTCACCAGAACAGAAAATAAACTACAAACGCACACACACGACCTGTCAAATAAAAAAAATCTAACAAACTAAACATATACACGTACCATCAGGGAAGGGTTTGGCTCTCCACACATATAAGCACCTGTAAGATACAAATTTCAAAAACAATAAAAATAAGATAATATAAAATCTGTCACCCACAAGTACACACACACACACACAAGGCTTATGCGTGACCAACACCTATTTAGGTGCAAGGACATCCACCAAGTGTCATGGTGACACCTGCGCTCTCACTTCTGGCATCAGCTAGACCTTGTCATCACCAGGCGTGCCAATCTTGCAAGCATCCCTCACACCCGCACTTACCATAGTGCAAACTGCGACTCGGATCACTCCCTGGTTACCAGCAGAGTATGAATGACACCTAGAAAGATTTACTGTGCAAAATCAAGGGGGCGACCATGCATCAAGGACAACAAGAAACAGACACAGCAATTCTTAGGCGGTCTCCAAGAAGTTCTCACAAACAAGACGCTGTCGAAAGAAGAAGCCTCCATTGACGCAATGTGGTCTCACCTCAGAGATGCCGTCTACAACACTGCTATCACCACCTATGGTAAAAAGGAGCAGCAACATGAGACTGGTTCGAGGCCCACTGGGAAAAATGAAGCCTGCGGTTGAAGCTAAAAGGACAGCCCTTCTGGCACACAAGGTAGCGCCTAACCAAAACTCACTTGACGCCTGGAGGAGTGCCAAAAACAAAGCGTTGCCCGTCACTGCGCAAACACCTACTGGCTGAACCTGTACCGCGGAATAGAGACAGCTGCCAACAGGGGAGATGCAAGTGGCATGTACGAGGGCATCAAAAGAGCTACAGGCCCACCCATAACAAAGACTGCATCTCTAAAAGATAAACGGGGAGGAGTCATCACTGACAAAGGGGAGTAGCTGCAACTACCTGGAACTGTATGCAACCCAAAACGAAGTGACAGAAAACAATTTATTATATAACACAATATTCCATAAACAATAAACTCATTCGCTCATTTTTGAGGGGATAACTCTTTTCGATTTTCACCGATTTCTTTCTTCTTTCTTTTTTCCCAAACAATAACAATGAAAACACGTTTCATTCAATCATCAACAAGTTTAAGAATATTAATAACATTTCATTCTTTGCAATACAAATTATATCCATCTACCAAAACTTTCAAATTTTTAACGGTCTCTGCGTTCCAAATGATTAAAAAAATATTCTTTTTTCGAACATTTAAAATTCTGTCTTGACTCCAACGGATTTTTATCTCTACTCAAAACATTTTAAAAAATTCACTCTGATGAAGGTCGTAAAAAATCTCTGTGTACGGAATATTTTTACATTTTTCCTATTATTATTATTATCATCATTTCAACTCCATCTGATTATTTTAATAATAATAATAATAATAGCGTAAATCCGTAAACATTTTGATAAACGGACCGAAACACATATCTAAGTGATATCGATTAAAAGTGATATCGATAAAATTAATTTTTATCCATCTACATTTCTTTTCTTTACTCATTTTTTCCTCATATTGTCGGATTCAATTCCCTTTCTATTCTTACATATATATATATATATATATATATATATATATATATATATATATATATATATATATATATATATATTCGGACACATAATGTGATTAATTAAAATATTTTAAACACATGTCGCTAATGTAAAATAATTTTTTTTTTTATTTAAAAAAATAATAATAAATAATACTCTTTTTCCTGAAATATTTAATTTTCTCCTGTTGGACAACACTTAGACTCCTAGACTGATTGCCAAAGTTAAAGATTACTGTTGGTCCCACTATTTACCCACGGCAGAAAGGAGAGTAGCTGGATGCATACCTTTCCCAATGATATTAGCACTATGAGAAAAGCAAATAGCCTCGTCCATGATTTGAACTCTGGTCGACGAGTCCTGTGATTCTAACCATTACGCGCCTGCCGTATATACTCATGTATTAGTCGACATTATATATGGTTAAATAATTTTGTTTTGGAAGAGCAATTTTAAACAAGCTAGAAAAATATATCTTTAAAAAAAATGCGAAAAACCTTCCCCAAGTCGAATAGCAATTATAAGTCAACATATTAACAGGATGACTTCATACAAAAATGATCGGGTACTAGCAACGGTACCTGGTATTACCCGGGCGTTAAATTTCTTTTCGGTATTTTTAAAATGTTTTTTCTTGTTTTTGTTTTTGCTTTTTTGTTTTCTTATTTTGTTTGTTTTCGTTAAATTAAATAAGTCCATGTATACAGATTTAATCCAAATTTATGATAAATTCTCAACCAGATTCAACTGCTGTATATACTTGTATATGTCGACAACCATGAAGTTATATGTTTTATGTTTAAATAATTTTAGAAGAGAAATTTCAAAAGTGTTAGTAAAATATATTTTTTAAAAGCTACCTGCTTGGATTAAAAATCTTCCCAAGTCGAATATCAATTATGATTCAACAGATCTACAGAATGGCTTCATGCAAAAAAAAGATTGGGGACCAGCAAAGTCTCTGGTATTATCCGGTCGTCAAATATGTCTTTTTATTTTCAGTGTTTTTTTTTAAATAACTGTGCGTATTAGTATATAACCAACACAAGATCCTTATAATTTATTAGTATATCTATGGATACACTAGCACTGAACATTCGGTAAAGAAAGAAAAACAAATCTCATGAACAATGCACATATGAATGTTTAATACATACAAGATGTAATAATATATGTCTCAAGCAGGTAAACTGTACACAATACTCCTAAAAGCGACCAAACAATGTTTGGTAGTACAAAAGGGTAATGTAAAGGTTTATTCAACAAACATTTGAAAGGGTTTTCATCATGTGCCAGTAGGATTTATCTCGCTGGAGAGAGATAAGAATAGGTGTTATGCCGGGGTGCTATGCCAGGGTGCTATAATGCCATTTCTCAGAGCAATTAAGATTACTTGGCAGTGCCCATCACATCCCCATAGCCAATTAAGTTATCGATATACTGTGACGATTCATTTCCATTATGACATCTCCAAGAACAATAGGGGATATCTAATAGTACCTATCTCTTTACTGGGTTATATGGTACCAAACGATCTTTGACCAAACTAACACACGTAATGAAGTGATCTGAATACTCTGTTAACTGTGAATAAAGAAAAGGAGACAATCCACTTGCCCGAAATATTTTGTTAGATATTTAGACGAATAGAACATATTACAAAATAGGATTGTTATCTATATATTAATACTTTCTTCCTTAATCTTCCGACCGTTATCATCTTGCAACACACTCCCTTTAAAAGTGAGACCGTCCAAGTTATCTATGATTAAATTCAAAAATATAAATTCTGATTATCTGATGTTGCTTATATGCCGAATTCCTAGTTCCAATGAGTGTCGTTATCTCAGCTAAATAATGAACCATTCCGTTTTTATTATAAAGAAAGAAATACAAGAAAAATGACACGCTACATGCGGAAGTGATGACGGTAATTTATTTCAATAGAACATAAGGAAAAGATGAAAAGAAGGAAAGATAGAAAAACAATAAAAGAGAGTTAAATCAAGATTATTATACGTTTTACATATTGAACTATATTAGTGATAGCTCTTAAGTAAACCTATCAAACGTTGTAATTGAATTAGCATACTGTGATATATCCACCAGTCCTGCTTGTAATAAATATTAGTATTACATCTGCCATCTTGTGGTTTACACGTGTTGTTATTGGGCAAGCATTACAAGTTAATTTGTTGCCAACGAATTAAGACGAATGGAAGATATTACAAAACAGGAAGAAACATTTTCGCTTCAATATCTATATATTAATACTCATGTTCCTTAAAAGTGCAACCGTTATCATCTTGCAACTCCTCCTGGTCAAAGATGAGATCGTCCAAATCGTTCAAGATGAAATGCAAAAATTTAGATCCTGGTTATCTGGTGTTAATCATCCGCCGAATTATTTCTTATGAGTGTTGATACCCCAGCTAAATGATTGACCATTCCATTTTTATTATAAAGAAAGAAAGGGAGGAAAGGGTCATGCTACACAGAAAAATATAAGAAAAAAGAAAAAAAGAAAGAGAGTAAGAAAAAAGAGGGAGGGGTGAGCGCGTGGAAGCTATAATATTAACCTGTTTCAATAAGAAAAATAATGAAAAGATGAAGAGAAGGAAAGATATTATGATATATTATTATATATTGAACTATTTAGCAATAGCTCTTAAGTAAACATATCAAACGTTGCGATAATTAAATTATTATACTATTGTATATCCACAGGTAATGCTAGTAAATATTAATATTAGATCCACCATCTTGGGTTTATACGAGTTATTGGGTTTGTAGAGACGAATTAAGACGAATGGAAGATATTACAAAACAAATGCAAAAATCTCATTTTCGCTTCAATTTGAAGAAAATATTATTGTAATAAAGCAGTTCTTCTTATTTTTTGTATGTGATTGGTGAATATTTTATGTGTGAAGCCACACGTTTCACCTATTCATTTTTCATCTTGCATCTAATGAAATGGATTATTCATACATATGTTGGTTGGTTCATTGGTTGGATTGTATGGCATGTCAACACTTGCTGGGTCATTTATACTGAAGATGTTTTGCTTTATTAATTGATGGGCATTCAAATTTTTTAACTCATTTTTTTAATCTATTTAACCCATTGATTGGGTCCCTAACAGATACTACAACTCCGAGTCAAAGTGGACCTGGGAGTAATGGTGATCAAGAGGTATTCCACATTCTTCAGAACTCCAGAATTGGAACCTCACCATCAGATAGAGTTTAACGTCATATCCAGGACATTAAGACCCTTAGAGAGATTGAATTCTAGAACATACATGATTAAGCGGCTTGGTTGTTTTCCACAAGGGCAATAGGGGCGGAACAATCCTATATTTGCTAGGGCTTGACGTGACCAGGTGATTGATCGGAGGGTGTCTCTCAGACTGCCCGTCTAGCTGAGCATTTCATGACATGCAATGCCCCACTTTGGTCCTTACTTAAGCTAGACGGCCAGTCTGAGAGACACCCTCCGATCAATCAACTGGTCATTCTTAAATATCATGGCTCACCACCCATGGTTAACAAGTGGTCCTAGTGGATCGTTCTTACCTCTGTGCGGAGGGGGGGTATTCTAAAGCCCCAGTCGACAGGGCTTTCAATCATATGTCTTTCCACCAATTTTTCACTTGAACAGAGACAATTTTAAAAGTCGACTTATACACGAGTACACAGATCAATTTATGAAAATGATTACTCTGCATGTTTTTTTTTGTCTTTGATTGTTTTGTTTGTTTGTTTGTTTATTGTTTTTTGTGGGTTTTTTTTTTTTTTTTGCTTCGTCGACGTTAATTAATGAAGAACAAATTTCCGTACGAGGATCCATAAAATTTCATGTTAATTAACAGTTGACCTTTTAGAAAAATTTGTCCGTAGGCAAGACAGGAAGTAGTTTCATCAATTACGCTTTTCAAATAAAAAGAAACGTAGAACATACCAGCAGCAGCAGCAACAACAACATCGGCGGCGGTGGCAGCAGCATTAGCAGTATTTGATTTGTACGAATTGAAGGTTGTGACGTAAAAAGAAAAGAAAAGTACAAGAAACATCGTTAGTGGTCGCCTTTAAGTTTGATTTTATCAAATATTCCAGCCAATCAGATTGATGACGACGATGTAATGAAAGACGGACAAACAAGTGATGTTTATAATTGGTTAATCAACTTCTAAGTCAAAACGAACAAAAAACTCGTTCAACTATGCTTATGTCAGAGTGCTTTAGTAGATTCAACAAGGTAGGAAGCAGGGGATAGATAGATAGATAGATATGAACAGAATGGGATAAATAGATATACTGATAGATAGTTAGATATGAAGAGACTGGGATAGATAGATAGTTAAATAGATAGAATATTTTACATGTTATAGAATATATTTCTTACTGTTATATTATATGTTTATGTTGTAGAATACATATCTTAGTGTCATATGTGATGCTCTTCCTTCCACCCATGCAACGCCAGGTATCCCTTTCAGTATATATATATAATATATATATATATATAGAGAGAGAGAGAGACAGACAGACAGACAGACAGACATTATATCGCATAGACAAGAAACTGACAGTTACCAAGTGCCGTTGACTCTATGTCTACGCTATCTTAACTTATATATATATATATATATATATATATGTGTGTGTGTGTGTGTGTGTGTGTGTGTGTGTGTGTGTGTCTGATCCAACATCGGAGACAAGTATCAATTAAAACATTGGCCTATTGGTCTTTACGCATCGACTTATTCTTGTTAAATCTTTTATCAATATGCACCAAACATCGGGCAAAACCTTCTGACCTTGCAGACCAGATGTCAATTCCCAATTGACCAACTGACCCCTATAAAACCCAAGCTATTTTTACGGAATGTCCATCGATTGTCTCCCTTGTGTGTAACTCTCACCTTCTTCTAAATAATCAGACAAAACTGATTGCATTCTTTCCTTTCATACACAACTTTACTTATATTTTTCAACAATTCACTACAATAACACCACCTCTTGCACGAGTACGCAATGCACACACACACACATACATACACATACATGCAGATAGATAGATAGATAGATAGATATGAACAAAATCGTATAAATAGATATGAAAAGAATGGCTGTTTTGTTTTATGGCATATTAACCCTTTTCGGGTCATTTACTGACGAATCAAGTCATTTTGATATTTGGATTCTTACAGTAATTGCTGTTGCTTAACTTTGATGATTGAGCAGGAAATTGTGCTTTCAACGAGACTTGACCATAAACAAACAGAATGGGTAGATAGATAGATAGATAGATATTAACAAAAATAAAATAGATAGATAGATATGAACAGAATGGAATAGAAAGATAGATAGGTAGATATGAACAGAATCAAATAATCAATTTTTTACATTTTTTTGTCCCTGGAGAGAAAATGTTATTTTCCAATTACTTTTGCCTAAGGTAATGGATAAGACCTCGTCTGTTTCTCTTAATAAAAACTATTTTTTTTAAATCTTACTAAATCTCTCAATTACCCCGTGAGTGCCTACAGCCAACCAGTAAGCACCAATGTGTTTTCAACTCTTTTTCCAAAAATTTGTTATCGTGACGATTGATTCTTGACATGTCACTGTCAATCCCGCTTCCACATATATTCGACACATCCGTTCTAACTCGAGGGCGTTAGTCGGGGCCATTATGTGTAAGACATGTTTTAGTCACGCGAGAAAAGACGAGATTAGAATATGTGGAATTATGAAAATTATTCATCGTTCATTTTTTCTGTTTATAAATTCTGCGACCGTTTTTTTTTATTTGAATCGACATTTGTATAAATTATACAAGTCTACATTCTTATTATTTATTATTCATATTTTTTTACCTTCACCCTAGAAATCTCTGGATTAAATTTCTAAGAACCAAGTGACAGCAAGTTTCATCACAGCGTCTTTGTATTCTCCAGCATTCTTAGCACAGCTGTGGTCTAAATAATTTCAGCTGCTTTGCGGATCCCTCATACTGCCAATCTTTTTGCTGGGATCTAGGAACCCTTCATAGTGCTCCAGTGAATACTGGCACCATTGTCAATCTTGATATCTAAGAAATCTAGCTATTTTAAATAAGGTTATTGTTATATAGTACTATTGCATACTCACTCTTAATATGTAGAGTATATCTTCTTACTTCGTATATAGTATGCCTGTATACCCGTGGCTGTACATAGGCGTACTTGTCATCTTCACTTAGATACGTATTTTATATTTCTTTTAACTTGCTGTCTTCCATTTTAAGTTGTAATTTCTTTTATCTCTAAGCAAGTATCTTCTTAGCTTGGGCTGGTATTTTCTTAATTTCTAGATCTGTTTGTCTTTGTATCTGGTAGATGTCTTTTGATAAAAGCTGGAACTTTTGTATTTGTGTTGTTATGGAGTTTTTGTTAACAACACAAGATATTAGGGTTTTTTTGTTTTGTTTATCCCAGATCACAAATACAGATGCAAGATTTTGGCCAATTGAACGAGAGCCGCCATTTGCCCGTCTCCCTCAATGGTTATCCACAGATTGATTTTCTCGGGTGTTAAGTGGAGGGTTCTCATCTTAACCGCCATCAAATTTGAGCGCTGTTGTTCTATCTATAAACATCTTTCTCAACCGACCCACAATTAATATGACTCTTAACTTCGAGAAAAATAATGTAAGTTCTTACTCTGAACAATTACAAGATGAAGCATGGGGAGTCTCCGTGGTGTAGTGAGTAACACAATGGACTACGACATCATTGTAAGCGAGTTCGAACTCCATTGGCACTATTACGTACATTTTTGTACTAATACCCTTGGGAAATATAGGAACACCCTCATCCCCCTTGATACGGGTTAAATAGTAAGTGTTTACTAATATCCCACCAAGGATCATTATCGTGGGGAACCTGCACAAACCGAAGCTCATGGCTAGTGTTTAAAACTTGTGTATATTCCCTCGGCACTCCTCTTTTGAGGCGCCCCAGGCATTGGGCAATAAATCCAGCCCTTTAAATGGGGGGGAGGAGTTACTTGAGATCCCGCTGATATCAATATCTTACCAGTCCAATGGACGAAGCCACTGGACACAGGATTCCAAAGAAACCAGGTAACGTATGAGTTAAATAGTATAACTACTGTTCTTCAACAAGAATAGTTTTAGCAAATTTAATGCTAAACCCCACCAACGTTTATATGGCATTAAACAAAGAAAGCAAACCAAACCAAACAAGATGAATCCCTAAGTAAAACTGTCGTTTTGATTAAGGTTTCACCTTGTAATGTAAATATGCCATGTTTGATTTAGTTTGATTTAGTTTGATTTATTAATCCAATAAATCATTTGGAAATTTGACTCTTGGGGACAAATTGGAAAATTGAATCTCCACTTCGAACAGCCGAGCTTAACTAATGAATTCTAAAATTCTAACGAGGCAACTTAACAGGCAAAACTCTTAAAATAAATGCCATATCGTCTGTTGCTGCTCAATTCCAACAGCCAATCAAGTAATGGTCAGACACAATTTCCCATTAACAGGAAACATTTTCTACTGCCGAGTTATAGAGTTACAAAAAAATCTATATATTAATACTCATGTTCCTTAATTGTACGACCGTTATCAAACGCCCTCTGGTTAAAAATGAGACAGTCCAAATCGCTCAATATGAAATACTGATAATCTGGGGTTGCTTACACGCCGAATTGTTATTTCTTATGGGTGTCGATACCTCAGCTAAATGATGGACCATTCCGTTTTTATTATAAAGAAAGAAACGGAAGAAAAAGGACATGCTACACAGAAAAAAATAAGAAGAAAAAAAGAAAGTAGGAGAAAGATATATAGAGAAGACCAGTGCGCGGAAGCGATAACGCTAATCTATTTCAATCAAACATAATCAAAGAAGGAAAGAAAGAAAAAATAGAGAGTTAAATCAAGATCATTATCTTTACAGACTGAACTATTTTGGAATAGGAACTAAAATAAACAGGTCAAACGTTGTGATATTTAAATTATCATACTGTGGTATATCCACAGGTCCTGCTAGTACTTAAATATTCCTTTCTTAGATCATCGTCAATATTATGTATTCTTTGTTGGGCGCAACTCTTTAATTTGAATCAGTGTGTAACAATCTCGAAAGATTGTGGTTGATCAAACCCATTATCAGAATGACGGAAGATGAAATAAATTTCTAATTGAAAATTATTTATGTCACAAAACAAATAAACATTCAATGATTTTGTATTACAAAGGCGAACACAATAAGAATTATCAATTTATTATTAACGACTGAGTTTGATTATATTTACAATTACGATGAAAAGAGGATATCGATTGGAATAGAAGTAAACATATTAGGATAGATAGATAGATAGACATGAATAGACTGAGATAGATAGATAGAGAGAGAGAGAGAGAGAGAGAGAGAGATAATGGAATTATATAAAGGATCTGAACATATGAGATAGATAAATAGAAAATAGACAGTGGTAGACAGATATATATGTTTATACATAGGTAGATAGATATTAACGACTGAGATAGATTAAAAAATATCTACTAAAGAAACGGTTTTATCTATATAAATCTCACCTCACTCACTTTTTCGTCCCCCATCCCCCATTCTAAAACGGATTTCATCAATTTTATTGATCAGCTCATTAAGTGACTTTGTCGAATAATCTTCGATTGGCGATTTGTTTTTATTTATTTATACAATTAAATACAATTAAACAAATCAAACTACAAATCATGAATTATTTTTCTTGTTTATTATTGTTTTTTGATTATTGGTAAATATATCCCCGGAAATATTTCCAATTTATTTGATGACATCTCTCTCTCTCTCTCTCTCTCTCTCTCTCTCTCTCTCTCTATCTATCTATCTATCTATCTATCTATCTATATATATATATATATATATATATATATATATGTCGCTGTGTATGCGCGTGCGTGTGTGCGTTTACGTGGGTGCACGGGTGTACGTGTGTGTATATGCATATCTATGTGTTGTAATATAAGAGATCTTTAGACACCCTGATGCTGAATTATGTGTGTGCATATATGTGCGTGTGTGTGTGTGTGCGTGAATGTGCGCGTGCATTTGTGTATGTAAATGTGTGAGTGTGTGTGTGTGCTAATGAAAATTCTTCTTTAGAGACCCTAACTCTGAAGAACGTGCGCACCTGTGTGAGTATGCGTCAATATGTGTAAATGTGTATGCGCGCGTGTGTGTGTGTGTGTGTGTGTGTGTGTGGTAATGAAAATCCATGCTTAGAGACCCTGATTCTGAAGTATGATATCAAAGCATTCACCTGTCCCCAAACCTACCCTCTACCCCCTCACTCCTCACTCCCCACCCACCCCAGATGACGGTCACAACCTTCCCCAACCACCCCACCCTCAGATGCCGATCACAAACCGAGGCAGTGAATGCTAATCCGAAAAAGGATTAACGTCACTTGTTCTGACAATAAATCCGTACAAAAATATATCTTCATTTTTCAACATAAATTTTGCATCTTCTCTTTTCTCAATATGCAAAACAGACTCCCGCTTCTCCAATGCTCGACATGAGAATTATTGGTTCCTTTTTTCTCTTTCTTTAATGGCATATCAACTTTCGTGGATTATTTAATGCCGAAGACATTCTTTTAGAAGAATAGTAATAGTACTATTTAACCCATAGCTGGAAGGATGAGGGAGTTCCGTATTAGTTCGAAAGTGAACGTAATAATGCGACTAGAGATCGAACTTGCTTACTAAAATTTTATCGACGAGTTTACTTCCTACGACGATAACCCTTACGCTACAAGCGCCCTCAAGTGAGGTTTTTACTCGTACAATAATGTAGGCAATGTTAGCGATGACAGTCATTGTTGATCTTGAAATTTTGAAGCTGAGTTTGATTAAAGATTTAAAAAAAAAACATTCTTAACATTGAGACTTTAACCAAATATTCAATGGCTGGTTGGTTATTTTGTTAAATGGGATATCAACCCTTCCATCCTAAAATCCAACCCCTCCTCAACATGTTAGTATCAGAGCTATGCTGTCCGGATCTCAAGTTTCTGGTAGGTCCTCCCAAGGCGGATTGGTCTGTCAAACAGTGGTATCAGAGCCACAACCCGGCTAAAACAGCTCTGGTGAAAATCCAAAGGGCGTCTCCATTATCGTCAGGAATCAACAACTTTTAGCGTCCTTGTCACTGCATCTATGGAAAATCTGCCGCAAACAAGGACATCTCCTTCCCTTGACCGGGATATGCATACGGGGTTGACTGCTTGTGAATTTCTTATTCCTTTGTTACTCTTTTTATGAGTTCACTATCTCGTTCATTCGAGATACGGTGAACTTGTTGGATGGAGCCAGCTCAACCGACCCAAGGTGAATGCCGTAACAACAACAACAGCAACAGCAACAATAACAATAACAACATATCAACCCTTGTGAGCCACTCAATGCCAAATCCTGGCTTTCTCTATACAGGATTTGTAAGCAAATTTTGGAAAATATTTTTGGCTTTATAAACTGGTGAGAATAATTTCACGTTAGATTTAACATTAAAATCTGTATCAATAAACTAGTAAAAATAATTTACATTGGGACTCTAATAGGTACTACACCTCCTTATCAAAGTGGATCTGGGAGTAATGTCAATGAAGTCATACTCCGCTCTCCCGGAGCTCCAAAATTGGCACCACTAGATGCACTTTAGCGTCATACTCAGGACATTAAAATATCCAATGCTTTTCACCCAAATCTTCATCTGTTTTATTTTTGTCCCAACCCTATTGCTTTTATGGCAACACCCAACCCTTTTTATCATATGTGTTAGAAGGCGGTGGCTGAGGGTCTTAATGTCCTGGGTGTAATGTTAAACTGCATTTAGTGGTGAAATTCCAATCCTGGAACACTGAGAAGTGTCCCTTTGTCGTCATTGCTCCCAGATACACTCTGAGCCGGGGTGGTAGTAGCTGTTAGGGTCCCATCTATTGGATAAATAGATTAGAAAATGAATATTAAAAATGTATTTTTAAAAATCTGAGTGTGATAAAAAATCAAATACCCAGCAAGAAATAATAAATCAAAATGTCTTCGGCATTAAATAACCCAACAAGAGTTGACAAGCCGTACAATCCAACCAGCCAACAAAACATGGATGATTCGTTTGATTTATGTAATAGTGGGCATGTTTGGTTAAGAGAATGATACATCTTTCACTGGAACACTTTAAGTTGCAAATATTCATATGAAAACTAAGCGAGAAGGAAAAAAATTGTGAAAATTTGGTTATTTTTCGTCATTTGCTTCGCCCCATCTCCCTAAAGTCTGTAACCAGTTAAGAGCCAAGAAACGTTTTTCGATAAAATTTGCTCAAATCCCAAGTTTAGATTGTTTCTCTTTGCTGTGATCTCCTGGCCACTCATAATCTGCCACGTGACTGGACGTGATTGGTTGCCTGTCAAAAAGGCCGTAATTACAAAACGAAAATCCTCTCGGATTTCTCCATCAATCCATACACGGACAACAAATGACCTCCTCTTCAACCCGGTCAATTACTGGTCAATGTTGGTCCATCGTAAATGTGATCGCTGTTATAAGTAATAAGCTCCTTACTTATCAGCCTCGTTATCTGATTGCAAATCTGACCGTCAAAAGATCACAGATTCTTTTGACCTTTTCGAGTGAAATTGCCGAAAAGAGGGTCGTTGCTATTGGCAACTTGAAAGGAACCAACCACTGGAATCAAAGGCTTTTAAGATATTCCATATTTACCGCACATTCATAATCCTCCCGAATATTTTGAACAGGAAATCGAACTGTTTATTGATTGAGATCACAAAATATTCAATCAGTTGCTGCATTAGAAACAATCAGTTACAATATATACATTAACCCCCCCCACACACACACACACATACGCATTCATATATATATATATATATATATATATATATATATATATATATATACCGTGTTTCCCTGAAAATAACACTTACCTACGAAATTAGACCCAGCGTAATTAAATATTATCTTAATATAAGACCTCTTTTAAAAATAAGCCCTAGTTGAGAGCAGCAGACAGACGAAAGAAATAAGCTTTCTTACCAATCACGACATGCAATTTTTGGGAATCTTGGGTGGGGAGGGAGCAAAGATTCCTTCTGAATAATCAAATCCTCACAAATGCTATTCCATTCACCTGATTTCATCCCCAAATTCACCCCTCACCCGTCCACTTTCTCTTCTATATAACTAATGTATGATGCACTAATGATCAAATAAACGGCTGATTATGACTCAATGCAGGGCGAAATATATCCTACATATACTTGTCTGAGTTTGTTCCTTTGTCCACATTTTGCCTCTATTCTTTACTCTCTCTCTCTCTCTCTCTCTATATATATATATATATATATATATATATATATATATATATGTGTGTGATTGCCACTTCTTCACAGAAGAAGGTCATTTCTACAAGTTCGGTTGTGAGCACGCCGATGCCTCAGGAATCGAGCTATTACGCGCCCTGTCACACAAGGGAGACGTGAGACCCTAGCTTCCTCTCGTATGGGACCCTAGGTGACTGAGAAGCCCAACCCTCGACAGGCCAACCCTGCCACACGCATCACTTATGTAATGTGGCGTAAATGTAGGAAATTTATCCAGGACGCACGACATGTGCGGCATCGTAAAGCCCGTTTCTGGATGCAGTGCTCGGGTCGTCTTGTTTCAACCCATATGATTTATAGCCATTTTCTCCCACTCCTCAACATTTATGTTAAGAGTTTTAAGGTTGTTTTTGATGACATCCGTAAATTTGTCTTGTGCCTCGGACGTTTCCCACACTACAGTTCTCCATAAAATAGTTGCTTCGGGAGTCTGCCGTCTTCCATTCTAGCAAGATGTCCAGCTCAGCGCATTTCTATGCCGGACACATTGGCCTGTTGTGGGACATCGGCGTCTGGCGTAAGGGATTACACCTAATGTTTAAAATCTTCCTGATACATGTCTGATGAAATCTCTCCAATGCTTTGATGTGTCGAAGATACATAGTCCACGTTTCCGAAAAATACAGGAGTATTGACAAGACACATGATTCATACACACTGAGCTTCCTTCTGATGGCAATACCTCTGTCCTACATACACGTTTCTCGAGTCCACCGAAGGCCCTGCTTGGCAGTTTGATTCTTATATATATATATATATACTAGCCAAAGTACCTGGTCCATGACCGGACTAAAAAAACTTAGCAACGCCAGAGAGTGAGTGAGGAGAAAACAGGTGTAAGGGAGAAAATAAGAGGAAAATGATTAATTAAACTAAAAAATCCCTGAGAATTTGTATAGTAGAATGTTTGTTTATTTTATGATTTTTTTTCTTTTTGTTTACATTTAAGATATTATTTTTAAAACTGCATTCCTAAACTTTATTAAAGATTTAACGATAAACAAAACTAAGAATTAATGTATTATAATATTCGTTTATTTTAAGAATAGTCTCTTTTTGTTGTTTACATTTTTTGAACAATTTTATTTTTTTAAAGGATCTTCTTTGCCAGTTGATTTCAAATGGTAGAAATGTATTCGTTTAATCGTTTTTACTGTATTAAAATGTAAGTATAAAATGCTAAGAATTAGATATTTACAATTGCTCGTATTACAATTTCTTTTTTTTTTTTTTTTTTTCCTAAAACTCTTTTGTACATACGAAAAAATTAAATACTGATTAAAAAAGAAATATATTTTATTCTAAAATGAAAGTATTAATAATAAAAACAAACTCGAGTTATCATTAATCGTTAAATTAAATGTTTTCATTTATTATATTATTTACTTTGCTGTCAAAAATAATTCAATCAATAAAACCACATACAAATTACATATTTAGAAAGATTATTTTATTTTATTTCTAAAATTAGACCGGTGATACGTGAGAATTCCGAGCTGAAACGATTAAGGCACAAATTTGTCAACACCAAATTACTAGAAGCGGCGCCATTTTAAATCATTGCTGATATAGGCAGCAGCCAGCGAATTTATTTTATATTAGCAGCAGCAGCTATGCCACGATTATCGCAAATTGTTTGATTTTTGTTTAATTAATTAATTATATCCCTTAATCAGTAAAAAAAATCAATAACCAAATTCGGTGTGTTTTTTAGTTGTAAGTATGTAAAGGTATATGCAAGATTTCGAATCTGAATAACATCTCGTTTCTGAGTTATAAGTCGACACGTACATACTAAACTTTCTTTATATATATATACATATATATATATATATATATAATATATATATATATATATATATATATATATATATAACGATAGCTCAGAAGGAATATCCTACAAATTGAAAATTGCCAATCGACTCAATGTGCTGTTGGGAGGGCGGGGACACCAATTTGTCACACTTTGTTACCACTGGGCAAATTACAGGCACCAATCAAATGGCCGAAATTAACAAACTTTTGAGAAGATGTGTAAAAATGAAAGGAACCAATAGAAATCAACCAATGGAAGAACACAAAAGCTGATATTGATTGGTTCAGGAACGTATTAGAACAAAATCGAGTGCATCTTCGTCCAATTCGATATCAAAGAATATAACTCTTCCATTCTTAGTTGACAAGGTCATCGATCTGGCAAAGCAATTTTATAGATGTGGATAATAATCAAATCGAAATAATTTAAATACTGTCAGATGTCGACACTATGTGTAAAAATTAATATTTGGACGAAAGGAATGATAATTTCGGATTCGACGTCATTATGGGGAGCTTTGACGGAGGGAGTCTTGAACTAAACGGGAAATTCCTGTTGTGAAATATCGCGTGACGATATAAGAACAAAATAACAAAAGAAAATAATAAATAGAATAAAGAAAATAGAATAAGAAATTTTAAAAATAAGATAAAATAATAAAATAAAAACAAAAAATAAAATTTACATTTCTACCATTATTTTTGGTCACTTGACTCATGGGTTCGATAATCCCACTAAAAGACCATGCTCACTTTGTTTTGCTCTTTCTTCTTTTTTTTTTTTCTTTACTATTTTCTTTTTTACCGCCAGCCTCGATCAAGGAAAGACTCTTTTCGAAGCAGCTCCTATAACCCAGACATATCAAAGCAGCACACAAGTACCCCAACTAAATGACACGTTGACTTGGCCAGGTTCTTGTATCTAAATTACTTTAACTCTTTTCCCAAAGGAACTGAACAGTAAATACCACGAGGACTTTCTTCCAAGGAATATAGAATAAAACGGGTACGTGAAAAGAAATGGTTTGTTAGCTGTTTTTATTGGTGGTGACAATATCAGGCGTCAGGGGCTTCTTTGTCCTTTTTTACAAGATATCTATCTGATCTTCATTTAAGAGGGTTTTTAAAATTAAATGCTTATTACTTAAGAAATATAAACAATTTTACGTATCAGTTTATTCGACATTTTTTATCTTCTTAACTGAAACACTTGGCCGCCCTGTCGGTGGGGCAGTAGAATACACCCACTGGAATTCTGCAGAGGGTAAAAAAAATTGGGACCTCCTGTTTGCCGTGTGTGGCCCCAGGCTGCTTAAGAACGGATTTCTGTTGGATGAGCAGTACATGGCATGCTACACTCTATTTTAGCCCTTACTTGGGCAAGAGGCGATGAGAGAAAGCCACCCATCCCAGATCAATTGGTTGGACATGTCAAGTCCTAGTACCTATATGATTTCCCTGGCCCTATTGCTCTTATAGCAAACCCCAATCTTTTTATCATATGTGTTAGAAGGCAGTGGCTAGATTTTATTTCTGGAGATTTTGGGTGTGGAGTACCCCATTATTGTTATTACTACCAGGACCACCCTGTCTCGGAGTGGTAGTGCTTGCTAGGTTCCCATCTATAGGTAAAATAGATTTAAAACATGTGTTTTACAAAAAATAAGTTGTTTTTTTCATGAATAATCAACAAGAATGAATAAAAGAAAAATCTTCGGCTTAAAATAACCCAAGTGTTTATGCTGCAAAATTCAACCAACAAACAAAATCAGTTGAATTTGGTTTAAATTTGTTTTCTTTGTTTAATGGTATATCAATCTTAATGTGATACTTTTCCCCCGGGTATTAATCAGAATGTGAACGTAATAATGCGACTGGAGTTCGAACTCACTTACTACGATGTCCAGCACGTTAGTCACTACGCAACGAGAACTCCCTCGAAACATTTGGGAATGTAGATTTTATAGGCCATAAAAAAAAGAAAATGTTCCTCCCCTATACCGTGTTTTCCCGAAAATATGGTCTACCCGCAAAATAAGCCCAAGTTGTGAGACGGCAATTAGAAGAAAGAAATAAACATTCTTCACAATCACATCATGCGACACAGACACTTGACATCCCTTGAAAATAAGCCCATGTGTTATATTTCGGTGTAAAAATTGATATAAGCCCTGACTTATTTTGGGAGAAACACGGTACATATATCATTATCATCGACTCAGATCACACACATACACACACAGAAAACACACACACGCACACACACACGCACACACATACACACACAAATGATAGTTACAAAACACATCTACAATTAAATTGCCAGTCGATTTTCCATAAAATCTATCAAAGCAGAAATATCTAATAAAGACGAAAAACAGAATATATGAAGACATTAGAGGACAATGAACTTTATGCCAACCTTCGAGTCAATAACAGTAATAATAACAATAATAGCAGATGTTCACGTGACATATTATATGGCTTACTCGTTCTTCAATAAATGTGTGCCCACTATTCTGGTCGGGGGGGGGCATGTTCTTCAAATTGTTTGACAAATATTTTCCTCTTTAAGCAAGAATTTTCAACGATAACTTCAAATTGAATTACAGCGAAATAGAAATAAAAAAGCTCCCACCCCCAAGAAAAATAATTAGCAGTCACAAGTCTAAATTATTGGAAGCAGAGAACAACACTAATGAACCTAAATGTAACCGTAGGCGAAATGAGGAGTGTCCTTTGCATGGTAGTTGCCTTGTTGTTCCAGATCGAACAACTAAAGCAAAGAACTAGGATAGTGCAAATACTAATATGGTTACGTTTGTCCCTCTGCAGCAGGAAGAATGTGGAATGCATTTACCCAACCCGTTCGCTACGAGTTTGTCTTTCATTAATTATTCATATTTGTTGTACATTAAAAAGAACGATGGTATTATTTAATGCTAAGCAGTGATAACGGCTTCTACCACAATCGACACATAAACTTCAAATTGTGTGGGACCACATAAGTTATTCATCTAACCACGTGTCATAGCGAACATTCTTTTCTCTTACTTTCTTTTTCCCACAATGCACCGCGTCCTAAACCGGATGTCACTCTTTGACCTAACTGTCCAGGGAGGAGGGAGCAACTCTAGATTTTTTAAGTTAATCCTTACATAAATGACTCCAATAATGGCGTATAGTAAAATGAACACATCGTGGTGACAACGATGATAGTCGTGTAAAATTGTACTAATACTCATGTTCCTTAATTGTACGGTCTTCATCATCTTGCAACACCCTCAGGTTAAAAATGAGTCCGTCCAAAATGAAATGCAAAAATGTAGATCCTGATTTTCTAGGTTGCTTATCTATCGGATTCTTATTTCGAATGACTGCTGTCACCTCAGCTAAATAATGGACCTTTCGGTTTTCATTATAAAGGAAGAAAGGGAAGAAAAAGAACATGCTACACAGAAAAAATATAATAAGAAAGAAAGAGAGTAGGGGAAGATAGAAAGAGGAGGTGCGACGAAGCGACAATGCTATTCTGTTTCAATCGAAAAAGAAGAAAAGAAGGAAAGAAAGAAAAAAGAGTGAGAGAGAGAGAGAGAGTTAAATGAAGATTGTTATACTTTTTACATATTGAATTATTTAGCAATAGCCCTTAAGTAAACATATCGAACGTTCTAAGGATTATATTATCATACTGTGATATATCTACAGGTCCCGCTAGTAAAAATTTTATGTTGAACTTGTTATATTCAATAAGAAAACGGATTCTTTGTTGTGTCCGAATCTAAATAAAAGATTATGTAGAGGAACGATAGTTGGTCGAGTGTCGTCTCCTCGTACCGTATAAACAGTAGTGTGCCAAGAGGGAGGCGGGGAGGGTGGTCCACACCGGGCGGTACAATTTATGAGTCAGCACATTCGAGTTGTGGAGGCAATGCAGATAAAGGACATTTTCTGTTGCTTATTCAACTGATTTGAAAATTCAACCCAGTGCTACGTGAACATTTGGTGAAAATAAAAATTGATAATTTTACAACTTTCTATCTCTCACCAAAAAATTTACATTGTCCTATCCAGTATTGTTTGCAATAAAGTGTGAACTTGCGGATAAAATTGATTTTGATAAAGTCATTCAAAATTTAGCGAATAGGAAGGCACGTAAAATCCATTTGTAAATCAATCGTTTATTTTTGTAATTCATTCATCAGTTCTTAAACATATCTTTCCTATGATTTTTGTGTATAAACATTATAAAATTAAATTGTAGAAAATTGAATAGTTGCTACAGTTTGTCTTCTTATTTTGAATAATCATATACATGCATAATTCAGTTTTCGGTTTTTTGAAGTGTTATCAGAACATTTAAAAGGTGGCCAGATAAATGTCCTCCCTGGGCGGCACTTGTGCTAGGTACGCCACTGCATATGAATATAACAACAATTCACGATGAAAGTGATAACAGGGATATTCAAATTAAATAGAAGTAAAATACAAATATGACAGAAGGTACAAAGAATAACCCTTACATATGTGCATAGAAGAAATGCCCTCTAGGCAAAAAGCCTTTTATAGATAAAGTCTTGAGGCTGCTGGTAATAGAGCAGAGTGTAACATTTACTGTTTTGAGCATGTTCTCGTGTGTCATGCACATGAATGCCTGTTGGGCAAATCCCCCTGTTCAGTACACAGGAGACCCAAATGGTGAGTGTTACCTCTGTGACTTTGGTGCTTTCACTTTTATAATCTGCCTACCACACTATCTAGCGCCTAACGGAAGAACCGTTGTAATTAAGGAATGTGATTTCTACAATTAAATTGTACAAGATTGAGAAATGTGTTAATTTAAACGTCTTATCATAGAAATGTGTAAAAACATTTTGTTGAAAGTGTTTTTAATATTCGTATAACATTGAACCGATACATAAGCTTTAGATAAGTCTGACGTGTATCTTTGCATCCGTCGAATAGCAAAAAGATAAGAAGGTTTTTTTCCTGGGAAAGATGTTTATTTGTTTTTGTTTTTTTGTTTTTCATTCTTCCCATAAGAAGACTTTCAAATATTCTCTTGCAATGCAAATCGTCAAAAGAAAAATAGAATAATCCTCTTTTTCGAAATGGAAATATCAACACAACGACAGAATAGGAGAATCTAACGGAAGTCATTAACATATTCAACTCACCCAAATAAAGAATGGCAATTGAGAAAAAGGCTGACACGTTTCTTTTGATTAGAATATATAGTGCCGGTTTAGCTCAGTCGGTAGAGTGTTCGGCTAGGAATCACAAGGTTCTTGGTTCGATACCAGCCCTCGCCAACTCAGCGAATGAGTAGCACAAGGATTTGTGCGGTAAAGTTAGGAGCTGATGGTACGTGTGGCGATCCTCCTCAATGCTAAAAAACAATCTCCTTCGTCTAGTGCTAGTGAAAAGGGGATAGGCCCCCTCGCTGTCTGGCCGATACCGACATTAGCCCCCCCCCACACCGACGATTTAAGTTATAAAAATTTGACGCAAGCGTATATGATTTAACGGGTGTGTTTGTTTTTGTTTTTTTGTTTTTTTTATTTAATACTTTTCTTTTTGTTGTGCTTGGATACAAAACACTTTAGTAAAAAGATGAATTAAAGAATTTGTACTTTGATAAGGCCAGACCTTTCACGATATATATATATATATATATATATATATATATATATTCATTGAGAAGCAAATTCGGTGAACAACCCGTACGACGTGCAGAACACTGGACAGCTGCTTCGACCTATATAATGTCTCCTCAGCAGTGTATACCCTGATCTCCCCTCGACAGAGATCAAACCAGCGATCACAGAACGCAGAGCCAGAGACTCTACTCCTAGCAGCCACCACACACGAATCTCGCCAAATGAACTTGTCAATGATAAACGCACAACTGCATAACCACACACACACACACACACACATATATATATATATATATATATATATATATATATATATATATATATATATATAACTCTCCAAAAACCGGCAAAAGGACACCACTAGTTACACACTAGTGAACTGCCCTATCCGCGGCACAGATATGTGCCATGAAGTGAATGTGGTATACCGCACACAATGTAACAAATGCAACCAATTCTACATATGTAACACCACTAGACCACTACACATTATGGTCAAAGAACCCTTACACACAAAAGCATCCACATTCCGCAAACACTTAATTAAATGCAGCAACATGGAAAGAAGCATTACAGTCAAAATAGAGACCATAAATCTAGGTCACCTCCGAATTAAGGAGGCATTACTAATAGCTAAATTGTGCCCAGGGATCAATAGCAGAACCGAATTCAGCGCAGAGTTCATAATACAATAAACCCACAACCAACGCGCACACGTACATGTGTATGCACAAATCAAAAAAAAAATAAACAAATAGAAATATCGTATACTAATAGTATACTATATTATACACTAAGGACACCAAACACCAAACACCAATACGCACATTCATACGCACACTCGCGTGGGGATACGATCATAACATCACTGTCCTCATGCATTTTATTGCGCATGCGCATGACATCATACGCACACGTACAAACAAAAAGGAACATTCCCGTAAACATGCAACACGAGAATACAGTTATAAAAAAATCGAATGCCATAGCATGACAACAACTTCAGTTTTTATCTCGAAATATTAAGAATAAATCACAGGTTAACAAACAACACCATTGTTACCTTATTTTTCTTTACACTTGCATTGTGATAGCCTTCAAAACCAACCACCAAAGCAATATAAACACAATGCTTCAAGCAAATTATAAAACTCTTATTTTATAAAACCCTTTATTATATATATATATATATAATTGACATTTTACTTTCTCGGCACCCAGCCCCTCCATTTTGGGGCTTTCAGTATCCTATGATGATAGTTTCTTGCAATCATCGCTAATTTTGAACTACAGAACTTTAGACTGTAACTTTGAGTACCCTCACTTAACATGTTTCTTCCTCCTCCTCAGTACAATAAATGAAATATATATATATATATATATATATATATATATATATATATATATATATATATATATATATATATACTAACGCCCTCCACACAAGTAGGATGCGGGTTGAAAGTCATTTTTTTAAGCAGAGTTTAACCCCTTTCAATCAAGACTAGTTGTCTAACCAAGATTAAACAGCTCAGTCTGTTCTACTTTTTTTCCTCATCGTTTTTCACTCTTCCTATTTGAAGACTTTCAAATCTTCATTGGCGATACGAATTGTCAAAAGAGAAATAGAATAATCTTCTTTAGAGAAAAGGAAAATAACAATGCAACAACGGAATTGGAGAATCTGATGAAAAGTTATTAATATATTCATCTCACTAAAATAAAAATGACGATCGACAAAAATTCTGGCGCGTTTGACTCGAATATTCCAATTATAAAAACAGAAATGAAACAGTGCAGACGAAATTGCGAGAATAAAAATTGATCACAGCAAAATACTTCCAGGCAGATTTTGAATTTAGTTTTCTTTTTAATTGTCAACTTCAAATGTCTGGGTCTTTTACGAATAAATGTTGGGATTTTGCTTTTTAATTCTTCAGTTTTATAAAACAAAATTTGGCCTAGTCTACCCCCTTTGTGCAAATTAATTGAAACAAAACGAATAATTCCGTTATCATCCGATCTCTCTGTAAAGCTTGCCAGTGTGTCCGTGCAGCGTTACAATTTTCCTACGCTTTCTTGTAGGAACACCCATCGCAGACAATCAACATTCAATACAATAGTCTCTGGGCGTGATAAAAATCTGATGCAATCATGGATGACGCTATATTTTTCAAGACCAAATACATTTCATCATAAACCCTGAAAATATATTCATATTACTGCGCGCCACTGTAAATGAACTAATCTGGGAGAAAAAGAAAAATCGATTACACACTATCACTCCACCCGGTCTAAAACTGACTGTATGGTGAAAGACAAGAAACTACAGCGGTTGTTTCAATTAATTTGCAAAAATGTGTAGTACAAACGTCAAAATTTTCCATCTGAACATAAAAACTTTAAGAGTTTTGTACAATAAATCATAATGATTATTTTACTCTTTGCGAGTTTTTCACGTCAGCGATATTTGGTGAACAATCACATGAGTCTGAGTGACAGAAAGTCTCCTCATGACTTTTCTGGGTATCCTAGCCAATCCCAACAAATCTGTTGACGGGATGGTCTTGATTCTTCCTATAATTTTCTGGTATTTGTTCATCTTTTCGCTTTCTTTCATTTTTACTCAGTAAAAATCCACGAGATGACAAGTTCCATGACTCTTCGGAGAATCCTATCAACAATGCTGTTGTCTGTCTGGTTTTGATTCTTCTTTGATTTCCAATTCCTAGTCTTTTTTTCCACACTCTTATGGACTGTTCCAAGGGCACCAAATACAATTGATATCATTTTCATCCTCAGGTTCCACAGTTTTTATTTTGTTGTTGGTCTTTTTTTTATTATTGTTTTTTGTTTTGTTTTTTGTTTTTTTTTTTTTTTTTTAGTTCTCTGGTAAGGTTTATCTTTGCATTTTATTTTATTTTCACTCTATTTCCCGCCGGAACGTCAAAATCTACGAAATGACAAGTTCTCTTCCTCTTGTTAATTAACAATAGGTCTGGTCTTCTGGCCGGGATTATGGGACTCTTCTGTATCTCAAAATCCCAGAGAATTTTATGCGTCTTATTCTCAAGGGCCGATTCTGGTTTGTGCATATACTATTTAGTAATCTGTTAAAAACTAATTTTTTTAACAAATTTTAGTAATCTGTTAAAAACTAAATTTTTAACAAATCCTTTACCAGCCACTCTTGCCTAGTCTTGTACTCCCTTTGTGCATGTTTGTTGCATTCGTTTATTATATGAGCAACCGTTTCATCTCTGTCTCCACACGTCTTCCATTTGCTATTCTGTTGAGTCTTATCCAAGTATTTTCGCTTTGATATATTTTTCTTTGGTTATTATTATTATTATTATTATTAGTAGTAGTAGTAGTAGTAGTAGTAGTAGTAGTAGTTTCACTCTATGAGAGTTTTTCACACATGCCTTAGCTGGAGGGGGAGTAACAGCACGTCTCTTCAGGTATCCAGGACTCTACTGAGTATTCTAACTGATCATAACAATATGTCTCGATTTTCCCGCATTTCCAATATCTCCAGACTCTTTTAAGGGCGTAAATTACAATTGGTACGATCTTTACCTTCATGTTCTACAGTTTAGTTTGTTTTTTTAGGGGGGGGGTTATATATATATAGTTCTGTGGCAATATTCAAGTATTTATTTATCTTTTCGTTTTCTTTCATTTTCACTTTGTTAACAACCGGGACTGCAAAATCCACGGGATGAAAATTTCTCTTCTTAACACTAGGTCTGGTCTCTCGCACGGGATTAGGTGGTCGGTTTGTATCTCAAAGACCTAGAGTGTTATGCGTCTTATTCTCTAAGACGGATTCCGGTTTTTATATATACCATTTAGTTGCATGATGAAAGTTTAATTTCTTGCACAATTCCCTGTGAATCACCTTTCCCACCCAGTCGTACCTAGTTTTGTACTCTCTTTTTGCTAGTTTCTGCATTCGCTTATAATATAATTAACCGTTTCGTCTTTGTCTCCACACTTTCTACACTTGCTATTCTGTCGCGTCTTTCTATTCATTTTTTTTATTTATCTTTTCTTTTTTCTTTTTATCAGTTTTATAGGGACCATTTGACAGAAATCTTTTTTAATAGTCTCATCGGAATTCTTATCGACTTCAACAATTTATTTGTTTGCGTTTGGGGCTACTTTACTAAACTCATTCAAAATACAAGATATAATTTCTGGTCTTTCTCCATAAAAAAAGATCACTGTGGGAGACATACGTTCCTGTGATCACTTGGACAGACATAATTAGTTAGTTGGATAACTCTATGTCTCTGTATTCACTGGAGCAACTATATGTGTTCACGTAGGAAGCCATTTGTGGTGAGTAAGACAGCTACATATCTCCGTGCTCATTAGGACAGCCATGCCACTAAATGGATTTTTCTCATTCTCAAAAATATACATCTGATATCCTCATCTGGATAATGTGGCTCATTTCTAACATTGTTGTTATCTGCATCGGAAGAACAAATACTTTATATAAGGGCTGTAGCATTGAGGTTGCATCAGCAATGTATTTGTATATCAATACTCGTGTTCCTTAATTGTACGACCGTTATCATCTTGCAACAATCTCTGTTTAAAAATGAGACCGTCCAAATCGTTCAAGATGAAATGCAGAAATGTAAATCTTGATTATCTGGGGCTGCTTACACGCCGAATTCTTATTTCTTATGAGTGTCGTCAACTCAACTAGATAATGGACATTCCGTTTTTATAATAAAGAAAGAAAGGGAGAAAATAACATGCTAGACAGAAAAAACTATTATAAGAAAGACAGAGAGTAGGTGAAAGATAGAGAGAGGGGGCGCGCAGAAGCGATAACACTAATCTGTTTCAATCGAACATAATGAAAAGGAAAGAAGGAAAGAAAGACAGAAAAAGTGTGTGTGTGTGTGTGTGTGTGAGAGAGAGAGAGAGAGAGAGAGAGAGAGAGAGAGAGAGAGAGAGAGAGATAAATCAAGATTATTATTCTTTTTACATATTAAACTATTTAGCTATAGCGCTTAAGAGCTATTGCTAAATAGCTCTTAAGAGACAAATGAGGCGTTATAATAATTAGATTATAACAATGTGGCATATCCACAGGTCCAGCTAGTTGTAATTATTATGCAACAAAATGGGAAAGTAAAAATAAAATTTATGTAGGACATTCAATAAATAAAGTGAATTTTGGCAATAGGAAACATTGTTTAATGTTTCACCTTTTTCAAGGAAATCAATAGTGATGGGTCCTTTCATGTCCAAGAAGACCCTCAGCATGGCGTTCTTTACTGACCACTGCACCTGGAACATTTTTCGGGCAGTCAATTAGTTGGTTGGTTGGATTTACGGCATGTCAACTCTTGGGTTATTTTATGCCGAAAAAGTTTTTGTTTTATTCATTCTTGTTGGGTATTCAATTTTTAACTTATTTTTTAATTTATTTACCCCATAGATGGAACCCTAACAGGTACTACCACTCCGGTTCAGTGTGCATCTGAAAATAATCGCAATGAAAGTGTACTCCACAATCCTGAAAGCTCCAGAATTGGAACCTCACCACTAGATGCAGTTTAATGTAATAACGTGGACACTAAGACTCTCAACCACCACCTTCTAGCACATACATAATACAAAGGGTTGAGAATTTGCCATAAGAGCAATACGGTCGGGACAATCATATAGGTGCTAAGACTTGACGTGACTAGCCGATTGATCGGATGAGGCTTCTCTTACCGCTCCTCTAGCCCGAGTAAGGGCTAACGTGAAGTGTTACATATCAAGATACAATACAAATGTAAAGAAAAACGAGGTAACTATGATGTTGTTCGTTTACCTTTGATTTATTCCCTTAATATTTCGTGATAAAAATCCCTTCATCAGAAGATTTTTGAAAGCAGGTGCTCTAGAAGGGAACTAGAAGGGAACTGTTAAGTTGTCCCTATAATCTGCTGATTCTGTTGTATGCTTGTATTCTTCCCCCGAATTCTTTGTGTGTGTGTGTGTGTGTGTGTGTCTTGGTCTTCCCATATAGCGAAAGTTAAAAAATCAAAATATGCTCATCGGCAAAATAAGATCTAAAAAGTTCGGCATAAAAAGTTAGCATTACCGTCCTATTAACTGAATTTATACATTATACCCGTCATAATCCATGATATAAATATCGAACGGTTTTTGTCGTGTCTTTGGTCAATGCTATTTTATCTTTGTGGATTCCATAATTATAAGGGAATAATCAGAGTTGGAAAGAAAATCCATCTAACATACCCGGAGTCCTAAAAACTTCACAGTGGTCAACCCAAACGACTACAAGCATTTTTAACGCAATATTCGACTGCAGTGATCACACCCACAAACTTTTCCGTCCAAATTTCCCAGGACAACGGCCTAGCCAACAAAGAATAACAGAAAACAAGAAATCAAAACAAAAGGAATGAAGAAGCCGACCTCTTGGTGATTTCGATTTCCAACTCAGCAAGAACGCCACCAACACAAAATTCAAAAACAATGGAAGACAAAAAAAAAAAAAACAGACTATGAATTTTAAAATAAAATAAAAAGAAATCAAGAAGAAAAAAACACAAACACACACACACGCTCAAAAGAATAAGAGAAGACTACGAACTAAAAAGAAGGAATCTTTATCTAAAAATCAGCAAAAGAAAATAAAAATAAATAAACTGTCTACGACAAAAAATTGTGAATAATTGTGAATAGTTCCCCGTCATCCAACTTTCTCATTTTTCTCTTCTTATTATATGAATTTGTTTACTACATCTTTCATTGCTGGTCTGACTGTAAAAGATAATAATAATAATAATAATAATAATAATAATAATAATAATAATAATAATAATAATAATAATAATAATAATAATAAGAAGAAGAACAAGAAGAAGAAGAAGAAGAAGAAGAAGAAGAAGAAGAAG
The DNA here is from genome assembly GCA_023376005.1 of Doryteuthis pealeii. Classification (NCBI taxonomy): domain Eukaryota; kingdom Metazoa; phylum Mollusca; class Cephalopoda; order Myopsida; family Loliginidae; genus Doryteuthis; species Doryteuthis pealeii. The sequence goes on from CM042171.1 coordinate 31,648,263, forward strand.
AAGAAGAAGAAATGAAACAAAGTTCTCTGGGACTTTGAGATTAAGACAGGTTGCCTTATCCCAGCCAGAAGACCAGACCAGTGTTGATTGACAAAAAAAGAGAACTTGTCAACTGGTTTTGCAGTTCCAGAAGATAAGAGGGTGAAGATGAAATAAAAAGGAAAAGATAGACAAAAACCTAGAACTTGACAGAGAATTGAAAAAGCTGTGGATTATGAGGGTGAAAGTAATACCAATTGTAGTTGGTGCACTTGTAACGGTCCCCAAAAGCTTAGAAAAAAGACTAAAGGAACTGGAAATCAGAGGAAGAATTGAAATCATCCAGACAACAGCATTTTTTTAAATCGGTTAGAATACTCAGATAAAACCTCGAGACCTGAAGAGACGTATCACTCAGATTCCAGTGAAAGACCATCAGTTTGCGTTGAAAAACTCTCAAGGAGTGCAATAATAATAATAATAATAATAATAATAATAATAATACTCGATGTGTTAATACTTGTGTTCCTTAATTGTAAGGCCATTATCATCTTGCAACACCCCTGGTTAAAAACAAGACCGTCCAAATCGCCCAAGATGAGATACAAAAATGTAAATCTTGATTATCTGGTGTTGTTTATCTACCGAATTCTCATTTCTTATGAGTGTCGTCACCTCAGCTAAATAATGGACCATTCCGTTTTTATTATAAAGAAAGAAAGGGAAGAAAAATAACATGCCAGACAGAAAAAATATAAGAAAGGAAAAAAGAAAGAGAGTAGGGAAATATAGATAGAGGGGGTGAGCGCGCGGAAGCGATAACGTTAATATGTTTCAATTGAACATAATGAAAAGAAGAAAAGAAAGAAAGAAAAACAGAGCGAGAAAGAGTTAACTGAAAATTATCATATTTTTTACATATTGAAGTATTTTCAGTTGCACTTAAGTAAAGATATCAAACGGAGTAATAATTAAATTATCATACTGTGGCATATCCTCAGGTCCTGCTAGTAATAATAATACTCATAAGAAAAGTAGATTACCATCCCTAAGAAATATAGAATGGAAAAGAGTCATGATAGAAACCGAAAAGATAAACAGAATATTATATAACATCCCAACAGACAACCTCATCGAATTAAATAACCTAATTTATGCAGGAGCAAAACTAGTTTGTGATAGAATTGGAGTACCCCTACAGCACAAACAGAAACACAAAAGCTGGTTGGGAGTTCAGACTAGGAGGACAAATAAAGAAACTATGACAACAAATGAAAACGTTAAAAGGGAAAAAAATCGCAAATACACAATCAATGACTTAAAAAACAAAAAAAACAACGGCAAATAAAACCAACAAATATTAACGAAAGAAGGAGACTTAAAAGAGAGACAGAACCAAAATATACAAGCAAAACAGGATTTTCTGAAACAACAAGAGGAAATTTTACCAACATATTGGTGGAACAAAATCAAAGATAAATGAATACCCGCATGCAATAGAAACAAAACTTTTTGGGGCAGAATATTGGGAAAACAGAACATAGCAGAAAAGCCAAATGGATAAATGATCTGAAAAATGAAGTGGAAAGACTCGAAGAAAGCCATGAAGCATATACACAATCTCGCTGAGGGCAACACTCAAAACGGTAGCAAATTGTAAAACATGATGGTATACATGGATTCTGGTTTTATAAAAATCACTTCCATCCACGAAATATTGTTCATTTTTTCTTTAATTTGATAAGGAATTTGCTCAATTATTTTCCTCTTACCTCCTCTCGCATTCCTCACTTTCTTTCTCATCCCTTGGTGATCCTAAAATCTTTTAATCCTGTTATGTACCGGGTGCTTTTGCTACGGATTCTATATCTATAATAGATCAGTGTTTTTGTAAGTGTTATTTGTGAATCTGCTTTATTATTTAGATTGTAATGAATCTATCAAATTAGATGTATAGGGTTATTTCTATATATAGTATATGTACCCCATTAAATAGACAATATCGGAATATACATATATATACACATTTAAATATAAAAAGCCAATATATGTATATTTATATATGGGGGTTGGTTAAGAAAATGCCTTAAAATTTTCATTTTCGCGGTAATAGATCTATTTCTACGCATAAGTATCTGTATATATCTATGAGTTTCATCAGACCACCAACTTTATTGAAAGGCCAATCCAATAAAGTTGGTGGGCTGGTGAAATTCATAGGTATATACAGATACTTATGGGTAGAAATAGATCTATTACTGCGAAAATTACCGATTTTTAAGGCTTTTTCTTTACCAATTATATTACCAATTATATTACCAATTACGGTAAAAAAAATACTTGAAAGAAAATATAATTTTAAAAATCGTATACCAGCGTCTCTAAGAGGTGTGAACAAATGAATTCATGACTTCACTTGTTTTATATATATATATTAAAACTCACACACATAAACTTAATGTTAGTTTGTGTAAAACTTCCAAAAAGTCAAAGAATTTGTTTGTTTTCTCTTTACAGACTATTCCAACACGTGGCACTAAAACGTTATTTAACCAAGAAAGGAAGAAAGACAAATTGTTTTTGATTGAAAATCTTTTTTTAGTACTTGACCGTACAGCACAATGATAAGAAGAAAGGAATTATTCTCAAGAGGCTTACAAATATCTTTGAAAGTTTCCTTTGTAGATCTGATCAGACATCTTCTTTAGAAAACAATGTCTCAGTTCAAGAGAGTGCCAACCGTTTTATAGTGATAAAGATCTGTGAAAGTGTCGAAGAAACTGTGAAACATGAAACTGACGGTGATACCGATTGTAGCTGGTGCCCTCGGAAAAGTTCTCAAAGGTCTGGATAAAAGATTGGTGTAACTGGAAATCAAAGAGAGAAGCGAGACCACACAGACCACAATGTTGTTGCGATCAGCTAGAATGCTTGATGTCACTCAGTCTCAAGTAAAAAAAAAAAGATTTTTTTAAATTTAAAAAAACACCAAGATGGTGGGAAAAAACTCACGATGATATAATAATAATAATAATAATAATAATAATAATAATAATAATAATAATGGAGATTCCGGATCTGTCTGTCTTGAATCGAAACTACGTCACTTTTACGTCACAATACCGCCAGGAAATATGTAAGTTTCTCAATCAGTATTTAATTTATAGCCAAAATCCTTAATTGATACATAGATTTTCATAGAGATATCGTTAATAAATAAGATTTATTCTAAGTTAGATTTGCCTCAAAACAGCCCAGTACGTTTAAAATCCTGCAATATGTCTATTGCTAAGAAATAAAGGTTTACATAATATATGGTGAGGGAAATTTGCATACAGGTTTTAATAAAATCGGGTTTGATAAATAATTACTTGTTTTTATTAATGGTTCATTATATAATAATTAAATATGGCAAACTATCACAAAGAGAGTACAAGACTAGGCCCGACTGGGCGGGAAAGGCGATCCACTGGGAATTGTGCAAAAAATTCAATTTTCACCTTGCTACTAAATGGTATATGCCCAAACCAGAAACTGACCTAGAGAATGAGACGCATAAAATTATTTGTGACTTTGGGATACAGACGGATCACCTAATCCCGGCTAGGAGACAAAACCTAGTATTAATTAATAACAAGAAGAAAACGTGTAATCTCATGGATTTTGCCGTCTTGGATCACAGAGTGAAAACGAAAGAAAACTAAAAGATAGACAGATACTTGGACTTGGCCAGAGAGCTGAAAAAAACTGTGAAACATTAAGGTAAAGGTCGTACCAATTGTAATTGGTGCCCTTGGGATGGTTCCCAGGGGTTTAAAAAAGAGTCTGAATGAACTGGGAATCCGAAGATGAATCGAGACCATCCAAACAAAAGCACTGTTAAGATCAGCTAGAATACTTAGAAGAGTCCTGGAGACCTTAGGAGACATGCCACTCAGCCTAGTGTGAGCTACCAGCTTAGATGGGTGTGAAAAACTCTTATAATAATAATAATAATAATAATAATAATAATAATAATAATAATACAAACTATACCAAAGCGAAAATAGATAAAACGCAACTGAATAGCAAGTGTTGAATATGTGGAGACAGGGATGAAATGGTTATATATGATAAGTGAATGCAGCAAACTAGCACAAAGGGAGTACAAGGTTAGGCTCAACTGTGTGGGAAAGGTGATACACTGGTAATTGTGAAAGAAATTAAATTTTCGCCATGCTACTAAATGGTATATGCACAAACTGGAATCCGTCCTAGAAAATGAAACGCATAAAATTCTCTGGAACTTTGAGATACAGATGGATCACCCATTCCTAGCAGAGACCAGACATAATATTGATTAACAAGAAAAAGAGATCTTGTCATCCAGTGGATTTTGCCATCTTGGTGGACCACAGAGAGAAAATGAAAGAAAACAACAGAAAACTAAGTACTTGGACCTTGCCAAAGGACTGAAAAACTGTATAATATAAAGGTCAAGATCGTACCGATTGGAGTTGGTGCCCTTGGATGGGCTAGAATGCTCAGAAAAGTTCTGGAGACCTGAGGAGACTCACTGTCATTCAGACAGTGAAAGACCAGCAGCTAACGCTGGTGTGAAAAACTCACAATAATAATTATACAGTGCAGTCTCATACAGTTTGACGAACTGATGATGATGAAAGGAAAAACTATTCTAGTCTAAAACCCATTATTATTATTATAGTAAAGTACAAAAAAAATTTCTAAAATAAACGAACATTATAATGCGTGTGTTCTTTGCAAAAGTTTATTTTGATAAAGAATTCGTAAAATTATTTTCCTCTTGCCCCCTTTCTTTTTCCTCACTTCCTTCTTTCTTTCTCACTACCTGGTGTTCCTAAAATCCTTTTAGTCCGATAATGACCGGGTACTTCTGTTACGGATTCTATGTCTATAATAAATCAGTGTTTGTGTAAGTGTTATTCGTGAATCCACTTTGTTATTTAGATTGTAGCGAATTCATTAAATTATATATATATATATATATATATATATATATATATATATATATATATATGGGAGGATTTTCGCTGTGGGTCGCCAATTCAAGCGTAAAACGCAACGTTCTCCTATATAAGGGATGGAGCACTCTACGACGGCCTTTACATACAAAGCGATGTGTGTATTAAAACAGTTAAAATCCCCATTCGCATTCTGTAAGTGATGACAGCCTAATGGTTAAGGTGTCGGACTGACATCCAAACGATCGGATTTCAATTCCGGCTGTATGTAGCTTACAAATGTCTAGCCACACATAAGAGACTTGATAAGTCGAAACACATGTCTGTGGATGACTATATATATATATATATATATATGAAATATATGAATATTTAAAAGCCAATATATATATATTACTTATACCATTTTTCTACACTAGTAATGTATGCTTTTTATGTACTTTCACAAAGAGAAAGAAATTGTAGTTTCAGAGTTTACATATAGGATTATCCTCTGCAACCAATGAAAAGTCTATTTAAGGATAAGCTAAGCCGTGTTATCTTTGATTACCCGAGAGAAGGTATGAACGCATAAATCCAACTTTATCTTTACAATTTATTTATGTTTTCCTCGAATGGTAAGAATAGGCGAAAAAAGCCTCAGAGATCAACACAGTTGCCCGTCTGAAAGGACTGATATTCAACAATGCAAGTATCGCTCTCGTTTTTCGGTGTCTATTTACTTCTACACATGATTAGAAGACAGTGAATTATCGAAAAAGGTGCGACTTAAATAATAGGTTTGACTCTCATGCCCGGCAGGTGTTCCTTTGATGGCCAACAGGAGGAGGGACATAGTTGTTACCCTGTGTCTGTCGGTGAAACGCAAAAAAAATGAAGGCATAAAGATAAAAGATTAGTCATAAGCTGTTATTATAAGTGTAAGAATTCAAAATTCGGAGGCAGAAACGGGAGTTTGCGAATTAGAGATGTGGAACTGACGAATAGAATAAAATAAAAAATAAAATTCAAATAAAGAAATTCTGGAGGGAGAGAGAGAGAGAGAGAGAGAGAGAGAGAGAGAGAGAGAGAGAGAGAGAGAGAGAGATACTGGAGAAAAGAAAAAAGAGAGGACTGGAGAGAGAGGGGGAGAGAGCTTAAGCTTAGCTCGCTAAGTCCATTCTCATAACACCACCGCATCTCCGCATACACACGCGCGCACACACACACACATGCATGTGCCTCCACACTCATATACATATATATACTTATATATATACACACACATACGTATGCATTACGACCAAGTCACGCTCAGAGAGAGAAAGAGCCTGGAGAGAGAGAGACTGGAGAGAGATTAGAGAGAAAGAGAGACACTGGAGAAAGAGAGAGAGAGAGACTGGAGAGAGAGAGTGAGAGAGAGAGAGTGAGAGACTGGAGAGAGACTGGAAGACTGAGAGAGAGAGAGAGAGAGAGAGAGAGAGAGAGAGAGAGATAAGTGAGTAAAGAAAATCAATCTTGAACAGAAGTCTGTTGTGTGATTTTGGACGAGAAGAGATCAGCCTTGGAAATAAGTTCCAGGGGGAGGGGGAGGAAAGAAAGAGGTAAAGAATTTTGTTGGTGTGAGATCATAAACAAAGAAGTGATAGCACCGAAAAAAAACTAAGAGAATTTATCTGAAGATAAGGACAAATTCCCTACAGAGAAACAAATAACGAAAAAAGAAAGAATAAAAAAAAGAAAAGAAAAAAAATAATACAGAAAAAGAAAAAGAAACGAGTAGCTGTCTTCACTTTAGCGACGAGATTGGAAGAAAGTAAACTTAACTAAAGTTTGCAAGATCAACAATCAATAAAATCCGAAAGCAACAAGATCAATAATCGATTGCGATGTGTTAAAGCAATCCTCAGGACGCGAATTCATCACTTAAAAGATGTTGCTTGTATTGTGAGTAATTTAAATAAAAACAACTGATTCGGGTAATCAATTTCCCAACTCTTTCTTCCTGCAACATTATTCCAGCAGTCTTCAAACACGTCATAAACGTTTTGCTTGCGAAAACTCGGAATCGTCTATCTCACAGTCTATCTGCGATCCGCGTTAATAAATCAGACGGTCGCATTCGGGTGCTTCAATTCGCCGCTTCTAACATGCTCACTTTTCACGCAGCGACAAAACCGCCACCAATACAACACCGAGCATCCATCAAGGACAGAAGCAGTCAGACACACTAGTTAACGCTGATGATTCGAATCGAGTGAATGTCTATCGTTACAGGTTGGAATATAGTTAAACAATTTAGAACTTGTCAAAGAGTCAGGAACAATTGTCTAAAAAAATAACAGACACAAAAGGTGCTTTTTAGAGGATCAACGGTTAACAAGTTGTTATGGGTGGGGGAGGAAAAGTGGCGTAGTGGCTAACGTGCTAGACTGCGACATTGTAGTAAGTGAGTTCGAACTCCTGTTATTAGTTACGTTCACTTTTGGACAATACCTTGTGAAATTTATGAAACCACTCATCACCCGGCTATAGGTTAAATAATGCCACTAATATTTTTCTATAAGGGTGGCTTTGGCATTAAATAACCCACGAAGGTTGATATGCCATTAAAAAAAGAAATAAACTATCAAGTTGATTTCGTGGACCAATACTGTAGAAGTGAGTTCGATCCTCAATGGCCGCCACATATTCATATGTATTTACGCAACAGGATGTGACAAAAGATCAATTTTTAACGGAGTACAACTGTCGATAGAAATCGATGCCTTTCCTATGTGTATGTTGTCATCGTTTTTAGTAGATCAGATAATGCTACCAAGGTATGTGAACTGGTATACTTCAGAGGCTTGCCATTTAATGTGAAGATGACACTATCTTTTTTAAAATACATGCTTATCATCAATTTAGAAATTAATATTGAAGAACCTGTAAATGCAGTAAACTGGAAAAAAATCTGATTCATTAGGAGCACTGCGCATGCCCAGCAGAACAACTAATAACACTTTAAGTAATTGATTCTTTATTGGCTATTATACATGTCTTGATCATTTGATAAATTTTCTCAATCAAACCATTATTTTAATGATGATACACAGTCGTTTTCAGTCATTGGAAACCAATAAACTTTAATAGTTTGAGGAATAACTTGATTTCGAATTGGCTACCCCAGTCAGTGACAACACATAGTGGCATTTTGTACCTGGTGATCCATGTATTTACGAAGATTTCGGCTATTAATTTCTCTGTAATTTACTCTAGTTGTTGAACTTTCATCCAATGCATTGAATGATCAATACAAGTTGGAGATACCTATATGTTCTTAAGTAGAGATATGAATTATACTGGAGAAACTGGTCCGACAATATCAATGTGTGCAGTCTGAAAACAAGGTGAGAGAAATTCAAAATTTTGAATGGGAGATTTTGTATGCGTACCAATAGTAAATAACTGCTTTATGGATCAGTCCATTTTAAACATAAAGTACATTTCATGCATTTTATGAATGATCGAATTTCAGAGTGTGCCAGCGAATGTAAACTATTTGCCTAAAGACTGTTGAATTAACGATCTAGGGGATGGAGGGAAGATATCACACAATATTGTACCATTGGACAGTTTATTGGACAGTAGAAACTCTTTTAAGTTCGGTTTTTTAATTTCTTCGTTTTTTGTGGGAGGGGTCGTTTTTTTGTTGTTTTTTTTTACCGATCTTTCACTATTTTGGCAAATCGTAGACATCTATCTACACGCTAATGCTGGTCTGCACATGAAATCCTCTACATGTTGGAATATTTTAGTTGTGTAACGCCAGCACTATATTTTTTGATTAATGTTATTTTTGGAAGTCTTTCAGTTAATATTATCATTTCTTTCCTTTTTCTTTTCTTCCTTTTTTCTTTTTCCTCTTTTCTTTTTCTTTTCTTTCTTCTCAACTTTCAACGGGACATTCTTTTTATTTTTTCCCTTTCATCAAGTTTTTTGTATTCCTTTCTTTAAACCGTGTTGCATCGTTTCTACAATTTCTTCTTGTTTTTGTCTAGTGTTTTTTTTTCTTCTTTTTTTTTCTTTTTCTTCTTTATTTTTCGAGCTATTCCGATCATCAAGTGTTTTTTTTTTAAATTTCGGACGACTCGCTTGTACCGTGGATTTTTCTCCGGCTCCTCTTCCTAAATCATGGGTGTTGTTGAAGGTTTGATTTTGCAGGTGTTAGACTGTGGAAGTCTCTACATAATAGCGTGTGGTCAGTGAATAACACGACTTAGCGTCCTTCGAGAAGGCGGCAAATGTGAATTGCTGCCAAATAAGCCTTAACAGTTCTCTCTCTCTCTCTCTCTCTCTCTCTCTCTCTCTCTCTCTCTCTCTCTCTCTCTCTGTATAATATCTGGTTTGGGTCCGAGATAATGTCTTTCAAAACGAATCCGATTGGTACAGAGATTTCCCTTCAACCACTTGATGCAATGCACCTCCGATTGCACCCGGGCAACTGTCAGTGACTAACTGATTAACTTTAACTGCAGATTTTAAGTGCACTAGATCGGATTGTTAGAAAACTGCTGCACTGTATCATCAACATAATCATTTTTCTACCTTTGTAAATTTGAATGAAGATTTACGAGATAATTGCCTAACGTTCTGATAAAGGTAACACTCTGGTTGCATAGCAACGGATCAATTTACCATAAAAAAAAACTTATAATTCCCAGAAATCTCGCAAATATTTAGAGTATGAGAGTTCCTACACTGTGTTGTTAGTGAATAAGAGACCTTTCACGCTAACATTAATTCCTAGTCGAATTCATATGAGACGTTCTCCTGTTGACGCCTACACATGGATACACCAGTTTAGGCCGACCAGCAAAAACCTACATCTATCACCTCTGTGCGGATTTCTGATTTAGGAAGATAACTGAATAACGTTCTGATCAATTTACCATAGAGACATATGATTCCAACAAATCTTCACATATATTTAGCCTTGAGAGTAAGGAAATGACTGTCCTCTCTATATCTATAGAGATATTAATATATAGGAATGGGAAAACTCCCCTCAGGAAATTAACCTTATGTCACATTCTACCTGTACGGAGGAGTTGGTAAACATATATAATTGGGAAAAATATTATTGGATTTTCAATTGATCTCTCTCTCTCTCTCTCTCTCTCTCTCTCTCTCTCTATATATATATATATATATATATATATATATATATATTCTATTTTCTACACACATATATGTATGTATATGTGTATGTATGCGTGCGTGAGTGTGAGTGTGCATGAGCGAAACTATTGTTGGCTTCAATGTTTCCGCCTTTTTACTTGGCAAAATTCTTAATGATCAATTTTGGAGTTTTTGAACATTTAAAAATCGAAAAGACTTAGAAGATAAATCTCTACTAAAACAATTGCTTGCCTGTGGCAGTTCATGAAGTGCTTTTGCCTCACCCCCTCCCATCAACGCAAAACTCACCACCCATACCACACCCATCGACGAAAAACAGTGTCCATGCCAACTCTGGATGCTGACCAAAATTTTTAACTCTGTGATAAAAAAGGTTTCGACTGTCATTGTGTGTCCGTTTATTGTAATAATTCTTCTTGAAGAAGTCGATCATAAAAATCAGAAAATGTATTTTCGATTTGGAATTGGCACAAGATGCTAAAATTGTTGACCTCGTTCGCCCATTTTTAGGACTTTATATATATATATATATATATATATATATATATATATATATATATATATATAGAGCAACACACACACACACACACACACACACACACACACACACATATATATATATATATATATATATATATATATATATATATATATACAACTAGTGCGGGGTCTTCTCTTAGCTGAAACCATTGGTAAGACGAACTTTGTATTGGTGACTTAAATAAATGAATAAATAAATAAATATATATATATATATATATATATATATATATATATATATATATATATATATATATATATATATATATATATATATCATGTCCCGCTACACAGCCGAACGAATCAGAAAAGAAATTACAGATACCAACCAACCGCACACACACCTCCAAATTAAAAGAAAAACTAAAAATATTTTGCGACAATAGCAAATGGAAGAATATCAGCAATATTGACATCTTTCAAAACATTTTGGACACAGTTTTAACCCCAGTTGAATTGGAAGCCCTCCAATTTGGCCTTAAATTCAACACAGGCATCTACAAACTAAACACAATAAATACCATCAAGAAGAATTACAAACACAATGACTCTGACTTACATAACAGCATTAAAGATTTATCACTAAATAACAACATACACATCACCTCCTCTGACAAAGGTGGAGAAGTGGTCATCATGAGTTCCAAACAATACAAAGACACAATGCTTGAAATGATCATAACAAGTATGAAATAATCCCTCTACAAACCATTACAAACAGCACAATCGCTTTCAACAAAACATAAAAAACTAATTGGCAGCACAGATAAAATCTGGCTCTCTTTGATCGACTACCATCCTATCATCCCCACTTTTTACGGTCTCCCTAAAACACACAAACCAGGGATTCCATTAAGACCCATAATTTAGTGAATTGGAACCGCCCCTCATAGAATAGCTAAATCTCTAGCCAAAATACTTACCCCCCTCTTAGGTACAGTTAGTAAATCTCATATAGAAAAATTCTAATAGCTTGATTGAAAAAATATA
>CM042171.1:31664916-31729916 GCA_023376005.1 Doryteuthis pealeii
TCGAGGAAACAGAAAATTTCTTCTTGATAGCATGCACAACATGGGAGGAAACAAATCACTCACTGCGGACCCTCATCAATCGTTCACGATAGGAGAGTCCACAATATATATATATATATATATATATATATATATATATATATTATATGAACAGATTTATCCCGATTGTCCTTATGATTACCCAAAAGTATCAAGTTGCTGTATGAATCTCCTCTCTCTACAGAAGCTAGGGCGGTATGCAGAAATTGCAGAAATTTCTGCAAACCATGAAATGATCGGATTTATTATCCTAAATTTCCTAATTTCTTAATTAAGTTTAAATCGGGTTGTTATGTTTGTTGTATTGAGCCGCCGAGACAGGCCGTGCGATTTTGAAAATTATTTATCAACTGGCGGACTGAAATATCAGCGACGTATGATCACCTTAACTGAAGCCATTTTGTCGATGTGTCTCTCACCAATGATTTGTCCATTAAGTCATTCATATATGTTGTTAAAAAGGAAAAGAAAGAAGGAAGAAAACATGGAAAGAAAGAAAGAAGAGAAAGGACATTTTTGCAAACAGTAATTGGCGTGGCTTGACATCTCTTAATGCCATTCGTGTGGAGTGTTAATCGAATATTTTCAATTGTAAGTCGAGTTATATAGTGACATTCTGTCAAAGAAAAGTTTGGACCTTCCAAAATTGAAACTAAAAGTAAAAGTAAAGAGTTGCATTGAAATCTACAGGAGATTAAATGATTTTCGTTTTTCGTTGAAATCCAAAGGTAATTATATGAACCAAGATATTTAGATGGTTTCCTCATTTAGGTGGGCACTCCACAAAGCTGTACATAGCTTGGTTGGCACTTTAAGATGACGCCATCAATGCGTGGCGTTCAACCGACATTTCAGGTCATCAATGATGCAATTGAGTGGGCAGGATTGAATTCAATGCTTGTCAACCTAAACGACACAATGACAGTTGATATTTTCAGATATTTTATTTCGTTTATAACTTGACAAAAACAAATAAACAACAAAAAACTATATAAACAAGAAATCATTGTTAACAAATTACAACATTAATACAATCATGATCATGGCTGTTGGTTGGTTGGTTGGTTGGTTGGTTGGTTGATTTTAACGGTATATCAACTCATCCGGGGCTATTTTATGCCTAGAGATTAGGGAATAATATATGTTGTACCTCTATATTTCTAATGATGCTGAGTATCCACACACCCTTCTAACCAGACAAGCTGAGGCGTGCCTGACATGGGTACCTGTTTAGTCGCCGATAACCCGACAATGGAACAGATAGTACTAGTATCACGTAAGAAAGAAGACATGTCTTGTCCTGACCTGATTAAAAGCGGTGAGCTCTAGGAGAGCCAACGCCCAATAGTAGTAGAATTAAGGAACTTAATACTCACATAAATACCCAAAGGGGATTGATGGGTCTCCTTAGCCTTGCATGGCAATCCATCTAGACAAGGAAAAGTCTGAAATAAAACTTCCGCTGCCTAGCGGCTATACCTCATTCTAAGGAAAGGCTATGGGGAGTAAACACCGAAATTAAATCCGAAGCTGGATTCTCTAAGGTGGTGTGATGCTGATCTTCAGTGCTATCCAGCAACTCTTGCGACACTATCATTGCCAATCTGCATTGGTGTTTTTACCTTTCCTTTGGACCACAACGTAGTGTAGAGGGGAGGACCTGCTGCTTATGCGACAGCTCATCCTCCATATCAACTCGTGTGTTTCACGTATTTTGGGGCACTACGCCATCGTTTCTAGTAGATGGATGTATGTGAACCTTTATATTTACACTTTTGTATCTTTTGGTTTTAACGATATGTTACATCGTCGAGATCCTGTTGATGGGTTACTTTTGTATGGCATTGGTCGTGTTTAGGTTTAAATTTTTAATACAGATTTATTTTCTCATGGCTTGGTTTCGTTGATGATGATTAAACGACTGCAATCATGTTCGTGGCTATAAGACCACAACGAGACAATCAGGTACAGCCGCAGAGGTTGCAGCTGAAGGTCGGATCAGGGTTTGCTTATATAGTGTTACGGTTCTTTCGCTTGCACATTTTGACTTTGCGGGTGTTTTCAAAGGAGACACAATGGTTTATGGTGAGATGCCAAGAGTCAAGATTCTCAGCTAGGGTAAATCATCGCCGATTATAACTATGATAGGTACCAAGAGATTTTCTCAAACACGCTATCGGTTCTTTATACAATATAGCCACCTAAATAAACGAGCAGTATAAATCCCATTTATTATTTATTATTATTATTATTATTATTTATTATTTTTACTCCTTTCGAGTTTTCACATCAGTGTTAGCTGATGGTCTTTCACTGGAGTCTGAGTGACAGCAAGTCTCCTCAGGTCTCCAGGACTCTTCTGAGTATTCTGGCAGATTGCAGCAGTGCAGTGTTCTGAATGGTTTCAATTCTTCCTCTGATTTCCAAACTTTCCAAACCCTTTTCCAATCCTTTTGGGACCGTTCCCAGTGCACCAACTACAATTGGTATAACTTTCACTTTCATATTCCATAACTTTTTCAGTTCTCTGGCAAGGTCTAGATATTTGTCCATTTTTTTTCATTTTCCTTTAGCTTTACCTTGTGATCTGCTGGCACTGCAAAATCCACCAATTGACAAATTTGTTCTTTTTTGTTAATCAACACTAAGTCTGGTCTTCTTGCTGGGATAAGGTGATCCGTTTATATTTCAAAGTCCCAGATAATTTTATCTGTTTTGTTCTCAAGAACAGATTCTGGTTTATGCATATACCATTTTGTTATATGGTCAAAATTAATTTTTTTGCATAATTCCCAGTGGATCATCTTCCCAACCCAGTCGTGTCTAGTTTTGTATTCTCGTTGTGCTAATTTTTTTTACATTCGTAGAGTATATGGTTTACAGTCTCATCTCTATTACCACAAAGTCTACATTTACTATTTTGTTGGGTCTTATCAATTTTCGCTTTGATATAGTTTATCCTTATGGCATTATTTTGTGCAGCAATTATTAATTATTCTGTTTCTCTTTTGAGGTTTCCTTTTCTTAACCATGTCCAAGTCTTTCCATGTGCAATCTCTTCGATTTGTCGTTTGAAGTGTCCATATAATTGTTTTTCTTCCCATTTTTGTTTTCTAGTCTTTGTTGTTTTTCTGTTTGTTCATCTGTCACTTCTACTATTGTTGGCCGCCATAAGTAATTTGTCTTTGCTCTTTCTTGTGTAATCCTCAAGTTGTTGGATTGTGGTTACTACGCAGTCCTCTATGTTAGCAAGACCTCTTCCCCTTCCTTTCTTGACACATATAACCTATCTCTATCGTCTCTAGGGTGAAGAGCCTTGTGCATGGTCATTATTATTATTATTATTATTATTATTATTATTATTATTAGCGCAAACTGATTGTCTTTCACTGGAGTCTGAGTGACAACAAGTCTCCCCAAATTTTCTGGATTCTTCTGAGTATTCTAGCTGATTTCAACAATGCTGTTGTCTGGATAACCATGTCCAGATCTTTTCATGTGTAACCTCCCCAATTTGTCGTTTGAAGTATATATTATTCAATCCTTTTGAGTTGTCACACCAGTGTTAGCTGATGGTATTTCACTGGAGTCTGAGTGACAGCAAGTCTCCTCAGGTCTCCAGGACTCTTCTGAGTATTCTGGCAGATTGCAGCAGTGCAGTTTTCTGAATGGTTTCAATCCTTCCTTTGATATCCAAACTTTCCAAACCCTTTTCTAATCCTTTTGGGACTGTTCCAAGTGCACCAACCACAATTGGTATCACTTTCACTTTCATGTTCCATAACTTTTTCAGTTCTCTGGCAAGGTCCAGATATTTGTCCATTTTTTCATTTTCCTTTAGCTTTACCCTGTGATCTGCTGGCACTGCAAAATCCACCAGTTGACAAGTTCTTTCTTTTTTGTTTATGAACAGGTGGAGAGCCTTGTGCATAGTCATTAATGTTCTCGTCCTTTGGTCTATCTGTCTGAGTTCTTCTTTTGTCCATTTTAAGAATGGCCCTGAGTATCTTATAATGGGGACAGCCCAGGTATTAATTCCTTTGATCAGATTTCTGCTGTTAAGTTTGGTTTCTAGAAGTTTTCTAGTTCTCCTGAGATATTCTTTTTTAACTTTTCCTTTCATTTCTGCTTGCATGATATTGTCCGCTTCTAAAATTCCTAAGTATTTGTAGCTTTCATTTTCATCAAAAGATTTTATAGTTTCCTGATTTGGCAGTTGTATTCCATTGATTAGTTTTCTTTCACTCCGTTTTATTACAAGCATAGCACATTTTTCGATTCCAAATTCCATCCCTATATCCTGGTTATATATTCTAATAGTTTGTACTAGGCTCTCCATTCTTTTTCATTTTTTGCAAAAATTTTAATGTCATCCATGTGCATAAGGTGGTTTATCTTTTCTTGTGAATTACTAAATTTGTATCCCCCGGTACATTTTTTCAGTATATGGTTTAGCGGCATCATTGCAATAATAAAGAGTAGTGGTGATAATGAGTCTCCTTGGAAGATACCTCTTTGGATTTTTACTTCTGCCAGGGATTGTTTTCCAGCTTTTAATTGAACTCGCCAGTTTTCCATGGCTTTTTTAATGAAGTTTATAATGTTGTTGGAAATTTTGTACATTTGTAGGCATTCTAAAATCCATGTATGTGGGACCATGTCATAGGCTTTTCTGTAATCGATCCAGGCCATTGTAATATTTTCCCGTTTATTTTTTACTTCTTTAAGAATGTATTGGTCTATATAGAGTAAGTCGTGGGTTCCTCTTTTTCCCTTGCGACATCCTTTCTGTTCTTCTGGGAGAAGTTTCCGCCAATTGAGTGAAAAGTATACTTCTTCTTTTATAACAGCAATTAGAATTTTCCACATCATGGGTAGACAAGTTATTGGTCTATAATTGCTGGGTACATTTCCTTTTTGTGGGTCTTTCTGGATTAGTGTAGTTATCCCTTTTGTCATCCATTCGGGTACTTCCGTTTCTTGTAGACATCTGTTAAGTTGCTGGGCCATTCTTTTGTGGATAGACGTAAATATTTTGAACCAGAATCCATGTATGCCATCAGGGCTATTATTATTATTATTATTATTATTATTATATTATATTATTATTATTATTATTATTATTTCACTCATTGTGAGCTTATCATACCAGCGTAAGCTGATGGTCATTCACTGGAGTCTGAGTGACAACAAGTCTCCTCAGGTCTCTAGGACTCTTCGGGGGGGGGCTGTTCCAAGGGCACCAACTACAATAGTTTTTCGCTTGAAGTATCAACATGTTTTTCTTCATATCGTGCCCCACAAACTAGATCATCCTTTCTATCATTCTACCATATCAATATTTAAAGGGATATTCATACTTAAATACTTGAATACTTTATTTTGACTTTTTATGAGAAGATAATTTTATATTTGTCTAATTTATTACTGAACCCTTGTTGTATTGACTTCCTTGATTTGCCAGTGACGTAACTGATCGCTACTTTCTAGGAACATCCTAAATGAGGTTGTTTACGTTTCACCCTAATGCCATTGAGAAATATATGAATCCATCGGTACTCTCCTAATCTAGGGGTAAATAATAAGACAGACTGGGCTCTCTAACTTTGCTAATGCAACCAGTCTAGGAGAAAAACAACTTTTAATTAAAATCATCATTATTCCGCTTAAAAATTAACTTTGTGTCCCGAACTGACCGAAGCGGAGAGTGGAGTGAGTAAATGCATGTCTAATAACACTTCGCATGATAAAATGGTTGACTAGCAATTCTAGCAGACTCATATTTTGTGAGATCGATTCTCACTGGGTGCTCCATGATTATTGCCTTGTGAACAACTAAGTATTGCCAGCACAATTATTCAAGAAATAACATGAACTGATCAACCTGCTGCTCGTATTCGACTGACTTATTGACCCACGAAGCTGCTGCTGATGATGATGTTGTGTCATTCTTTATGTTATTTGCTGTGACATGTGGTCCCCATTGTCCAATAATGGCTGTCTCCATGGTTGGCGGGAAAAATCATCAGCATTCAATAAATTTCCCTTTATGAGTGGCAGTATATAAAAGTTGAGATGCCATTCTGAATAATAATAATAATAATAATAATAATAATAATAATAATAATAATAAGAAGAAGAAGAAGAAGAAGAAGAAGAAGAAGAAGAAGAAGAAGAAGACAGAAAAATAGACCAAAGAATCGAAAAGTCAGAAAACGAAAATATTAATCCAACTGGTGATGAATGAAAAAGAAAGAAACAAAAACAAAAAAGGAAGGAACAAGGAACAAGGGACAAGAAAAACTAGGGAAAGAGACTAGTGAATGATAGACGTTGGAAAGAAAGAAAGAAAGACAGAGATGGATAAAGGATTAAGATGATTACTGTGAGAGAGAGGGATAGAAAGATTGTGTATGAGAGAGAGGGGGGAGCGAAAGAGATCTTTTAGAAAAATCCAAAGAAAGAAAGAAAAAAGAAAGTGAGAGAGAAAGAAAGAAAGAAAATTGATAAAGGAGATATATATATATATATATATATATATATATATATATATATATATATAGAGAGAGAGAGAGAGAGAGAGAGAGAGAGGGTGTGTGTGTGTGAGTGTGTGTGTGTGAGAGAGAGAGAGAGAGTGAGAGAGAGAGAGTGAGAGAGAGTGAGAGAGAGAACATCTTTTTTGAAAAATCTAAAAAAAGAAAGAAAGAAAGAATTGGATATAGTATTGAGATCAGCACCGACAGAAAGAGAGAGAGGGGGAGAGAGAAAGGGAGAGATAGAGAGAGGGAGAGAGAATGGTGGAGAGAGAAGATCTTTTAAGAAAAATCCAAAACTTTTGACAATTCCGAAAAAAAGAACCCAACACAAAGAAATCCTATTCCCTCTTTGACAAAAGTTGACATAGCTCAGCGGAAAAGCGGCTCAATCTTTTTCTTTCAGAACAAAATGTTCAAATCCCCCCCCCCCGCGCATGTCATTGTTGACTACTGATTATTTTTCTGAATTCTGAAGTTCCCCCTTTTTTTTTCATCTGATCGACTAATCCTATTCAGATAACCTAGTTAACATTACTTTTTACATAGCTTTCAAATAACAGGTCGTGTGGAGGCGCACTTGTGTAATGGTTATTGTCATAGAAAGTAGAATCAGTGACCTGACTTCAAATCCAATCCTGGACAAAGCTGTTTGCGTTTCTCTTTGCACTAATCTTCTTGGGAAAGGCAGGAATCTATCCACAAGCTATGGGCAAATAGTAAGGCAGACTGGCTTCTTTAATCTTGTTTAGGCAACTAGTCTCTCTCTCTCTCTCTCTCTCTCTCTCTCTCTCTCTCTCTCTCTCTCTCTCTCTGTGTGTGTGTGTGTGTGTTACGGCATTCACTCTGGGTCGTTTGAGCCGGTTCCAATCAACGAATTTACCAATGGTGAATTTATGGAAGGAGTAACAAGGGAATATGGAATTCACAAGCGGTCTCCAATCCCACATGCATATCCCGGTCAGTGGAAGCTCTTGTGTGCCACATATTTTCCACAGACGCAGTGACAAGTACGCTAAAAGACGTTGATTCCTGACGATGATAGAGACGCACTTTATAGAAGGTAAACTCAAATGGAATTCAAATCAATTCTATTCCGCTTTAAAATTGACCTTGTGCAACATCCTGCCAGTCACGAAGAAGCTTATTAAATGGTTACGATAGAAAACTTTACTAAATAACTTTGCTTCGTTGATGAGTATAATTTATATATGAATACTTGTATATGTATAATTTCACAAAAATGGTCATAGTAAAATTAATACTGTTGGTGGTGCTTGTTGTAATGGTTAATACCGTTGTTCAATTCCTGGACGAGACTATTTTGCATTTTACATTGTTCTAATACCCTTGGGAAATATATGCATTAATTATCCCTCCATCTATGGGTAAATAGTTGGGCACACTGAACTTTTTAATCTTGGTTAGGCAACCAGTCTCAGAAAAGGCATACTCTGGATTCAAACCTGTGTCGCATCCTACTTGTGCTGAGGGGTTGGGGAAATACGTGTTAACCCCATTAATAATATGAAACAGTTTCTTGAAATACCAGGGAAGAACCTAGAAATAACGGCTTTTGATTGTGTTTTTTTTTAACTTTGTCGAATTCATTTCGTAATTCGAGTTCATATGTATTATTTGGATTATTCAGACTATTGTCCTCATCTTGATAGTTATATACACAACACTCTTTCTTGAACTCGGGAACCTTCTCTTCGAACTCGGGAGCCTTCATGTCATAATCGGGAGCCTCGATAAGACATTTACAACATCTGTAAAAGGCCAGAGGCCACATCGGACAAAGCGTTGTGTGTATAACAATGAAGATGAGGACAATAATACAAATAATACAAATTATCAAGCCTCATCTAAAAAAAATTCAGACAAATTCGTGTTCATAATTTTTAAAATAAGCCTAACCATAGCTACAAACACAAAAAAATACTTAGCCAAAAAAAAAAGACACATTCAACATAGTAAGTTTTAAAATTTAAAAAGACAAAACATTTAGCATTATAACATTAAAAACAATAAATGACATGCTGAAGAACTAAGAACGAACACATAAATGACGTTCTACTGTGGACACCTACACATGAACACACCAGTGTTGGTCGACCAGAAAAACAGACATTGATCAGTTCTCTGCGACTATTAGATGCCGTGTGAAGGAATAGCCCGGAGTCATGAGTGATATGGCTGGGTGGTGAGAGAGGGTCATGGAAATTCATGCCGTCAACATTTGATGATGATGATGATAATGATGATGATGATGATTTTTATTATTTCAACTATCTGTAGCTATTTCTGATAGCTTAATAGACTTGCAATTCATTAATAGTGAGAATATGACCCACTCATGTTTCAATGTGTTAATGTCCCAAAATGAATGCCTACTGTTTGAACATTTTTGTTCCCAAAACTAAAATCACTGATTTTAGACAATAAAGAGAAAAAAATACAAAAATACCTTTTCATTATCCCTCAATTTCGACTTTTGGAAACTGAAACAAAGTGCTTCGAGGGGACTACTTTTATTGGTACAAATGCAGAATAGCATGCAAAAGATAGTTATTATTAGAATCGTATTTTACGTATAAATAGCATTAGATTAAGGAAACTCATGAAGTAGCCTAATTATAACCCTGACATTAACCCTAACCCTAACCCTTACCCTAACTCTAACCATAGTGTCTCAGAGGTCTCGGATATTTCCATGAAATGTAATGCTTTTTATACACAATCTAATGGTATTATCTCTTGTGCATTCAAATCCTGAACGAGGCTGGTTTTTTGGGGGGAGGAGCTCTTAATGTAGTGTTGATTAACAAGAAGAGAAACCCTTTGGTTTGAATTCAGAGTTTTCATCTTCCTAGACCGGTTTCCATACCAAGGTTAAAGAGCCTACAGTCTTTCATAGTATTTACCATATCTGGATGGAGAATAGTTGGATTCGCACCTAAGGGCATTGTGAATGCAAACAGCCTCGTCCAGGATTTAAACTAATCTCACTGTGTTCATTTCTATGACGGTAACCATTATACCACTCAACTCCAACATGAATTTCCTATAACTAATATCCTTGGGAAAGGTAGGTATTTACCAAACCCGCAAATATTTGGTAGCCAGTGAGGATAGAACTATTACAGTAGTAATTGATCTGTGAGACTAGTTTGCTAAAATACCCTTGGGAAAGGTGTAAATCTAACTACTCTCCAGTCACATTCTCTATACCACAATAAGGATGAGGACAACAATAAAAAAAATCAAAATACTAAAAGGTGTGTTTTTGGTCAGTACTGAAAAAAAATAATTCAACATTTATCTACAAATATTTTTGTCTTATTTCAACTGGCAAGAAATGTTTCTCCTAAATGTTTCAATGGTCTTGCCAAACAGTTCTAACGAGGTCATTTATGTCTCAGTGGATATGACAGTGTCCCAAAATTAACTCTGTTCCAATTAACTTGCAACATATATTCCACAACCGTCCGATATTAGTGCCATAATAGAATAATTTCAAGGAACTCAGATAAGTAAATTTGTATAATCTGCTAGAGCAGCCAACAATTCGTTTCTCTTCATCGTTTCAGTCAAATTCAATTGGTGTGGAGGTCACTTTCGGCTTAATTAGAGACACCAGTGATTAGCATCATTCAGGAAAAATGCTTTACTACACTTGACTATCGACAATTTGTAGCATTGGGTTTCGATAAACATTCAATGTTTCCAGTCAGAAATGATACAACAAGAAAAAGGGTCTGGTTCATGAAACTAGCTAAAGTGAACTGGTTGAAAGACCCGGATGAAAATTAATGCCGACTTACAACTATCGCAGTATACACTCGTGTATAAGTGAATCTCCGCACGAGTAGGATGTGACACAAAATTAATTTCTTCAGTGAAGTTTAACGGGTTTAAATTCAGAGTGTCCCTTCTCCTATGCTGGTTGTCTAACCAGGGTAAAGATCCCTGTCTGCCCTACTATTTACCCATAGTATTTACACAAGCACAAATTTCTAACATTATGTTTTGTAAAACATTCAATATTTCCTATTAGAAGACGATTTGGAGAACGGAGATGTTATGGTGTTGACTTATGAAGAGAAAATGATATTTACAACTATTCAACAATAGAAAGGAACACATTCATTTCTATGTTTGCTTGTAATCGTAACAATTTTTAACTAGCAGGACCTGTGAATATACCACACGATGATAATTTAATTATTACAACGTCTGATATGTTTACTTAAGAGCTATTGCTAAATAATTAATCCAATATGTAAAAATTATAATAATCTTGATTTAATTCTCTCTCACTTTCTTTTTTCTTTCTTTCCTTCTTTTCGTCTTTTCGTTCAATTATTCAATTGAAACAGATTTGCATATCGCTTCCACGCGCTCATCCCTCTCTCTCTCTTCTTTTCCCTACTTTCTTTCTTTTTTCTTGTATTTTTTTCTGTGTAGCAATTCCTTTTTCTTCCTTTTGTTTCTTTATAATAAAAATGGAATGGTCCATTAGCTGAGGTGAATGGATAATCAGGATTTACATTTTTGCATTTCATCTTGGACATTTTGGATGTTATCATTTTTAACCAAAGGGTGTTGCAAGATGATAATAGTAATACTTTTAAGGAACACGAGTATTAATATAGGTTTGTTTTATTTGTTTGACAACATATTAAATCCTCATGGATTATTTAATGCCGAAATTTGATTCATTTCTAAGATAATTTTTTTTAATCAAAACTATTTTTAATGATCCATTACATTTTTTAAATTACTTTTTATTTATTCATTTGTAACCATTTGTTTGCACAGTTATATGTGATCAAGTATTCCTATCTAATACAAATAATGTTTACACAGTTGTACAGTTTCATATATTCTTATCTAATACAAATGAATAATCACAATGGCCTCAAGTAAGCATTCCTATTTATTCCTAATCCATTATTTTCATACATTTATATTATCTAACACTAATAATTAGAAAGCATCTCTGTTTGACAAGTACTACCACTCCGTGAACTTAAGAGGAATAATATTGAATGGGTACTTTGCACTCTCTATAGCTCCAGATCTGGAACCTCACTTCAAATGCAGGACACCCCTTTTTGGGAGATTACCCCTTTCAGTCAGCATATTCTAAGCCCCACAACTGGGTGACAAAACTTCAGAATCAGCAAAAATCTAGAAACCGAATTATAAGACTCCTGTTTCATTTGGAAAAAGATAAGAATAAAACTTTAACAGTCTCATCCAAGATTTGAACTTGGTCACCTTGCCCATTTCATCACAACGAAAGCCGTTACACAACGAGCCCCTATAAAACCCGGGAGTAGCACATGGAGATTATCAGGCGAACTTGGTATCTTGCAGTTCACTACAGCCATCACATTCATGACCTCAGTAGCAAATGCATCCGGGGCTGCCTAATTGTGCCCCAGGTTATTAAAATATTGCAAAACTTTTGACTCACCTTAGTATATTTTGACTTTCCCCAGAAAGAAACCATATTAAAAACGCAGACAGCAATTTTTTTTTCTATTATCTCCTAAAATTATCTTCTACTTCAATCTGACATTTTCAGCAAACGAAATAAGAGAATCTCTTTTCATTTGAAGATTCTTTTTCCTTCTAAGTAATTAAACGAGGAAGAAGATGAGGATCAGATTTTTGTCAAAAATGGATTTCTTTGACAACAACATTTTCGATTCTTCTTTTTCTTTCTTTTTTAATGAAGACAAAATCAAACTTTCACAATGAAATGAATACACGGACATTCTCAGTCGTAGAGCACTTGCTTAGGAATCGTAAGGTTCCTGGTTCAATACCATCCCTCACCATCTCAGTATATGAGTAGCAGAGGGATCTGTGCAGTAAAGTGAGGACTTGCTGGTAGGTGTGGCGTTCCATCTCAGATGCAAAACAATCTCCTTGGGCTAGTGCTAGTGAAAAGGGAATAGACTCCTCGCTGTCTGGCTGATACTCACATTAGGCCACCCTGACAACTTTTTTATTTATTTATGTATGTACATATGTATGTATGTATGTTTAAGGACTGTCTCAATTACATTTTGAGGAATACTGCCATTGCTGTGGAGCACTGGGAGAAGCTAACTTCTAATAGACCTTGCTGGAGAGCCACCATCAACCCGTCTATAAAAGAATTTGAGTCCAACTGGATTAAACACCAAAAATTGAAATGGGCTTTTAAAAAGGGAGAACATCCAGCAATTTCCAAAGTGGAGAAGTTCCAACATGTAGTTTATATGGAACAGTATGTCTCTCTAAGGCTGGTCTGGTGAGTCATCTGAGAAAACATAAGGATACAGTGTCAAATGCTACTGGTACTCAAGTATGTTTACTATGTTGTAAATTTTTAGAAGTCTCAGTGGACTGAAGAATCATCTTCACGATCACATCTACTCAGGTGCTTGCAAATGGAAAAAAGAACAGGAAATGGTTCTGCTCATGTACAAGTTGATAGCCAACATGTATGTGGGTATGTATGTGGGTATGGAATACACTTCCAACAAATTTATACACACAAACGGTTAAAGGGATTCTTTGATGGAAATGAAGATTTTATTTCCAGTAATATGGCACACAGTGAACATCATTTACAGTTGATGCTGGCTCTTATCCTTATTAAACATTTGCAGGCAGACCAATTGCAACAAAATGCAGTGTTCAATATCTAATGCATCCAACAGATTAAAAAGAACTCCATTTTCTTTTTATGATGATTCTATCAGAATAAAATTTAGGTCACGTTATCCAAGACACTGAAATCTAAATAAAATTATATTACAAGGAAGAATAAAAAATTATCCATACTTTCACAATAACTTCTATATATTAATACTCGGTTCCTTATTTGTACTACCATTATCCTCTTGGTTAAAATGAGACAATCCAAATTGTCCAAGATGAAATGTAAATCCTAATCACCTCAGTTAAATAATGGACTAATATAAGAATTCAGTGGTTAACCAACAGCATATAATCAGGATTTACATTTTTGTATTATATCTTAAGGTACACAAGTATTGATATATAGATTAATGCATAACTTCACAGCAAGTGTCAAAAAGTTTCATTATTTTTGTTGTAATTAGATTATGAATTGATCACCAATGATCAGAATCAGAAATCAATTCTTCAATTAAAAGATTTTCTTATCATAAAACTGATGAAAATAAAAGCAAAAGAATTTGGGAAAGTAACAAAACTTACCAATATTTTTTGGCACCAGAACAAAAAAAAGTTGTTGTATCATTTATTGATTTTTGTTTTTCTTTGTTGGCCGATTTTATTGAATATTTTTGTCTGTTTCTTTGCTTAATTGCTACAAAAACTAGAAACAAGTTTCAGGTTCGGGTACAGAAAACAAAATTCATTCTTCTTTCTTCTTCTTCTTCTTCTTCTTCTTCTTCTTCTTCTTCTTTTACAATTAGTTGCCATTAGTCAAAATCAAGTTTTGATGAATGAGGAAAATTTTGAAATATGAAAATTGACAAATATTGTATTAATTGGTGCATTTCTAGCAAGAGTTTCATGAAAATATTTCAGGCCTGAGTATTTTTAAAATGTGTGAATTCACCGCAGAGAAATAGTGAAAGAAATGTTTTTAATACAGATATAAGATGAAAAAACGGACCAAATTTTTGCATTTTTTTCTGCAAATTGCAAGAAATCTCCTTTATTGTACACAATTAGGACATAAATATGTGAGAAAACTTCAAGGAAAACATCTTTGAATCTTATATTATTCCAGTCTCGAAGTAAACACTTCAAAACATGGCACTCAAAACCTGCACTCGAACACGTAGCACTCATAGTATGCACTCAAATATCTGGCACTCAAAGTATGCACTCTAATAGCTGGCACACAAAGACTTCACTCAAGAAAATGGTACTCAAAAAAACTGGCACTGTTAAATAGAGTTATTAAACATTTTAGGCAAACCTCAACCACCATTAAACAGTCATTTCATTAGTAAAATTCTCATTCGATTTCCTTTTAAAATATTATCTTTTCTTTTTCAAATGATTGAAAAATATGTCATGGAAATACAAGATGGATCAAAATAATTTTTTCCATTTGATTTCATCAGAAGTTGATTTTTAATTATTCTTGAAAAGGGGAATAAAAATAAGATTTTGAAAAAGGAATAAAATTGTTGAAACATCCAAGATACCAACAAAAACATTACTTATTCTTCTTTTAGATGAATTCTTTATTCACAAAACTGAAACATTCAATTAACCTGATTTGGTCTTAAGTCTGGAAAAGTCTTCTTCTTCTTCTCACATTGAAGCCAAATATTTTCTTTTAACACAGATTGCTTATTCTTTGTCTTCTGTCTCCAGGCGCATTAGTTAATACATACATACAAACACACACATACACACACACATATATATATAAAGTGTGTGTTATTTGTGGTAAATTGTGCAAATCACTTCATACATTAAAAATACACATGAATATTCATAAAAATGATATTTCATAGTGTATCCCATTAACTCTTACATATAAAAACCTCATGTTGCTCACTTTCACAGACAAACACACACACACACACACACACCCCTCTCTCTCTCTCTCTCTCTCTCTCTCTCTCTATATATATATATATATATATATATATATATATATATATATATATATATTAGTTAGGGTAGCATGGTCATGAAATCAACTATGCTTGGTTACCAACAGTTTCTCGTCCGTGCAATTTTTAAACCAAGTGATATATATACTCTATCAACGATATTGTGTACTATTTACTTAAAAATATAGCACTCTATATTATCCACACACACACACACACAGACACACACGCACACATATATATATATATATATATATGTGTGTGTGTGTGTGTGTGTGTATGTGGATACTATAGAGTGCTATATTTTTAAGTAAATAGAGAGAGAGAGGGGGGGGGGGAGAGGGAGAGAGACTAAGAAAATACTTTTACCCCCCTCTATACAAAAAGAACAATTCTTAATTCTCACCTTATAAACTACAATAGTGAATATTCATAAATGAGATACAAAGAAAATATCATAGAATCTATAATAGAAAATCTGATCAACAAAATTTATTCAATTTCTTCTTCCTACAAATTTCATTTGTCTTATTATTTTTAATAAGAACAAAAAAACTCAAATGAATAATGATTTTTAACATTATTTAGTTGATCAAGAAATAAAATTATGTTTAAAGAAAATGAATGAAACCAACAACAGAAAAGCTACAACAAAAATTATTAACTAAATCAAACAGCAAGGAAAATTATTAAACTATGCATCACTTCACAATAATAACAAACAGAGGAAATAAAAACATTGATAATTTTAAATATCAAAGTTACTTATAATATCAAACCACCCAAAATCTCCTATTAAATAATGAGGAGCTAGGGCTGGGGCTGTAGAATACGCCGACTGCACCTCTACTGAGAGGTAAGACCCCCACTCGAATGTTAGCTATGGGTGGCAACCTGTGATACTTAAGGATAGAATTCTGGTGGCTCAGCAGTTCATGACATGTAACACTCCATTTTGGCCCTTAATAATTTAAAGAATACTTTCAGCATATACATATATTGGTTAAACAACAATTCTTTTATTGATTTATTGATTGATTAATTGATTTTAATGCCATCTTGATCTGTCTGGGTTATTTTATGCCATGAGTTTAGGGAATCACCTTCATTGTATATTCATATTTACATTTTTTGTGTAGTCGTTTCTTATTTTTAATTTGGTTTCTTTATTTAATGAAATATCAACTTTCATGGGATGTTTAATGCCAAAATAATGCTTGTAGAAGAAAGGTAGTGATATTTTTAACCCATAGTTGGGGGATAAGAGGGTTTGTACTTTTCCCAAGGATATTAGTCAGAAAGTGAACATAATAGTGTGACTGGTATTTGAACTCGCTTACTACAATGTCACAGTCCAGTATGTTAGCCACTACATCCCAGAAACTCCCTCCAGTTGTTTCTTAAGAGATTGTTTTGTTTTTGCAATTGATTCTATGAAATACAAAATATTTTAAAACAACTATCAGATAGATGGGATTCTACCAGATATAGACATGGAAGTAATGGCAATAAAGAGTATTCGCAAGATCTTCAGATCTTCTCTATCAAATGCAACCTAGTGTTATACTCAGGACATCCTTTTAGAAGTGAGTCATACCATTATTACAGCAGATACAGTCAGCATATTTTAAATCCCACTGACAGTACCATAAAAGCTCACAGTAATCAATACAGAAGTTAAAGCCATTTTATTGCTATCAGTATTAGACAAATTCTAGCTGATTATACAAATCATCATCATTATCATCAACACGCACGAGTAGTGTTGCATAATTGGGGGTGACATGGAGTAATGCGGGTAACCTGATATGTAAATTAGTACAGGAATGTTTGCAAGAATTTTGTGTTAGATGAGAATGGAAAAGTTTAATGATAAATCAGCATAGCCACATGGCATTGTTTCATTGGCAGAGTGACAGAGAAGAGGAGTGAGGGGTCAATATAAATTGGGTCTGGTAGAATGTGCTGAGAGAGCAAGACATGGAGCTTTTGCTTGGCAGTTTTGGCTTGGGGGAAATAAAATTCTCATAAGAAAAAGAAGTGGCCTTGTATTTTTACTAAAATCTCTAAATGGCCTAAAGCAAGATATCCCTCAGCCCCCCAAGTTGGTTTCCAGACTCCCAACATCATAGAGTTGCCAGTCAAGAAGAATGCTTATTTATTTCATCTGTCTCACACTCTCAACTAGGGCTTATTTTAAGTGGAGGGCTTGTATTAAAATCATCCTGAAAAATCATGCTAGGTCTTATTTCACAGGTAGGTCTTATTTTTGAAGAAACATAGTAATAGCAATTTCACAGTGCACACAGTTAATTTGCAATTGAAAAGTTTTTTAAAGATTGCTGAATCTGTAATTACAACACAGAGACCTTTTCATGCTTGTAATATAATTGATGACAAATTGTCTCTGTTCTGTTCTACAAGCTGAGTTGAAAAATATGTCCTTTTTGCTCAACAAGTAAGGACTGACAAAAGATACTTTTCGAAGAAAAGGGATAAAAGAGAAAGTTTGAGGTGCTGAATTATCACATGACCAACAGACACGTGATGTAGGAAACAACGGCCACACTTCATCTTTGTCTCCCTACAGAAATAATGCTACCATCAGATATTAAGTTCTTACCTCCTTTCTTGTAAACTCTCTGGAACCATTCTCCAACAATGTGTGGGACAGAAATGAAATTAGTGATACAAGTTCAAATCCTGAAAGAGGCTGTTTGCATTTCACTTTGCACTAATACCTTTGGTTGGTTGGCTGGTTGGTTGGTTTGTTGGTTAATTTACTGCTGAAATATTCTTTAAACATTAGTGAATTTGTAATTACTACACAGCGAGTTTTCATGCTCATTTCATGTTACGTTGAAAAGATGTTGATAGAATTTTCAACCCATAGCCGGGCTGACATAACATATTGTGGATATTTTATTTGTATTCATTGTATATCTTGAGAAGATTCTGATATGTCGATTTAGGTGAACATCTTGTGCATACATCTCGGGGACATCTTGTGTGTACCCATTGCTAGATATGTTATGAATATATTGCACGTGTTTCTGGACATTTTATGAAAGATATTAAGCACGCATATTACTCTACATATTCAGTGCATCTTGGGAGTGCATATTTCTTTCTTCATTATCTTGCAAAAAGACTTTTAAAAAATGCTATTTCCTTTCAAACTAAATTTTTCCCAGAATAACTCAGCACATTTCAATTGTTCAAATACACAACTTTGTTTTAGTTTCTTTCTTTTTTTTATTTGCATTTTTCTGAAAAATACATGAAAGAATTATGGCTTAGAAATTTGTTTTGTAGATACATGTGTATACGCTTTTTTTATAAGCAAAGACACATACACACACACACACACACATATGTATATGTATACTGATTTAACATAGTTGTAGTAATGTCCCTTGTTATCTTTACCCCATGGGTACTTATGTATATATATATATATATATATATATATATATATATATATGTGAGTGTGTGTGTGTGTGTGTGTTTTTTGTAGATACATGTGTATATTATTTCTTATAGAAAATAAGACATATACATAGGCACACACATACATGAACACACACATACACACATACACACACAGATATATATAAGGAATTAACATAGCTGCATTAATGCTTCATATTATTTTTAACCCATGCACACACTATATATATATATATATATATATGTGTGTGTGTGTGTGTGTATGTGTGTGTGTGTGTTTTCAAGATACATGTATATACTCTTTCTTATAGCAAATACACTTACATACCCACATACAGACATACACAAACATATATATGTATATATATATGTGTGTGTGTGTGTGTGTAATGATTTAACATATTTGTATTAATTTTATTTTACACAATTTATATATATATATATATATGTGTGTGTGTGTGTGTGTGTGTATGTGTGTGTGTGTGTGTGAATTTGCAATAAGAACCACTATACACATGTATTTACAAGGCAAATTCTTAAACCATAATTCTTTCATGTTGTAGTTTTCCTAATCTATTGTTACTTTGAATAAATCACATATTTTTCAGAAGTTGAAATCTAAGAAACTCTGAGAGAAAACTTAATGTGATTGGCTAAAAAAAAGGACTTTAGAAATTCTCTTGTTTATTTTAGCTCAAATTGTGAGACATTCTATCTAGGTTTATGACTAAGAATATCCAGATAAATAATTTCTATAAATGTACACAAAATATGTACATACACCTGCACATAGGTGTATGCACATATACACATACCCACAAAGACAAAACACACACACACACACACACACACAAACACATATTTTTTTAATCAACTAAATTCACAAAGGTACATAAAACAAAGACGCAGAAAGATGCCCATGAGCAAGAGAAGCCAAGAAAAGTTTTGGATAAGATGTAATTTATTCCTTATTTATACACACTGAATTTTTGCACATATAACTAGTGGATCTTTCTGGGTATTAAGTGACAACAAGTCTGTCTACTACTCAAACAGTCTGTTTAGTATGCCTAGGTGTTAGCAGTATAAGAATTAGTGAGTATTAGTTTGAAACCAAATCTAAATCATTATAATTCATTAGTAGATACACTAACACTGAACATTCGGTGAGGAAAGAAAAGAACTAACTCAAATGAATAATACTCATATGAATATTCAATAAACATAATATATAACAACAAATAACAGAATACATGTCCCCAAAAAGTTAATTGTACAATATGTTACATGAAAAAATAACAGATATTGCTTATAAAAGACACACAGTGTCTTCAATAGTTTTCAATAGTTCGTCATGGAAGTAAATGATGAGAAAGTTGGACACTAATTGTCTCTGTTTTACTATTATCTGCGTTATTCAAACTATTGTTCTCATCTTCATTGTTATCTGTACAACGTTTCGGCCAATATGCCCTCCGGCCTTCTTCAGGTATTTCTCGTTGGACTCGAGAACCTTCTCGGACTCGAGAACCTTCCTTTTGGACTCGGGAACCTTCTTGTCATAATCGAGAACCTTCTTGTCATAATCGGGAGCCATAACGGGACTTTGAACCGAACCCTTTATTCAGTCCATGAGGGTATCTTGTTCTCATTCCACTAACCATAGCTGGGATAGAGGTGTTAAGCTGTGTTAATTATTATTCTATGTTACTGCTGCCCTTGATCAGGATTGTCCAATTGGACAAGAAATACCTAAAGAAGACCGGAGGGCATATCGGCCGAAACATTGTACAGATAACAATGAAGATTAGGACAATAGTCCGAATAACGCAGATAATAGTAATAATCAAGCCTCATCTCAAACATTCAGAGGAATGTCTCCGTTTTGTTCTACAAACTGACCTAAAAATTTGTTCTTTTTGTTCAACAAGTGATAACTGACAAAAAATACATGTTGTCTTTTCGAAAAAAGGGGATAAAAGAGAAAGCTTGAGAGGCTGAATTATCACATGACTAACAGACATGTGATATAGGAAACCACACCCACACTCTATCTTTGTCTTCCTACAGCAGTAATGCTACTATCAGATTTCAAGTTGTTACTGCCTTTCTTGTAAACTCTCTGGAATCATTCTCCAACAATGAGTTGGACAGAAATGGAATTGGTGACCAAAGTTGCCAATTCAGAAAAGTCGGATATGGCTGACCATATATGGAAAGAAAAGGGAAACTATCTACCCTTGTTGGATAAAGTTAAAACACCAGATAGAAAAGAACATTGGAAAAGGAGACGTCTCAAAGAAAGGCATATGTTGTACTGCAGTAACCTCTTGAGTAGAGATGAACACAATATGGAAACCAATCATTAAAAAATTCTTTTAAGATAAATTGATAAAAATATAAAAAAATACTGATGTTATTAGATTTTACACCTCGATTCAAAATGACAGTTGGGCAAAAACAATGACATCATTATTTGAATTCTTCAAATTTCTTTGATGCCCGTTTGATCAACTGTCATACTATTAAAAATGATTTCCCAGGTTAGATCATTACTATGCTTGGATAAACAGGGAACGCCTGAGGAAGACCAAGGAATACAGTAGCCAAAACATTGTGTTTATACATACCACAATAAAGATGAGGACAACTGTCCCAAAAATCAAAATTATTTACTGAATGAGGCTGTTTGCATTTCACTTTGGTTTTGTTTGGTTTGTTTTGTTTTACAGCATAGCAACCTTGGTGGGTCATGTAATGCCTACAAAGTTTTGAAATAAATTCATTCTTAATGGATACTCAATTTTTTTATAAACAAATGTTTTTTATTTAACCCATTGATGGAACCCTAACAGGTGCTATCACTCTGGGTCAGAGTGGATCAGGGAGCAATGGTGATGAAGGGGTGCTCCACATTCCCCAGATCTCCAGAACTGAAACCTCACCATCAGATAGAGTTTAATGTCATTCCTAGGACATGAAGAGCCTCAGCCACCGCCTTCTAGCACATATATGATTGGGGGTTGCCATAAGGGCAATAGGATAGAGACAATCATGTAGATGCTAGAGTTTGACGTGACCAGCCAATTGATCGCCGTCTAGCCTAAATAAGCACTAAAGTGGAGTGTTGCATGTCATGGACGCATTTCACTTCGCACTAATACCTTTGTGAAAGACATACAATCCATAATCATTGCATAAAATAACATATATCATTCACTGTCTTTTTTTTCTGTTCATTTTGTTGAATTGAAATGGAATGAACAGAAACATTGCAAGAAATGGCGCATGCATTTTTTGAGCGAAACATTTTTTTTTCATTTGAGGAATTGTTTCTTTCACCGTGAAAAGAGATTCACTTGAAGATTTACAATTGATTCGTTTCTGATTTGATCTGAACAATCTGATCATTATTTCTGGTCAGTTCAGAGTTAAAATGTTTACAGCCAAAAGAAAATGGGGAAAAAGAAGAAAAAAGATTGAATGTGAGTTGATTAATCTTGTTGGGCACATTAATCAAATAAATAACCATAGATAGATAGATAAACAGATAGAGACATATTATTGAGAGAGAAGAGACGAAAAGAGAGAAAGATAGATTGTTTGGAGAGGAAAATCGAAGAAAGATGGAGAGAATATTAGGAAAGAAAAACCATAGAGAGCGAGGGGATTATTAAGAAAAAAAGACCTTGAAAGAGAGAGAGAGAAAGAGAGAGGTTATTAACATAAAAAAGGCATAGAAAAGAGAGAGAGAAGAGAGAGAGCTTATTAAGAAAAGCAAGATACAGAAAAATAAAGAGAGGAAGATTTGGTTTGGTTTGTTTTGTTTTACGGCATATCAACCTCAGTGGGTCATTTAATGCCGATAAAGTTTTGAAATAAATCAATTCTTAATGGATAATACAATTTTTTTATAAATACATTTTTCTATTCAACCCATAGATGGGACCCTAATGGGTACTACCACTCCGGGTCAGAGTGGACCAGGGAGCAATGGTGATGAAGGGGTGCTCCACATTCCTCAAACCTCCAAAACTGGAACCTCACCATCAGATAGAGTTTAATGTCATTCCCAGGAAATGTAGACCCGCAGCCACCGCCTTCTAGCACCAATATGATAAAAAGGGTTGGGGCTTGCCATAAGGGCAATATGGTTGGGAAAATCATATAGGTGCTAGGGCTTGACGTGACCAGCCGATTGATCGGAGGGGGCCTCTCCGGCCGCCCGTCTAGCCCAAGATAGGGCCAAAGTGGAGTATTGCACGTCATGAACTGCTCATCCAACTGGGCTCTATCCTTAAGCATCACGGGTCGCCACCCACGACCAACAGGTGGCCCCATTGGGGGAGTCTTACCCCTCTGCAGAGGTGCAGTCGGTGAATTCTAACGCCCCAGCTGACAGGGTGGAAGAGAGAAAGAGAGAGATTATAAAGAAAAGAAAGATACAGAGAGTGAATGAGAGAGAGACAGATTATTAAGAAAGGAAATACATATACAAAGAGAAAGAGAAAAAAGAGAGATTATCAAGAAAGAGAGAGAAAGATACAGTGAGAGAGAGAAAGAGAGAGAGAGAGAGAGAGTGTGTGTGTGTGTGTGTGTGTGTGTGTGTGTGTGTGTGCAAGAAAAAGAGAAACCGAGAAAAAGGAAAGGCAGAGAGAGAGCGAGAGAGAAAGGAGAGAATCAAAAATTGAATGAGAAAAGTTCAGGGAAAAATCCAAGGAGGGCTAGAGATAATCTGATAAAGAATCCAAATATAAAGTGAAGGGGAAAAATAGGGAAACATGAAGAGAAATTAGAGAGAGTAACAGAAAGGTCAGAGAGAGGAGTAATAAAAAGGGAGATTAGAAAGAGGAGTAGCAGAAAGAAAAAATCAGAGAAAGAGAGAGAGAAAAGGGGAGGAACAGAACGTAAAATCAGACAGTGGGGTAACAGAAAGAAAGATTTGAAATAGAGAAGATGGGGTAACAGAAAGAAAGAAAGATCTGAGAGAGAGAGAGAGAGAGAGAGAGAGAGAGAGGGGGGGGATAACAGAAAGAAACGTCTGAGAGAGTGGTAAGAGAAAGAAAGATCTGAGAGAAAGAGAGAGAGAGGGGGGATAACAGAAAGAAACGTCTGAGAGAGTGGTAAGAGAAAGAAAGAGCTGAGAGAGAGAGAGAGAGAGAGAAAGAAAGAGAGATAGAGAGAGGCTAAAAACAGAAAGATCTGAGAGAGGAGTAACAGAATGGAAGATCAGAGAAAGAGAGAGTGTGTTGTTGAAGAAAGATATCAGAAATGGGTAGCAGATAGATCTGAAAGAGGGTGGCTAACAGAAATAAAGATCAGAGAGAGAGAAAGAAAGAGAGGGTGAGTGAGAGAGAGAGAGAGGGGGGTAACAGACAAAAAGATCTGAGAGAGGAGTAACTGAAAGATCTCAGAGAGAGAGAGGGGGGGTTAGTAACAGAAAGAAATATCTGAGAGAGGGGTGTGAGAAGGAAAAATCAAAGAGGGAGGTAAGAAAGAAGGTATTTTTGGTTGTGCTAGGTCAGAGGTCACACACACCCAACAAAAGATGGAAAAGTGACCATCAATATTAACTTCATTCCATTATAATGGATCCTAATGAATAATGAATTTTCATTGACTCTGTTATTGAATATTGTGATAGTTGTTATTGGATAACATTGCAGACCCCACACTTTTTATTATGATATGGCACTGGACAGAAGGTGGATTAATGAGAGAGTGATAAAAATAAAGGCTGAAGGATGAGTGATTTACATAAGCATAATATACTTCATCAATCAACCACTCTCTCTTTATTTCATTTTATAAAATCTCTATAAAATATCATTTAGAGGCGAAGAATATTTAGTTTTCTATAAAACTTGTGTCGTAATGGTTATCACTGTAGAAAATGTACATGATGACCAAGTTCAAATCCTGAATCCTCGCTCTTTTTTTCCTTTCCTTCTATTCATTATGTTCAATTAAAACAGATTAGCTTTATCACCTCCTCTTCTATCTTTCTCCTACTCACTGTCTGTCTTTCTTTCTTTCTTATTATATTTTTCTGTGTAGCATAATAATAACATAATGTATAATAATCTGGATTTAACTCTCTCACACTCTGTTTTTCCATCTTTTCATCTTTTCATTATGTTTGATTGAAACTGATTAGTGTTATCGCTTCTGCATGCTCACCGCCTCTGTCTATCTTTTCCCTATTCTCTTTCTATCTATTTTATTATATTTTCTGTGTAGCATGTCTTTTTTCTTCCTTCCTTTTTTTATAATAAAAATGGAATGATATATTATTTAGCTGAGGTGACGCCACTCATGAGAACTAAGAATTCAGCCGATAAGCAACACCCGATAACCAGGATTTACATTTTTGCATTTCATCTTGGAGGATTTGGATAGTCTCATTTCTAACCAGAGGGTGTTGCAAGATGATAACGGTTGGAAGATTAAGGAACAGCGCATTAATATATAGATAAGAAAAAACAAGATTTGCCATCAAGGGTTGATATGCCATTAACAGCAACCAACCAACGAACCAACCAACCAATCAAGTGAGAGATATGCAAAACTAGCGTGACAAACACAACATATATATTGGTCTTTCTTGGAGATAAATTTTGTATTCCTTTCTTTCTTGTTTATTAGTATGTTCTTGATGTCAGGGTCAAAGATTTCTCTAACCAGATAATCGAACAATCACTCAGGAAAAAAACTCTCCAGACACATTAACTGAATAAACCAAAACATATATTAATTATCTCAGACATATATGAAATACTAACAATGTCATTTCTTAACTATGGAAGGCTTTAACAGTAGTTTTTGTTGGCTCTGCTAAGTACAGTTCAAAACGTAGTAAAACAAAACTCTCAACAGGATGAAATGCATATTTCACAATCAAGGAAAGCATCAAAGGGTGAGGATATTTATAAATGAGGATATTAGTTTAATTAATAGGTAGAATGATTGCAACTAGCAGGACCTGTGGATATACCACAGTATGATCATTTAGTTATTACAACATTTGATATGTTTACTTAAGAGCTATTGCTTTATTTCAATATGTAAAAAGTATAATAATCTTGATTTAACGCTCTTTCACTCTTTTTTTCTTTTTTCCTTCTTTTCTTCTTTTCATTATGTTCAACTGAAACAGATTAGCATTATCACTTCCACTCACCCCCTCTCTATATATTTTCCCGACTCTCTTTCTTTTTTTTCTTTCTTTCTTTCTTTTTGTCTTTCTTTCTTATTATATTTTTCCTGCGTAGCATGTCCTTTTTCTTCCCATTCTTTATGATAAAAACAGGATGGTACATTATTAAGCAACACCAGATAATCTGGATTTACATTTTTGCACTACATCTTGGACGATTTAGACGGTCTCATTCTTAACCAGGGGAGTGTTGCAAGATAACATCCATATTTTACAAATATTAATATAAAGGTTAAAATTAAAAATCGTACTTTACGAATATTAATATATAGATTAAAGTTTTTTGTCACAAAAAATGTAATCCTTTTAATTTGTGCAGTTTTATTTGTTTATTAATCAAAATGATTGTTTGTAATCAGAGGTGTTTATGTACTTTTGTTATGTTTCGGTAAGGATTATTCTAGAGTTAAAGTGAATATTGAATTACATGCTAGAAAGAAAAAGAATTCAATAACAGTCCACCAGTTTTATGGAAATTAAATTTGCTGGACTCGATATTACAAAGTGTAAATGGTTTTTATTCTTTTAAACATCAAATTCATCAGATCTGCTATTCTCTCTTGTGGGAGGGGAGGGATCCATCCAAGCTGCAATAAAACAAACACACACACACACACACGCACACACACACACACACGTGAACACACAAATATACACACAAACATGCAAACAGAGTGGCACTTGTTGTGTGGTGCTTATCCACATAGGAAATAGTCTCAGCCACCTGAATTCAAATCCTGAATAAGGCCGTTTGCAATTCACATAGCCCTAATAGCCTTGATAAATGTTTGAATCCAACTATTCTCCCTCCAGCTATGGGTAAATAGTAGGATATATGAGGCTCTTTAACCTTCAATGTAGATCTGTTTTTGGTTAATGCCCCAGGGAAAGGCATGTTTCCCCCCACTTTCTATGAGCAAATAGTAGAGCTGAATGGGTTATTTAACCGTAGTATGACAACCTGTCTAGGAGAAGAAGCAAAACTCTGAATTCAAACCAGTTATACTGTCATCAATTAAAATGAGTCATAGGTTGTAATAATCATTAGTAATCAAATTAAATATGTCATGTGGCGGAGGAGTTGAGAAGGATGTAAATTCAATTTATATACTTACTTGATCTGTGGTATCTGCTATTCTGGGATCGGAGTATCTGATATTTTGGATCTGTTGTTGGGATTGCATTTTCTCTGTTCTTTGCATCTGGAAATTACATGGGATCTTTCTTGGATTGACTTGCATCCGTTGATAGTTCTTAATAATGAACATAAGACATCATTGTTTTTTTTTTTTCAGAGCTCATATATTTTATTTTACCTCCAAGTAAAAATGTCCTGGAGAATAGACTGCATCTTACGAATGTCCTCAGCAAACACTCAACCAGACTCTGATGTTTGTCCATGCCAAAAATTCATCGCCCTGTTGGCACTTTTCGACCAATCAACAATTTTCTTTTCATATGATTTATGATTTTAAACCTTGTTGATGGTTTAATTAAAACCAAATCACTTAAGTATGCCAATCTTTGACATATTTTCTTGTTTTTTTTTTCAAAAGCTTCATACTAAGTATTGCCAAAATGTTGTTTCATTTTCATTTGAAAAACGAATAAAATTAATTAAATTTATTATGTAAGGTCAAATTTTTTGTCTAAGTCGAAAAACAGTAACATAATGAGCATCAGTAAAACATTTTTAAACGAACTAATCAAAGCTTTTCTTTCTTCTAAACCGGTTACCATACTGGTTAAAAAGCCCAGTATGTCCTACTATTTACTTATAGCTGTGGAGGAGAAAATACTTAATCAAAGATGGGGACTTAATAGAAACAAATTGAAGGAAAAGGGTTAAAAAGTTTTCTTTCTCCTAGACCGGTTACCATGCCACGGTAAAAGAGCCCAGTCTGTCCAACTATTTACATATAGCTGTGGGGGAGAGAATATTTAATTATTAAAGGCAATAAGTTATTTTAAAAAAGAAGAAAAAATGGACCAATCAAAAGTGAGTTTCATTTTCAAAGCGATGGATTCAAGTAAAATGGAAATAAAAATCCAAATTAGTTAATTGAATTTTGTTTCCAAAATTTCCATTTGAAGTTTCTCTGTCTTTTTTCATTGGCTGTTGCTGACCTTTGAGAAAGTATGAAATTGGGGTCAAAAGAAATTGGGGGTCAAAGAAGAAAGAAGAAAAAAAGGTCAATTGAATTTGTTATTAATTACAAGATGAAAGTCATCTGTGTCTACAAGATTTCTATTGAAGTCAGGTGAATAGATTTAATCTTGGTAACCAACGAGGGAGAAGGAAAGAAACTAATTGGATGGAAAACAAGAAAAGTAGAAGCTAGATTGGAAAATGAAGCTGATAAACACAGACGCAGGAATTACAGTTGGCAGAAAATGAGAGAAATTGTAATAAAATGTCCAAAGAACAAATAGTTTGGTACCAAAAAAGCCATTATTGAATCAACATTATTGAATCAACATTATTATAGGTAATTTTTCTTGTTGATTTACGTTTAATTAAACGATAAAACTAGAAGTCCCAATGCTCAAGTTATGGACTTCCCAATTTTCACTTTAGAGGCGTTTAACTTCCATGTTGTAATATTATTGGAATTTGCTGAAATTTTAGGAATAGGCATATTATCTTGTCATTTACCTATGGGTTAAATTTCATATAAATCGAAGTGGGAAAATTCAGTTAGGGGTTTATGCTCCCGGGAATTCGCTTTGATCAAAATGAAATATACTTATCCAAGTAGCCTGGTTAATATCGTTTCAGAATATATATGACTATGGGGTCTATCTCCAAAACCCTTGGAGGAGTTCGTAAACAGACAGGAGATACACAAACAGTGATGCTTCCTGGAGCTGCTGATTTCTCTCCTTCCTTTTGGCTCTCTTTGCTGCTAAGGCTTCTCTCCTCTCCGCCACACACCTCTTCGTTCCTTCTTTGACAATGAGGCGCCAGGCCGCTTGTGCTGGCATCACGGATATCTATGACAATCGCTAACTATCCTTATCAGTCATTGACCCTGGGAATCCTCTATGCAGTATCTAGAATCCGCAGAGAGTTGATCGATGTAGGTTCTTGTTGTCTGATTTACATTGGCGTGCCAGTTTCCACAAGAGAACGTCATGATTTCATCCTTGCTTCTCCAGCAGTGTTCAGCATGTTTTGTTTGTCTTACTCGGGTGGTTTGTGTGATAGGAGGCAAGTGGCTGTACAGCTGCTTTCTTGTGGGGTGTTGTTTCCACGATTTGTTTAAGACTGCACGCAGCAGTAAATAACCATCGATGTTTGGTATGCCAGTGAACATCAACCAAACAACAACAACAAAAAAAAGATAATTTCTTTATTTTCGTTTACGTTTTCTCATTAACCCTTTAGGGGCCATCAATAAAAAGAAAACTTCTGTGTTTATATTTTATATCACGACATTATCTCATAAATGAGATGGAACCTTTCGCATCTCATCAATATTCATAGCAGTTATAAATTCTGTAGGCATTATTTTTGGAATTTTCTCATTGAATAATTCTGGCGGGTATAGAGTTAAAGAAAAGACTGAAAATAAATCTATAATCCTATATCATCATCATCATTATCAATCATCATCATAAAATCTTGCTGATAGCAAGGATACCCTTGACTCTCTCTCTCTCTCTCTCTCTCTCTCTCTCTCTCTCCAGGACCTCTAGACAGCATCCAGTGTCCATACAGAGCTGGTTAATGAAAATTTTAGTTTTGGTTTAGTTTAGTTTTGTTTGGTTTGGGGGATTTTACGGCATGTCTAACCTAATTGGGGTATTTTATGCCGAACACGCTTTATTCGTTCTTGGTACTGAAAATTATTTTTTAGATTTTTAAATACATTTTTTAAAACTCATTTTTTCTATTTGACCTAAAGATGGGACCTTAACAGGTACTACCAGTGTGGACCTGGGAATAATGGTAATGAAGGAGTACTCCACACTCCCAAGAGCTCCAGAATTGGAACTTCACCATTAGATGCAACATCATACCCAGTACACTGTAATTTTTGGCCGGTTGGTCAGCACAGATAAATCCATGTTTGGAGAATGTCACTTAGGAGTTCGTCCTTACTTCTCCAGCAGTACCCATCATGTCTTCCCATCACATGGATAGATTGTAAGATGAGAGGTAGGTAGCTGTACAACTGATGTTTTGTAGGCCGCAGATTCATATGATTTGTTCAAAACAACATCCTTGTGTTGTTCCCATCTGAATCTTTCTCCAAACTCTTCTTTATAATCCAGGTGGTGCATATATATAATAGTAATGCTAAGTTTGGAAGAATTCCTGTTTTATTTTATCTAAGAGGTCAGATTTCCATATGATCGATAACCTTTCAATAACAGTTCATGCTTTTACTAGGCGTATATTGACATCGATTTCAGTAGATGAAATATTGATAATTTCACCCCACTCCCACCCCAAATGTTTTATCTTTCTCAGCGAAGAACTATTGTAGGATCATTTTAAAGATTCATTAGAAATTGACTTCTTTCTGTTTGGAATTTTACAAAGACTAGGATACATGCTAATCTTATCGTTGAATATCATCCGAATGGATCAGATGAGTGAAAACGTCCTAGTCAAGATGTATGTATTGACACTACCTCCCCACCACGAGCAGGATGTGACACAAGATCAATTTCTAAGAGTTTAACAGGTTTGATTTCAGAATTGTCTTTCTCCCAGACTGATATCTACCAAAATTTAAAAGATCGATCTGCGCTATTATTTACACATAGCTGGACAATTCTGGTCAAGGCTGTTTGCATTTCACACAGCGCTAATACCCTTGAGAAAGGTATGGATCCAACGATTCCTCCTCCAGCTTTGGGTGGCAAACTGGGACCTTTATCCTTGTTATGGCAACCTGTCTATGTGAAGGAAAATTTTTCAATATTTTGCGGTACAATTTTCTCGAGATCATAAATATGACGAACCACACTGAACTGTGAGATGCCGAGGTCGCCTGATATTCTCCGAGAGCTACACACCGGATGTTGTCACTATGGTTTGCGGAACAGCCTCAAAATGCATGGTTTTAGGTCAACTTGAATTTACCTTATTGCCGAGGTTCTTGTAACCTAAGCGAAATTTCCTCAACCATTTGGTCATTATACTATAATCAACTTCACCTTTCGCACAATAAATCTTTTGAGGTGCTTCCGTGGCGATATGTCCGAGTTCGAAACGGTAAAGCATAAATTCTCGAATTAGACTACTTTCTACGGATTTCAAATCGCATACGGAGTGGAGCAATGCACAACGAGTTACTATGCCAACTCCTACGATACTATCAATCCCGGCACGACGCGAACTGCTTCAGCCACATGATATACGCATCCAATTAGAATATACTGTTAAGAGACAAACTAGAGGGGTCTTGAATGGCTCTTCCACGTCATGGGTCCATTTTGGTCACGTGACAAAGCGAACCCTAGAATCACCCTGTTGAGAAGCGACAGACGTAGTCGTTCGCTCCTCTGCAGCGACGCACACGGTGCCTGTCTTTTTTCCAGACCTGACCAATAGTAAATGGTTTCCACCTATTTGTTGTTTAGACTTTTCTTCATGTTGCTCTAACACATTGTGACTATTTTATAGCTTGGAATGGGAACTTAGTTCCCTTCTTGTATGTGGTATAATATATGTTATATAGTATTAATTGATTTGTCTTTTTCCAACCGAATATTCTGTGTTAGGTTACTCTCTTTTAGATAACCTAATTCATAAGAAACAGGTGTTTGCTACGAGTTAACACCTCGCAAATTTTTATAGTACCATAATATTGCAAAACTTTTGACTCGCCCTAAAAAATAAGCATAAAATACGAAAACTGTTGTTCATTTTCTTCCATCTTCAACGTTAGAATCAATAAGTGAAAGGGAGATGATTCTAACAAATATCTTCTAATGATCACTGTGACAATTGTCATAATAC
This sequence comes from Doryteuthis pealeii, assembly GCA_023376005.1. Classification (NCBI taxonomy): domain Eukaryota; kingdom Metazoa; phylum Mollusca; class Cephalopoda; order Myopsida; family Loliginidae; genus Doryteuthis; species Doryteuthis pealeii. Next base: position 31,696,756 of record CM042171.1, read on the forward strand.
AATTAAGATCCGCCTAATGCAAATTAACATGAAAACAAACTTGTTGGCTAACACAATATCTTGAGTAAATACAAAACCTTCTATGGTTGTACTTTGACTCCGCTCAGACCTCAAATTCATCGTATATCAAATCAATTTTCCCCATTGAAATAAACTGAAATGCCATTAATCAGTTCCAGCACTAACAAAAACAGTTAATTTTTTTGTTACATTTTTAATAAGAAAAATAGCCTTGTATTGTATAAAAACATAATAAAATAGAATGTACTGAATTATGTGCTGTAATATGTTTTAATGCTTATTTATTAATACATGATATTTTTCTTTGGCATAATAAATTTTGAAACTTAAATATTTTTAGTAAACTTATTTTATACCTCAAATTTAAACTGTAAACACAAGGCAAAAAATCGACCGAGTAACAGCTCGTAACTCGGAAAACTTGTAATTTGGAGCATAGATAAATCAAGGTACACTATAATATATATATATATATATATATATATATATATATATATATATATATATAGATAGATAGATAGAGAGAGAGAGAGAGAGAGAGAGAAGAGAGGGGAAAATTTTTAAAGAAAACAAACACAGGGTGTCATGAACGATGGAAATTCTTTCATCGTTCATGACATCCTGTGTTTGTTTTCTTTAAAAATTTTCTCCACATACTGTCGGATTAATTTCCTCATCGTACTTCCATATATATATATATATATATATAATATATATATATATATATATATATTTATTTATTTTACATGTTTTCATAGATCAATGTTCATTATCAGCTATAAAGTAATCTTATTATAATGAACATTGATCTATGAAACATTGTAAAATAAATAAATATTAGCTCTTAAAACTGTGATTGAGCACTGTATTTTCTTTGTTTCATCGCAAAAAAATTTTGTTTTTACATATACCTATATATATATATATATATATATATATGGGAGTAAATATGGAAATAAATCCGACAATATTAAGAAATTTGAAAAAACAAGTGTTCCAAAAATAAGATGAATTCATTTATCGACGCTTAAACGTTTCGGTTTCTTTAAACCTTCATCAGGATGTATTATGTGGTGAAGAAATTGATGGATGTTTGTTCAGCGTTGTATTTTTGAAAGACGAGTCGCGATCCGCACACGCGAAGATGTCATGATGCGTGACGTAACTTGAAGAAATGCATTCAACAAAAGACAAGAAAAAGTATTAATGGACTGATTTTATGAGAACAAAGGGAACAAACTGGGAATGATAACTAAATAATTGAATAAAGCCTGGTATTGTGTACTTATTTAAAACTATTTTAGCTAGAAACGGTGATATGTTAAAAAATCCATGTCGATTATTAAGGGAGGGCAAAAGCGAAATTGCACAGGCTTCAAAAATCTGTCGTAGTCTTTTGTTGTGAATATGAGCTAATATTGTGGCATCATTGAAACTAAAGTTATGATCTGTTTCAGTCATATGTTGGACGAGGGTGTTCTGAAAATTACCCAATTTAATATCACGTTTGTGCTCATATAAACGCTTCTTGAGAGTTCTGGCGGTTTCTCCCATGTATTTTTTGTCGCAATCTTTACATGGAATTGCGTAAACGCCAGCATCGGATTTTATAGGATGGTGAGACCCAGCATTGAGTAAGCTTCTAATTGATTTGGATGAAATAGTAACGATTTTGATACCAAGGTTGTGTAAATTGTTTTCTATGGAGTTAATGGTAGAGTTATTAGGTAAAATTTTGTATCTATGTGGAAGTTTTGTTATATTAGAAGATGTATTAGTGGAGGTTTGAGACTGTTTTCTTTTATGGATTTTGAGAGCTTTGGATTTAGCAGATTGTATAAAAGGTTTAGGGTAAAGAAGATTTAAAAGGAATTTTCTATATAATTAAACTCATCGTCTTGGTATTTAGGGGCGCAGATACGGAGGGCTCTAAGATAGAAGCCAATAATTATTCTTTTTTTAGTGCTGGTATTGTGGTGTGAGTAAAAGTGTATGTGGTCATTTTTACAGGTAGATTTATGGTGGACTTTGAATTCTAATTTGTCGTTATTTTTTATAAGTAAAATAGTCTCACCAGCCCTGTATCATGGAGGCCAGACCTTCCAGGCTTAAAGGTTTGATTGCACATTTCTTCAGCGTCGTCTTCATATGGTCTTTGAATCGCTTTTAGGGGGCCTGTCCTTCGTGTGCCTTCTGCACAGAGGCAGAATGACTGCAGATAGACTCCCCCGTAAAATACTTTATGGGGACATAAAGTATTTTACGGGTCTGTCTGCAGTCATGCAAATGGTGTCACCCAACCATCAGAGATGGCATTGCGATAGGATGGTCTCAATTGAGCGTGCCCTGCTTCGAATTTTGTGCCATCACTTTACGCCCAGTGTGAAACAGTTGGTGTGGAATGCTTCCAGTTCCTTCACGTACCTGGGATAAAGCACCTTCGACTCGCTTCCGTATAAGAGTATGGATAGGCATACAGCTTTATATACAGAGATCTTTGTATTGATGGTGAGATCTCTGTTCATGAACACTCTGATCCAATAGATGTTGAACCCAGACCAATTCGCCGTTGCACCGTCACTTGTGAGATCGTTTGTGTTGTTTAAGACAAATCCCAGGTAAGCGAACTCCTCTGCATTTTTTAGTGGTTGGTGGTTAATGAGGAGGAATCCGAGGTTGATACATGTTGAGAACTTCTGTTTTCTGAACATTAATGACATGGTCCTGATCGAGAGTACTCTTCAACTACAGCATTAATGATGCGCTGTAGTTCATCTTGTGAAGATCTAACAAAAGCTGTATCATCTGCATACTGAAGTTCGTGTATTGCCTCTACAGTGACAAGTGTTTTAGATTTCAATCTTTGTAAGTTAAAAAGATTGTTGTCTAATTGTTAAGATATGCAGACACCATCTGCCGGTTTTACTTTCTGTTTGGCAATTTTCATTACTGCTGACACAAACAGATTGAATGCAATGGGCGCAATAACACACCCCTGCTTTACTCCGGTGCCTACAAGGATTTAGAGCCTGTACTTGTTACTTGTTACAATATACATATATATATATATATATATATATATATATATATATGTGTGTGTGTGTGTGTGTGTGTGTGTGTGTGTGTGTGTGTGTGTGTGTGTGTGTCGTGTGTGCGTGTGTGTGTATGTGTGTGTGCGCGCACGTGCTGTATTTTGTCAAATATTTGCTGAGATATTTTTACAGTACGTGTACTGAAAATCATCAGATGACAAGTTTTATTCCACTTAAACCAGTTGATATACCTCGGTAGCAACATCTCATCTACTAAAAGTGGTGTCAACATACACATGGGCTACCATTGATTAACGACCATATAGAAATCTAATAAGATAAAGTATCATGGAAACAACACGAAAATATTTTCTTGAGCATTCATGATTTTTTATTTACCCGATACATTCTTAAGACTTGATTATCAAATAAATTCGTCTTAGAAAAACATGTAAATTAAAACAGGAATATTGAATTAGTCTAATCAACAAATCTATCCAAAGAAAACATTTATAAATATCTTGTGTTAAAAACATCAAGTGCTCGAGTAGACTGACAACATGGTGTGCAAAAAAATGAGTTGTCCAAGTTTAAAACACCAACCCCGAGGTAGAAAGCAAAAAAGACATAAACATCTCAACTCCAAGACTCCCTTGTAGTGGTCAATATTTACAAAACATATTTTGCAACTAAACAGTCAATGTTGATCAAATAGAAGATATCAACAGAGTAGGGCTTGTTTTGGGAGGGGGGTGGGGCCTGTTTACATTTAATGGGACATTTAGAAAAGCGAATAAACAGAAACTTGAGTTTTGATTCATCAATGCTGAATGTTGTCTTAAATTTTGAGATGAAGCACTGTCATTATTCCAAGAATTATTGAAACGGTTATCTCCATCTTTGTTGTTATTATCACTATGTTTTGGTTAAGTATTTTCTGTGTTTTCTCAGGTAAACATAATATCCTTCTGTGCCTTCAGTATGCGCCCTATCTGTGAAATACACAGACGCACACACACACACACACACACACACACACACACATATATATATATTATATATATATATATATATATATACTAGCTAAAGTACCCGGTCCATGACCGGACTAAAAATAAAAAATAGGCAAAAAAAAAATCTGCCTATTTATTTATCATTAGAATTATGATAAATTAAGAACAAATTTTCTCATTCAAGTTACGTACATTAGAATCATTTTTATTTTATGTTTAAGGTAAGAACATATCATACACTGTTTTGTTTATATATGAAATATTAACGACATCGTATTTTTATTATATATCTTTTTTGTTTTTATTACAATACGAATATACAACTATGTTTACTTAGTTACGAAATAAGTAGTTATAATTTAACTACCTATTTTTGTAAAAGGATTTTCTTTCTAAAATTCCTTGGTTTTTTAATTTTTTCGTATATATACAAGTTGAGTTAGATTTATATTATTAAATAAACAATAAGCGCTTACTTTTTTTTACTTTACTTCGCTCTTTCTTACCAAATAAATATTTGGAAGATAGATTATTTCATTTCATTTCTAACTAAATTAATATTTTAAAGACAGGAATAAAAAGATTGCGATATGAATAAGATTTGATTTTTCCTGAAAATACTTTTGCTGTCCGAAGCAAAATAATTTTTTATAATTCGCTATAAAAAAAATTCAATTGATAAAGACCCGTACAAATTTGAGCAAGATTATTTTCTCTTCTTTTCATGAAAAGTTTTACTGAAACTCCAGTTTGAAAATAATAATAGTATTTGGGGACAATTTTAAATTCAGTTTTAATTGCTTGATAAGTTAGAAGTACATTGTAATTTATTTCTTTGAATTTTTTTACATGACAATTCAAATCTAGTTCTTAACGATAAAAAGAATGCAATATCTATTTTTGCTTACATTTTAAAACGTTTTCATTAGTTCTCTAAACTATTAAACTTTATTTAAAACCATTAGTATTAATTACTAAACAACTCGTTTTATCATTTTTTTTTAATTTACATTTATACAACCCTATACTGGTGACTGATTTTTATTGACATTTAAAATCTTATTTTTAAAAATGTAACCGTAAACTTGTGTTTTGAAACAATTTTCATTTTCTACAATTTTTTGTGCATGACAACAATTTAAATGAGTGTACATTGTAAAATAAAAGTTAGTTTCAAAAACATACGATAAATATAAATAATATTTAGAAAGATTATAAAAAAAAACGAATTTATTTTACGTTAAAATTTAGTCATAGTTCAAGTTTGTCGCTAACATTTTCATTGTTTCTTTCTTTCTTTCTTTCTGCTGCTGAAAATGTTAGCGACTCGCCTGACTGTTTTAGGCGAGTCGCTAACATTTTTCGTTGTTTCTTTCTTTCTTTCTTTCTTTCTGCTGGTAAAACAGTCAGGCGAGACCCTGCTGATATACCAAGCATTAGCAGCAGCAGCAGCTATGCTATGGCTTTCGAAAAATCGTTTGATTTTTGTTTGATTAATTAATTATATCCCTTAATCAGTAAAAATCAATAACCAAATTTGGAGTGTTTCTTAGTTAGAACGATATCAATGTGTATGCAAGATTTTAAATCTGAGTGGCCTCCCGTTTTGGAGTTATACGTCGACACGTACATACCAAAATCTCTCTTTTATAGATTAGATATATATATATATATATATATATATATATATATATATATATATATATATATATATATATATATATATATAAACTCTTTTAAAAACAATTAAAAAAAAACAAAATGAAACAGAAACAAAAACAAAACAACGAGTTATGTTATGAAATGTAACATTACCGAATAACGTAATAATGAGCGGTAAACATACATTTCCACATAATTAAATGCATATAATCGCGAATGAATTGATGTGTTTCAACTAGTAAATAAATAAATGAAAATAAATAAATAAATAAATAAATAGATAAATAGATAATAATTGTCACTTCCCTTTATGCTTTAAAAACAATAAATAAATCCTAAAATTTATATACATTCTGTAGTCAGCAATGAAGTACCCGATTCCGGCCGCGCTGCGCGCAAAGGCCGTCTGAAAATGACATCGCAGAGAGATGTCATAAGACAGAAAAATTGCCCTATTATTGGTATAACATCACGCCCAAGGACGACGTGTCACCGTTAGAATTCGCATAGCAACCTGTATCACTGTCACGTTCGATGTGCTGGTTATGTGAAGGAAGCCTCTAGATTTCAAACTATTGCTTGTCATCGATGCCCTTAAGGCGCTTGGCGGCATTCACATAACGCAGTACGTAAGCGTGAAGTTTGAGAAAACGTGCCCTGTCTTGCGATTCATATCAACGGAGCTGAAATATCTTGAATTATGAAAAAAAAACTGATTCCGTTAAACGTTTTCCCAACTGCAAAAGTCTTTTGCGTTAATAAATCAGCACTCCATTCGGGTGCTTCAATTCGCAGCTTTCGAAATCTTGACCCTTCATGCCACGACAAAACCAACTGCCGCTCACACAAAATCTTAACACCAAACATATATCTGGGACATAGCAGTCAGACACACCAGGCAATGCTGACACTTTGAATCGGGTGAATGTCTATCGATACACAAATAGAAGATATTACAGTAAATATTAATATTAGAGTCGTCATCTTGTGGTTTACACATGTTGATATTGGGTTATTATTAAGAGTAGTCATACTTATTAAGAATATAAGATATTACTACACCCCTACTACAACCCCATCACTAACCTAATCCTTAATACTTTGATTTCGTTACACCTTGGGATTTCATTTTCTCCTACACCGAAAATCATGTCCCAGGTGTCCCTTTGCGGAGAGCGTGCTCAGCTAACGACCGAAGATAAAATTTGAAAGGAAACAAGAATAGATTTTCTATTTGTTCAAATATTTATGAGCAGTGCTTTGAGCTGGGGGTGGGGCTGGGGGTTGTTCATAAACTCTTTCTGCCAATTTTCACATTTGATACACTACCCCAGATTTGCTTGATGGGTGGAATTACAAAATTAAAATAGTCTAATCAATTTTATTGATCAATTTCTCATTAAAATTGTAACAGGTCTGCGGCGGCAACGGCGTTGGTGGCGGCTGCAGACATTTTACCAAAAAAAGAATCAGATGCACCAAAAAAGACGTACATGGTCTGAATTTTTTTCTTTTTTTTTTAAATTAACTTTATCCTTTATTTTTATTCCTCTGTCATTCGTCTTTCTTTCTTTCTTTCTTTTCATTCATTTATTCATTCTTTATTAATTTATTTCGTTCTTTCTTTCTTTTTTCTTTTTTTTTTTTCCATCGATTCATTGATTCTTCCTTTCTTTCATTCTTTCATACTTTCTTTCTTTCGATCTTTCTTTCTTTCTGTATTCTTTCTTTCTTTCTATTTTTTATTCTTTCTTAAATTCATTCATTATTTATTGACTTATTCATTTATCTATTTTTTCATTATTTTATATTTCTTTCTCTTTCTTTCGTTCATTACTTTCTTTATTTCTACTTTTCTTTCATTATTTTCTTTTTCTTTCTTTCTCTTCATTTCATGAGACATTTAAATATTTCACGGAAGGAGCTATATATATATATATATATATATATTATATATATATATATATATATATATATATATTCATCTACTGACACCATGTTTCAACGCATGATGTCTCTTCAGTGTGGCAAGCCTTAGCATGCTTCCTCCAGCCGGGATCGAAAACCGACCTATTTTTCATCTGCCAGATTTCCTACACCTACAAACGGAAGGAGAATGTAGCTGATAAATACAACCAAAATTAAATACAGAGATTTACATAAAAAATTTACAACACCTACACCTTTGGATCTGTATTATATAATTCTTCTTTATTCAATTCCTTTTCCATTTTTACATACATATGTATATATGTAAATATCACCAGAGAACCCCATCCATTTTGTTGGAGAGCCTTGAAATTTAAGCATAATCGGCGGCCGTCAGCGAATCTCTCCAGAGACCTCAACCTACCAGGGGTTGGGAGCATTATCCATAGACACCGTGTTTCGACTTATCATGTATGCATACTAACCCCAATTCAAAGTTTTCCTTCTCCTAAACTGGTTGGCTAACCAAGATTAAATAACCCAGCCCACCCTTCTATTTGCTCATAGATGAAGGGAGAAAAGTTGGATTCATACCTTTCACAAGGATATTAGCAATATGCAAACAGTCAGGATTTGAAATCGGTTTGACGAATACATTTCCTACGATGATAACCAAAGATATATATATATATATATATATATATATATATATATATATATTATATATAAAGTTAAGCAAGATATGCAGCATCTATGTCGATTAAAGTTATATTGATTATCAAATTAAAAAAGCAAACGATTTTCAGTTTATTGTAGATTTGTAACTTAATGCACTCATTTCTCTGTAAAATTCACACACACACACACACACACACACACACACACACACACACACACACACACACACACACACATATATATTATATGTGTGTGTGTGTGTGTGTGTATGACTGCCACATTGTAATAAGCGAAATCGAACTCTATTTATTAAATTAACTATTAAATTCACTTTTGAACTAGTATTTTTAGGAACGGTATGAACCCTCTCATCCCCCGCTATGGGTTAAATAGTACCGCTACTGTTGTTGTACAGGGATTGTTTTGGCATTAAATAAACCACTAAGATTTATATGCGATTAAACAAAGAAACCAAAGCATTTTTCAAGTTTTAAATTCTCAATATTAACAGATATTAGATTTTGTTATTGAAATGAAAAAATCTTTTATTAGTAAGTACTTAATATAATTAGAGATCAAGCTATGAATGAAAATGTTTACATCTTCAGAAAATTATGTTCCAGCAATGGTACGAAAAAAAAGGGTTTTAAATATCAGTTATCAAATGAAATGAGATATATTTTCAAACAATAACTCCAGTAAATTCAATTAGTCAACATTTTAGATTACAAAACGAATATTTTGATCTGTTTACAACAAAAGGGTTTTATTGGTCTATAGAATTTTACTATTTTGCAAAATTCATCTCTAAATTGTGATTGGATGAATCATCAGTGATTTTCTTTAGTTTATTTTGGGTTTCAGGTCTTGTCATGGCGGTACCAACAGATTATGGATGAACTAAAAATAAGAGTTAAAAACATAAAACTATTATCATCCAAGCTGCATGTTAGTAAAAGTATGGGACCTGAAGAAATATATTTAAAAAATGTACTTATCAAATTAAAGCTTTATTAATGTAATAAGTAAATTGTTTGATAAGTATATAAAATATAAAATGATTCCTTATATTTCAAAAACAGCAATTGTAATACCACCAGATACAAAAATTTCGGTACATTTTTTTTTAAATAATTACCGACAAGTTTCTCTAACATGTATTTTGTGTCAGGTTTTTGAAAAATTGATTAGAAATCAGAGATTAATTTTTGTAGGGAGAGATATAAATTGTAATTAAAATGGTTTCGTAAATGGTAAATCAATACTATCTAATATTTTTGGAAAGTATTGATATAATAAATGAATATTTGATGGAAGGGAATAATGCGGATATTATATATTTGGATTTTAGCAAAGATTTTGATACGGAATCTCATTATCTATTACTAATGAAAAGGAAACATTTAAGTATTTCTAAAAAAAGAAATAGTATATACTATAAGATTAAAACATAAGTAAAAAATTGGTAACAATTATTCAGAAACACAGTATGAACCATCCGGTGTTCCTCAGGGATCAGTACTAATTGAAACTTTAAAAAAATGGAATTTCTAATTATGGTAGATATGTTTTCCTGTTTCTCCTTGAACTAAGAATTTACTGTCAAGACAAATTTCAAAAACTAAGTCTATTAACAAACTGGATAATATATTCTGGGGGAAAAATGCCCAGATTAAAAAACATTTTCAAGATTAATTTGGATGATTTAAGAAAAAATAGTAAGAAGAAAAATTTAAGACGGAATTTTTAGGAACTTTCAAAGGAATTACTTAACAAAATTTGATTTGTCGATAGATATCATATTAACAGTATATGTTCTGTGCAAAGATTATATTTTTTCGATCTCGAAAACTAATTTTTTTCAATGGTTCGTATGTGTGTTTGCACGTACATGTGTGTTTGTGGGGCGGGGTCCATGCGTACACGTGTGTATGTGTGTACGCGTGTGTATGTGTGTGTGCGTGCATGAAATATACACTTCCTCTGAAATAACATTATCCACTTCAGAATAAAATCATTTGTCCAATTTTTTTTACCGAAAAATTAACATCTTCAATTCGATCTTCGTAAGATGATCCATAATTGTGTCACATCCTACCCATGGAGAATAAATTCGGTAAATACCTCCACTAGCATTAATATCTTGGTAACAGATCCCAGAGGAACACTTTTGAAGTAAATATTTTCCTGACCTCCCACCAGGCCGGATTAACATAAAATCTTTTTAACATGGTGAGCTCAAACCGAAGCTCATGCAATAGCCAGTGGAAAAAATGCATGGTCCAATCGGCATTCCGTTTGAGGGGCGCACAAAGCCTTAACCCTTTTTAGGTGAGAGGGCAAGTGCTGACAGGAGGACGGACCCCTGGGACCACCTCTTTCACCAGATCAGAAAACGAGACTCCTAATCCAGGTAAGTATATTCCTCTTTAAAAACATTGTAGACACCATGATTGATTAGGTAATTATTTATTTATTTTATTTTTATTTATTTATTTATTTATTTATTTTTTTTTGCAAATGGATCAACATCTTATTAGGCAGATGTAATAATAAAGTTCACAATCATTTAAAACACGTAAACATTTCCAACTATTAATAAAGTTCACTATTATTTTATATAGGTAAACACTTTATACTTAGTTGCAATATAAATGTTTTCAGTGCTAGTTTATTAATAAAGTTCACAATCAATTTAGACAGGTAAACTCTTCATACTTAGTTGCAATATCAATATTTTTAGAGCCAATGAATTAATAAAGTTCATAATCAATTTATTTTGACCATCTGCCTAATAAGGTGTTATTCTAATATCTGAAGTAACACCTTATTAGGCAGAGGGTTATGGTGTTCTGGCTCACCAATGCATATAATTATTTGATTTATTTATGATTTAGCTGAAGCATTATATTATAATTTTCTGATTGGTTTATTGATTTCAAAGGCATTTCAATCCGTCTAGTGTTATTTTATGTCTAAAGGTTAGGAATTCGCGTTAATTGTACGTTGTAGTCTTTTTGGTCCAATTCATGAAATATTTACAATCAGGGCGAATAGCAAATACAATATTCACCTATTTTCAGAATGGACTCCTCACAAATATTTATTTCCAACTCACAGAATAAATAAAACAGAAATCATTTCGCCTAGGGATTCAATAACTGATGACACAGAAAGGAGAATGAAATTTTACCGAAAATATCATCTTATTACAGAAAGACATTTCAAGATGTTTTTATGTTAGCAATTCTAAAATATGCCTGAAACAATGCTGTATTAACTATCAAGAAATGTCATGGTTCTTTGCCGTAGGTGCTAGCACTGTAAGGAGGTACTGTCTGGGAAAAAAGATCTTCCAGGGAAGCTTTAACAATAGCAGAAGTATAAGAAAAGGACACAGAAGTATAAGAAGAGGACGCGGAAAGAAATGAATTTAGAGTCAAATGAAGTAATGGAGTGAGAATTTAACGAATAAATACATACATATGTATATATGTAAAGCCCACCAGAGAGTGCCCCATCCGTTTTATAGAAGTGCATTGTATATATATATATATATATATATATATATATATATATATATATATATATATATATATATATGGTTGTTTTTATATTATTTTGCGTGTTGCATTCTTATATATTCTTTATCAATCTATACAAACTGACAGACAAACAGACAGACAATCAAAGAAAGAGATCTGATCTTGCATGAGAAAAATGAGAAAAATGTTTGTCCTTGAAGAGTCAAAATGAAACTGTAAATATAATTTAACTTAATTACTTGAGCTAAACAAGTTTTCAATTTAATGTTTAACACATGTAATTGCATATTTGATGCGCAATAATGGTGTGCAGGGAAAATTAAATCCATTGTCAATAAAGAATTGCTATTATGTTAGATATGCAAAGATATTAAAATATTTTTAATATTAAAAACAACAATTTTTTTCCTATTCTATAGACAAAAGCATTAAAGTGAATTCATGTTTCATATAATCTTAAAGGAAAATTTATTTTATTCGTAGTGGGAGTAAAATAAGGAATTAAATCTGACAATATGCAGAAAGTAGAAAAACACAAATGTTTCCAAAAGATGAGTTGATGGTGAAGTCGACGTTATAACGTTTCGGTTTTTGCCACCTTCATCAGGACTTGAATTAGGTGAAATGTTGTATGGTGATGTTGGATAATTTCCAAAAAATGGAAGAATTGTTCGTGGTGTATGAAAAAAGGGGTGTAACCAGTGTCGGTCTAGTGTTAGTTCTGGGATGTGTGAAGATATTCAAGAGGTGGTGGAGGATGTGGCAACTTGGAGGAGGTACATGGATATGGGATGAGAAGTTGACAGAAATAATTTGTTGTACTTTAAAGATTTTCTAGTACTTTCCATTGACGTAATATATTGGCTCCGTATCGATTAGATACTATTTTCCTTGATTTTTGAAATGAGGCTTGATAATTAGTACTATTTGTATTATTCGGGCTATCCTCATCTTTATTGTTATATACACAACGTTTCGGCTAATGTGACCTCCGGCCTTCTTCAAGTGTTTCTTGTCAAACTCGACAGCCTTTATGTCGTTGTGTATATAACAATAAAGATAATCCAAATAATACGTATTTTAAATACTTTTAATGTTGTTTTGACTTTCTATGAATTGAATTGATCCATTTTTACACATCTTCATATTTATGAGTCTTGTTTTTTTTTGTTTGGGCTTGTTTTTATCGGCAGTCAATAATAATTAACTGAATAAGTCGGAGTTATGAATGAATATAAAAGTGTTCAATACGTTTGTACAGCAGGTTTAGTAAACCTATTTAGACAGAATATATCTACCCGAGTTTCACCAAAAAGATCGTAGGACTACTTTGTGTGGAATTAATTAAATTGATTAAAACAAATGGGAAGGAACAGTGTGTTTGTTTTCATTTTTCTTAACCGTTGCTTCATGTTTATTTTTTAATTGTCAAGTCACCATCTTCGTTTATGTAGACGTCTGTTCAATATCTCCAATCTTTGGTTTGGTAATTCTTTGGAATTAGTATAGGTTGTGATGCGAATGAGCAAATTGTTATAAATAAAAAGTTTTTTCTCAAATCAAGAAAGTGTTCAAATACTGGCCAGCAGAACAGGATGAATTGTTATCTCATCTTCTCTCATCTCCTTCTTTATTAAAGGTTTCGTGTATTTGGAATATTACAATCATTAGGTGAAACGCCCTCTTCACACACATGATAGACTTCGATCATACATTCAACCTCAACCACGCATCGTTACTCAAACCCGTACATTGTAAGAGCCAACGCCATTTATGTGAATCAGCGGTCATTGCGAATTCAAAGACAATAAAACAAAGGCCCAGTTTTCTTACCTTATGCCAGTCATCGCAAAAATCGTAATTCAAGAAAACAATATCAAAACAGACAAAGGATAACTTCGACAAAAACAAGCGAAAACGCAAAAATCACAGAATCTCTGAAATACAACAAAACAAAAAATTCCCATCACAACTTCATCCCAACAGACACTAGCCGATGCTTAGCGCCTTCCCCGCCTAATCTTACAATTACCCTAACCGCAGCGCTTTGAACTCATGGGCCACCGTTGACGCTTTCCCCTCCTCTTCTCTCTCTTTTTTCCTTTATTTCTGCCTAACAACTTCCGACGAATCCACCCTCCCCCTCCTGTTTCCCACCCTCCTCCCACCTTTACAATATTTATACACGTAGTAGTTCTTGTCTCAAATAAAATTCTGACGAAGCCTCATTAATACACCGAGCCAAAATATTAATTGAATTAAGTTGTTTGTGTTTTATCTGCTTTTATTCCTCAACTTTTAATTACAACATCATAATGTTGTTACTTTCTTATAAGTAAGAAAAATATCACTGTATAGTAAGTATTTACTGACATCCCACCATGTCAGTTGAACACAAGGATCATTATAGTGGGGAAATATGCACAAACCAAAGCTCACACGTGGCTAGTATTTAAAAATTGCATGAATTCCTTGGGCATTCCTATTTTGAGGTGTCTCATGCACTGGACAATAAACCCAGTCCTGCATCTTTTAGACGAAGGAGCAGGTATTGTCTGGAGGGATGGCCCCCTCGGAACACGTTGGTATTAAATATTTTACCGTTCCAGAGTCCTAAGCAAGGGCCGCATAAGTTTATAAAAAAGATAATAAAATAGAATATAATGAATCATTTGCTGTAATATGTATATTTTTTATAAATTTTTTTTTCTTTGGCATAAGAAATTTTGAAACTTAAATATTCTAGTGAACTTATTAATATAAGCATATCTGATGCTTACTCGTACCTCAAATTTTAACACTCAACACAAACCCAAAAAATCGACCGAATGACAGAAAACTCATAAGTTGGGGCACTCATAAGTCAATGTACCACTGTACATATATATATATATATATATATATATATATATATATATATAATTATATATAATATACATACATATATATATATATATATATAAAGCAATTGGTTATTTGCTTGAAGCATTGTTAAGTATGTTATGATATATCAATATTTTGAAGGCCAGTACAATGCGTATGAAAAATAAAAACAAAAAGATGTTATTTTTGTCTTATCGATTTCAAAGCATGAGCTTCATCATCAGAGTTTATTTTCAGAAATGGACGTGCTTATGTTTTTATTTGTGTGGTTACAATTTCTCTTCTTATTTCCTTTTCCTCTCCTTTTTTTTTTCTCTTTCTTCTTCTCCTCCTTTATGAATGAAATGGGCGAATAACTGTAATTTCTTATTTCTCTCTTTTTTTAAAGTTTCTGGAGAACAAATATTCCTAATATCGGCTGTCATCTGGTCAAATGTTGCAAGTGTGTTGCCAGTGTGTAGCCATGTCAAAGTTCAAAATAAAAAATGAATAAATAAATAAAAACCGTCAATAGAAAAATGTACATACTTAGCTTTTCATACGCATTGTACTGGCCTTCAAAATATTAATATATCATATATATATATATATATATATGAGAGATAGTAAAAAATTATCCGCACTTTTGCTATGATATATCTTTATTATTATCACACTGCCTTCTACACATGCATGCTTATAGCTGTTACAATTGTAATCACATGAAAAAGTGTGAATAAGTAATAGAAAAGTTTAAAAGTTGCTGGACAAGTGAGATGCACGAAGAGGGAGAAGGACGCCCGTCAACCCCCACCACCGATGAGAAGATTCAGCAAGCTTGAGAGATGGTAATGGAAAATCGGTGAGTTATAATCAATGAGGTAGCTTAATCTCTGCAGATTAATCATGGTTAGCCCTATCAAATCATCAACGATGAGCTTGGCTTTCTTAAAATAAGAGTGCTAATAATTTTTCAATCTCCCTTGTATATATATATATATATATATATATATATATATATATATATATTTCATTTCTATGTATTTTAGATGTGAGCATAGATAAAAAAAAATCCCATGATGCTTGTGAACGCTGTGAAAAATTGATCTGCTAAAATTTTCTGTCTAAACAGATCAAAAGAAATTTATCAAATTTCACTTTTATTTTTTATTTTTTGTTTCATTACGGTTTCTTTCTAAAGCCCTTTATTAATAGCCACCTGACCCTCCTTATCATTCATCCTCCCCAATTTCCCACCCTTAATTTACTCCACTCGGCCTCCCAATTTTCTGTTCTCACATTCACCCTCCGCAACACCCCATTCTTGATTCACCAACAGAACCACCCTATTTTAATTATCTCATTCACCCTCCACCTTTGATTCCCCCTATTCAGCCTGCCACCTTTTACTCCCCCATTTAACTTCCTTCTCTCCATACCTACTCACACCCAACACCCACAAAAAAATTATCTTTTTTTTTCTGAAGTTTAAACTTTGGAAAATCATTTTATTGGGCATTTAATTGTTTCTGCTCATTTTAAGAATGTCAGAAGGAAGTTGGCTTATTTTTTCGATCTGGTCATCTTTATTTGTGGAAAGAAAATTGACAACAACAATCATCTTATAATTTAATTTTCAGAGTTTTTTTTTTGTTTTGTTTTGTTTTAGGAAGGTGAGTGTTTATACACATAGAATAAACTCAGAACATTTTCACAGTTCTACACATATATCAAACATAAAAGTATCCCTTTGATATTTGATCAGCAAACAAGAAAATGTGGTTAACTTTTTTAATATTTCAGTGTTTATTTATAACATCATCAGAAACAAGGTAATCTTTCTTTTATCATATTAATTTCTTTACATATCATTTTGTCAATGATGCTTCATTTCATTTATTTATTTCCTGTAATTTACATCAAAAGTGTTTCCAAAGGTTTCCAGCTTGGCACTTATCAGATATAGTAGAACTTTATATATTATTATATCAAGATAAAGAGCAGGGAAGTGCACACACACACACACACACACAAACACACACACACACACACACACACACACACACACACACATATATATATATATATATATATATATATATATATATATATATATTTCATATAGTGCTAATCCCCTTGGAAAGACATGAATCCAACTATTCTAGTCCCAGCTAGTAAATAGGCTCTTTAACCATGGTTAGGCAACAAGACAAGGAGAAAGAAAACTGAATTCAAACCTGTTTAACTCTGCTTAAGAAATTAACCTTGTGTCATATCCCACTCATGTGAAAGGATTGGGAAATATGTATACATATTGAAATATCATACTTATTGAAATTTCAAAGTGAAATGCAAACAGCCTTGTCCTAGATTTGAACCCTGGCCACCAATTCTATTTTTTTTCTGCTAGGCTTAATTTCGGTTAATTATTTCTAGTAATTTACATCAAAAAAGTTTTATTTCCACTTATGTTCATGGTGGATGGGTTTGTGTTGATGTAATCAAATGTAGGAAAGAAGATTACTTGAATCACATCCTTGTTTTTGTTTATTTGTGAAAAGAATTATTTTTGTGGAGAATGTTGAATTGTGTGAGTTAGTTCACTGTTGAATTAAACAACAACAACTAAGCATCACTGAATTTTAAAGCAGCTGTTATTTATAGCATTAAGGAATATTCCATACTTACATCTGGGGGATACCATTCCTTGAGTCCTGATTAGCTGCTGGTCTTAGTGTGACTATAGTGCTAGATAAATGTCCACTATTTAGCATTATGCTGGTAGCAATACAGGTTGTGTATTGAGTTACAGCTTGCTTGCTGCCTTGTCTGCCAATTCGACAGTAATTGGAATCCCACTGTGATGGTGAGTATTGTATTACTTATACAGAAATCTGGATCAAGTAAAGAAAATCTCAAAATAAGATTTCTTTTGTCTTTTATATTTGAAGACATGCCACGTCGGTACCAATGCATGGGAGGCTTGTGCAGAAGAACATGCGACCTGGCACCTCCTCGTCAAACAAGGAACGTAAGGAGTGAAAAAGAGAGGAAAGAAGCCACCGCAGAAAAGAAAGCCAAAAGGAAGGAGACAACAGCAACTCCAGCAAGTGTCACCATATGTTCGCGTTCACTGCATCAGAGATTGGCATTCAAAAATTTCTGTTCAGCCACCCATGCAGTTGCAGATAAAAGGAGAAAAAAAATGATTCTACGCCATTGTCTTTAATAGATGGAAGGATGCCAACATACATACATACATTTGAAGAAAAGACAAAATTTCTATTCTGAAAAAATTATATCGCAAATAAATTTTCTCAGTTGAAATTAAAACTCATTCGTTTTTACTAAACTTGAAAAACAACTGACCTTTGTATTCTGTTATATATACTGTATATATTCAAATATCTTAGAATAATATCCAAGACTATTTGTTAACTTTGGAAGATGGAAATTATTGGCATACTTTTTCTTAACCAGAAAGTGAGTGTATTCTTACTCTATGGATTGTCTTTTCAACTTGGCCTTGTAGTAGTAAACCTATGTTTAGTCGATTGTTTGATTAAAATATGCTTCTCCATATGCATCACACATTTCTCAGTCACCAAAAATATGATGAGAGACCTCTGTTCAAGCTTGAGTTCTCTGTTTCATTTTCTGCCATTTTGAATAGCCTCACAACAAATATTTTTGTCAGATTAAAATAATTTTTGCTATAAACCAATTCCAAGCAATGCAGAGTTTACATTTTGGGGAAAAATTATGAAAAAAAAATGTTGATCTTTTTTTAGAATTGCCCTTTTTTATTGAATGTCCCTCATATATACGGTATCCCATAATCCCTTGAGTAATTATCTGAACTTGTATTCAAGTCACAAATACAATCTGGATTTTTAATGCCTAAAATTTGTTTTCTCTTTCCATTTTTGGTCTTTTCTCATTAAATGTTAATTCTTGTAATATCCAGAAAATATTTTGAATTGGTATTATTACTGAGTTATTTTGTTTAATGGCATATCAACCCTTGTGGGCTATTTGATACCAAATCTTTTTTTTATTTATATGAAATATAAGCAAATAATTTGTAGGTAAATATTTTTATTTGTTTTTTCTTGTAATATCACATGTACATGATGTAAATAATAGAACAATGTAAGTACATTAAAAGTATTTAATTATAAATGAAATTTGATACATTAAAGAATAGAAATAAAGATAAATTATGGTTTATTAGTTATCTGTGATATATGTTCTTCTAAGAAAAAGTTGCTTAAACACACAGTGTACACCAGGCCAATCTATGATTGTAAGTCCTTTAATCTAAGCATCACAGTAGCTTCATTTATATAAGATGGAGGTCGACCATTTTTATTCTCTGATGATCAGTGTATCAATTTGAGTTCCACTTTATTCATATCTGATAAGTTTTATAAATTGGTGGAAATTATTTTCATTAACTCCATGTCTATCAATAAATTAGAAGAAATAACTTCTTGTATATTAATAAACTGGATGTTGACCCTCATCCACCTCCTTCTAGCACTTTTAAGATAAAAAGGGTTGGGTGTTTGCTTGCTATAAGAGGAATTTGAAGAACACTGTTATGAGTTAACTCTTTATCTACCACTGCCATCTCAGAATAGCATAGTGAAATGGTTGACAAGCTAGTATTGTCGCTGATCCTTTACTACTGAATAGAAATTCATTTCACTTTTTTAATTCTAAACCATTTTCTAAGAGCTGACAATCTCAGGTGTGTTTTGGGGTCCAGCATTTTGATTATTAAATGGTTTGGGGCACTCTGGTAGATAAAGTTTAATATAGTTATTAGGGCTTCACATATCCAGCTGATTGAACAGACAAGCCACTCCAACGATCCCTCTACCCTAAGGTAAGGGCCAAAGTGGAGTATTGTACCCAAGTCATGAACTGCTAAGCTACCAGGATCTCATCCTCACGCATTACATGTTGCTACCCACAGGAAAAGCTTGGATCAAATGGAAGCCATAAAATTGTGTGCAAATTATTTGCATTAGATAAGAATACTTGAAACCAAATAATTGTTTGAAAATTATTAGTGTTACATAGGAATACTGGAAACCATATAACAATGTATAAATTATTAGTATTAGATAGGAATACTATACACCATATAAGTGTGTATAGATTATTAGTATTAGATAATAATATCTGAACCAATATAACTGTGTATAAATTATTAGTATTAGATAGGAATATGTGAAACCAAATAATTGCTTGAAAATTATTAGTATTAAATAGGAATACTTGAAACCATATAAGTGTGTATAAATTATTAGTATTAGATAGGAATACTTGAAACCATATAATTGTGCATAAATTATTAGTATTATATAGGAATACTTGAAACCATATAATTGTGTATAAATTATTAGTATTATATAGGAATACTTGAAACCATATAATTGTGTATAAATTATTAGTATTAGATAGGAATACTTGATATAACTGTGTGCAATTGTTCATTTTTAAATAGAAATAGTCACATGAAATCATATAATTTTGTATAAATTATTAATATTAGATAAGAAAACTTGAAACCACATAACTGTACCAACAAAATACTATTATTAAAGAGAATTAATGTTAGGGTTCAAATAGATTTCTTTGAATATTATTAGTAAATAGAAATATTTCATACCATATAAATGTGTATGAAAAAAAGTTTTTTTTTTAATAATGGAATGAAACAAATTTAGCATTTCAACAGGGAGGGGGAGGGGAGAGAAAAAGAAATTGGCCAGAACTGATAAGCTGCACTCTGTCAAAATATCAAATTATATTTCACAGAAAAAATAATGGTGACATTCCAATTCTGGAGCTCTGAGAAGTGTGGAGTACCCCTTCATTACCATTACTCTCAGATCTACTCTGACCCGGAATGGTAGTACCAGTTAGGGTCCCATTTATGAGTTAAATAAATTAAAAATTTGAATACCCAACAAGAATTAATAAAGGTCTTCAGCATAAAATAATTCAAAAAGTGTTGACTTGTAAGTTCTAACCAACCAACCAACATACACAGAAGAAAAAAAAGACATGATTTCATCAGTTTTTAAGCAAGTCACATAAAGCTTCCAATTGCATTTATGTTGACTTTTGGTCCAATACCCATGGGAAAAGTATTAACCCCCCTCATCCCTCCAGCTATGGGTTAAATAGCACCACTATTGTTTCTCCACAAGGATAGCTTTGGCATTAAATAACCCACAAAGGTCGATATGTCATTAAATAAGGAACCCAAAGAAAGAAACCAAATAAAGCTTATAGTCAATTTACATGTAAAGCACCAGTTTCCACAAGATCGCCAAAGTTAAGTAGTAATGAGCCTGTTTAATACTTAGATGGGTGACCCTTTTAGCAACAACAGGTACTATTAACAACATGATATCAAAATGAGTTGATTCAGCAATAAATGACCCGAAAAGGGTTGGTATGGCATAAAAATAAAAATAACTAACCAAGCAGAAAAATCTGAAATATGTCAAGAAGACATTTTTCTTGAGAAGAAAAGATTAGACAAAATATTCTTTTTCATTTCTTTTTTTTTTAATCATCTTCATTTCATCTGAATGAAAACAAGATGGACACTTTTTCTCCATTTTGTCGGCTTTATTTTCCTTGTCTGTCAAAATGGTCATCTCATAACAAATTATCATTGGTGATCAACCTTCAAGCAAATCTTTCTCTCTCTTATCTCTCATCACAACCCCCTCTCTCTCTCTCTCTCTCTCTCTCTCTCTCTCCTCTCCTCTCTCTCTCTCCTCTCCTCTCTCTCTCTCTACTTACTGCAAAATGACAGTCATGTTAGCATAAAAAAAGAAAATAAGCAAACATTCGTGACAATGTCTTTCCTGTTTGTCTCAACTACAAAAAGATTTTCTTTTAAAAAAAAGGGAAAAAATTCCCAAATTGTTGTATACCACACTTATATCTATATCATATATTGTGGAGTATAGTATGTTATAAAAAATAAATAATAAAAATACTGTTTTAAGCATAAATGATGAATGTAAGTTTTCAAACGGACTAATATTTAAGAAATACAGATGACTTACCTGTTATGTTAGAATTAATAATGTAAATGATACTGGACTCAGGAGATATTTATACTAATTGTAGTTAGTCAGTTAGGGTAGTGAAGTCGTTTGATGTAAAAAGATTTTAAGGTAATGGATTTTTATTGGAAGATAGTTTGTATGTTGAAAGATATTTAGAAAATTATTAAGTGGTTCTGTAATATTTTAACTAAACAGAAATTGGATAATTCTTAAATTGTGGCGTGTCATAGGTAAATTGAATTTTTGTATTTTTTGTATGTTGAGTATTAACATTATAATGTTACTTGTATAGTATAATTGCATACCCATGGTTGTATACAGATATACTTATCTAGAACACTTAGCTTCTTTGTAGCTCCTGAGTACGTCTGGATGGCTGTTATCTCATTTTCTTCTGAACAAAAAATTGTCACAAAATATCACGTAAAACATTGCTGAAAACAATAGTTGTAATTAAAATTTGGGAATCCAAACTTTCCGAGTCCAAATTCGACCCTTTGCTCACGGAATTAGCCTGATTCCAAAATGGTATGATATGTTGAACTACGGCCTCTAGGAGTAAAGTTGAAAATTGTGACTCAATGACATTCGGATTTATTGTAAGAGATCAATTTTGGGTTCGGATTCGACCTGGCATGTTTTTGATTTGCTCACGGAATCTGCCTGATTCCTAAAGGGTATGATATGTTGGGCTATGGCCTTTAGGAGTAAAGTTGAAAAATGTGACACTCTGACAAACTGACATTCTCATTTATTGAGACGGATGGTTATTGACAGTACTTCATCTAAAAATAAATTGAGAGAATTTTATTTTTGTCTTTAATAATTTCCAATCAGTATTGTGTTCAGTCGTGTTGTGTCCATTTTCTGATATTAACCAAGCAGCAGTGTCACAACAATGCCTTAATTAGAATCAAGCAGGGATTTTTAAATCATTAAAAACTGCGTTGTAGTGCATGAGAACTTTCAATAAAAGGCCTGGTGACTTCATCCACCCTGGTGGGTCATTTCTCTCAATTCAATCCAGCGGGGGGGGGGAGAACTGTCAGCCAGCCATTGTTAACAGTTATTGCATAATAGATGACGGCCAAGTCTTTGTTAGGTGAGCATCACCCCAACCCCGTGAAACGCAACTTATACTCTGTCCTTTTTTTATCTCCTTTTCTTTTTTTTCCTTTTTTCCTCTCACTATTGTAAGGTTGCATATGGCCGGCAAATTCACCACCAATACGCAAACTTATCTACCAGCCTCCCGGTTATTTACTATTGAGATATCAATGTAACTTTTTATCAACTGATCTAATTATTTCTATTGTATCCTGGATATATATATATATATATATATATATATATATATATATATATATATATATATATATATATATTCTCTATCTCTATGTATCATATCCTAAAAATAATTTTTAAATCAACCTTTTGTTGTTGTTACTATTGATTTAACATTCTGTTTTATATCTTTATACGAGGGGATCAGAAGTCTGAAGCTTGACACGGAATACAGGCGCAACACAGTCTTTCTACTCTTTTAAAAAAAATCAGAATTCACCAGTTTAACGAAATCAGATTAACATTTTTTTCACTGTAAGAAAAGTTGTAGCGGGCAGACCTTTCCCACTTGGAATATTGGAGAAACACAATCTTCCTAATCCACTGTTCCTCATCCCTATTTGATTTACGGTCAAGTCACATGAAAAGTACCGCTTCCCGCTAAATAATCGAAGTTAAGCAGTGATGAGCCTGTTCAATACTTAATTGTGTAACCACTTAAGCAACAACAGATACTGTAAGCAAGCCGAGTCCTTTGTTTATCAAAAACGACTTAATTCGGCATTAAATAACCCAAAAAGGGTTGATAAGCCGTAAAACAAATCAACCAACTCTCTCTCTCTCTCTCTCTCTCTCTCTCTCTCTCTCTCTCTCTCTCTCTCTCTCTCTCTCTCTCATGATGATGAAGTCATTCTGAAAGCACCGGTTTCCGCTAGATCACTGAAAATTATATGCAAAATTAACAATTATTATGGGACATATACAATATATAACAGATATACAATTGTACGAGGGTCGACTGAAAAGATCATAGGCTGGCCAAGATACACTCATAAAATGAGACCAAATGATGTTAACTGTTCAGCATTAAGGCCCATACACTTCCATCGGTCTTTCAGTGCTTGGAACCTATCGGTCAAAAAGGTTATCAACTCTAGATATAACGTCATCATATGAAACTCAATACAAAGATCTACGGTAAGTGCTTAGAGGAGGTAGTGCTACTTGGATCGAGAGTTTGGCTGCTGGAAGACTCCACATCTGGCAGCAAGATTCAAGTGCCTTGCCACACAAGCAGGAGAAGCCAACTTTGTCTGTCAGAAATTTTCTGTAACCACACCAACCCTAACATCTGGTTACCTGATTGATCAGATTGCAACTCCCTTGATTATTATGTGAGGGTCGTAGTAATAGAATAAACTCCTATATTTTATAACCAATAAAAAGAAAACGAAAAAGACGCGCCAACCATAACTCATATCCAAATTCAAAAACTTCCACAGTTTGGGACAAACAAGATTCAAAAAAATAATTAAACAATCTCTAGAATCTGATTGGATAAGGCAACTCATGTGGGGTGCTTACAAATACGTCAGCGCGTTGAATTTTTAGGAGGGACGTAAAAGAAAAACACCAAATCGGAGCCAGTAGTCACATATTTAAACGGACTACAAATTAACAAGTGTGCCTTTACCCACGTAGGTTGTAGAAACACAACTCAGCAGTAGGGACGTCGCTCACCATCACGGTGGGAGTTTTCCCCCGCTGCGTGTGATGAACCTTTATATCGGACTTTTTCCACGACGAGAATGTGATGAACAGCAGTTTCACGGCCACCCAGAAGTGAAAGTCGCCGATAAGATCAAAGGTATGTGACTTAATTTCCGACGAACAAAGAGAGTTGCCGCGACTAGAAACAATGTATACGGCTTCACGACTCGACAGCTAGATACCAAAAATGCTGATTTGCATCTAGGTACGCGACAATTATCCGGCCATTCGATCCAACCTGCTGACGTTACAACCTTCTACCGACAACTATCCAGCTATTCAACCCGACCGGTCGACGATCCAACCTTCGGCCGATCACAATCACGAAATAAATTTCTTGCCGTTTTTAACGATATACCACGTGATTGTTGTTCCTCCTTTTTCTGTCTGACTTGCGTCTTTTCATTTATCGTCATTTTAAATATTGTTAGTGGTGTCAGAATCCGCTCTCACCGGCCCCCTACACAGTTGAGCAAGTGACCAACAAAACTAAACATGAACTGAACGAAAGGATAATGGCAGCATTTATCAATTTAAACAAAAATCTACCAGAAAGTTTTGCACGAGATTCAGATGTTCTCTGGAGGCAGTGATTAAATCCAATGGCGATTTCTTTGAATTGATTTAATCTATAGCATTTCAAGATATTTTTGTGTAATTTTGGTAAATATATCTGATAATGTGAGATGTTAGTGTTATTTTCATTTTAACATAACTTAGATGACAATTTACACATTGCATACTGTATATATAAAATAGGCAAAAAGTAAAAGAAAAGATTTAAAAACAGTAAAAAAGAAGACAATTCTGAGAAAAATCAAAGAAAAACTTATTGATGGTGACGTTATGCCTGCATTCATCTTTCAACATTGTTTCAGACTCAACATGGAGGTCTAAATCAAGTGCTTGGAGGGGTAGTGCTGCCCTGGATTGAGAGGGTGACTGCTGGAAGACCCTATATCTGACAACAGGATTCTGCATCATACCACACAAGCAGGAGAACTCAGTGTTGGCTGTGAGAAAATTTCTCATTTGGCCGCCTAGCTCTCCATAAAGCAACCCCCTTCATAATTATGTGTGGGTTGAGTGAGAGATCAAAAAAACTGTGCAACACTAAAGATGAAGTGAAGGCAAGGATAATGGCAGCATTTATCAATTTAAACAGAGAGGCCGTCGGAAAGTCTTACATGGGACTCCGAAGTTGTCTGAAGACAGTGGTTGAAGCCATTTGCAATTTCTTTAAATCAATTTAATCTAGAGTATATCAAGATATTTTCATGTAATTTTGACAAATATATATATATATATATATATATATATAGTGAGATGGCTTATCTTTTATATACATGTACTAGCAGGACCTGTGGATATACCACGGTATGATAATTCAATTATTACAACGTTTGATATGTTTCCTTAAGAGGTATTGCTAAATAGTTCGATATGTAAAACTTTACATAAAATCTTTATTTAACTCTACTTCACACTTTTTTTTCTTTCTTTCCTTCTTTTTATCTTTTCCTGATGATCGCTTGAGATTAGCGTTATCGCTTCCAGGCACTCGCACCCACTCTCAATCTTTCACCTATACTATTTCTTTCTTTTTCATTATATTTTTCTGTATAGCATGTCCTTTTCCTTTCCTTTCTTTCTTGATAATAAAAACAGAATGGTCCATTATTTAGCTGGGGTGACGGCACTCATAAGAAATAAGAATTCAGTGGATAAATAACACCAGATAATCAGAATTTACATTTGATCTTGGACGATTTGGACGGTCTCACCTTTAACCAGAGGGTGTTGTAAGATGATAACGGTCGTACAATTAATGAACACGAGTATCAATACATAGATGTATGCGTAATTTAGACAACTTACCTTACAGTAGGATTTTCCCAACCCTACTGTCCTTATGCGAAACCCCCATCCCTTTTTATCATATATGTGCTAGAAGTCGGCGATTGATGGTCTTAATGTCCTGAGTATGATATTAAACTCTATCTGATGGTGAAGTTTCAATTCTGGGGCTCTGGCGAATGTGGATTACCCCTTCATCACAATTACTCCCAGGTCCACTCTAACTCGGAGTGGTAGTACCTGTTATTCCATCTATGGATTAAATATAAAAGATGAGTTTTAAAAGAAGTATTTTTTTTAAATTGAGTATAAAAAAATTGAGTACCCATCAAGAATTAATAAAATAAAACATCTTTAGGCGAATTATGTTATCGCCTAGGGTGCCAATATCTGGGGGTGGCACAAATTCAGGGCAAACTTGAATTAGATTAAAAGTGAAGGGAAAACTGGTGGATACTTTTTTTTATTGACATCTACGTCAAGGATTTATTGACTTAATGTAATAATAATTGGTTATTTGCTTGGATTAAGTAATAAAACAACAAGATGATAATTATTAATGGAGTTTTGAGATTTAGAAACAACGTAATAATGGGTTATTGTACCTACATTAGCTTATCAAAACTTTCAGGGAAGGGGGGCGTATTTAAAAGCTTACCTAGAGCATCATCTTGCAACAACACTGAGTGGAAGCCAGATGTCCAGTCAGCTCTGTTGAGAACAAAGCTACAAGTGTAGAGTCTGCTCCCCTATGAGGATCACATTTATTGAAGTAGGAATTGTTTAAAAGATCAGTTTGCTCATTAGAGTCTCTCAGCAAGGCACCTAGCTTTTAATTATATTTAACTCAGTTCCAGACAACCAGTATTGAGCACCTAGGGCGAATGGTGAAATACACACACACGTTCTCTCTCTCTCTCTCTCTCTCTCTCTCTCAGTTCAGAAATTTCAATCTAGTCTATTTCAAAAATATTTATACACGTGCTTGTCAAGATTTCTCTTCGATGCCAATTATTTATTAATGTTTCTATTTCCAATTTAGTTTCATTGATGAATCCTTTTTTAAACTTAGCCCTGTCGGCCGATATTTTAGAATACACCAAGTGCACCTCTGCAACCTCTGCAGAGAGGTAAGATCCTGTGATGCTTAAGGATGGAATCATGGTGTACGAGCAGTCCATGACATGCTACACTTTACTTTGGCCCTTACTTAGACTAGATGAGTGGTGGGTGTATCCCCCTCCGATCAATTGGCTGGTCACGTTAAGACCTAGAATTTATATGATTGTCCCAACCCTATTGCCCTTATAGTAAATCCCATCCCTTTTTATCATATATGTGCTAGAAGATACTGGCTGATGGTCTTAGTGTCCTTGGTATGGCGTTAAACTCTATCTGATGGTAAAGTTCCAGTTCTGGAGCTCTGGGGAATGTGGAGTACCCCTTCATCGCCATTACTCCCTGATCCATTCTGACCCGTGGTAATACCTGTTAAAGGTTTAAATAGAAAAAAAAGTTTTAAAAATCTGTTTTAAAAAATTGAGTTAAAAAAATTAGATTCCCATCAAGAATGAAAAAAACAAAATATCTTCGGCATTCATCGGCATATATTCATTAATGAATCCTTTTTAGACTTTGTTAATCACAATCAATGGTAATGGGTGCATATCTAATATGTAAGTTAATTTCAGCTAATTCATCATCATCATCATCATCATCATCATCATCATCATGCCGTGCTGACTGCACGTATTCCCATAGCAGTCCCTCTCGCCACTCATCCCTATTAGTCATCGCCAGATGTCAACTTAGCTCTGTTGAGAACACAGCTAGAAGTGTAGAGTCCGTTCCCCTATGAGGATCACATTTATTACACTAGTAATAGTTTAAAATATCAGCTTGCTCATTAGAGTTGCCTTTTTAAATGACGGAAAAAAGAAAGAAACTGAATGAGTCGGAATAATAATGAAGATATAAAAGTGCTCAATACATAAGTAGAGCTGATTTAGAAAACCGAATAATAGCAGAACTTATCCAGGCTTCGTCGAGAACGATCTTCAGGAAAACTCTGACTGGAAAAGATTAGTACAAACGGATACATATTTTTTAAAACTTAGAAAAAAAGAGGAGCAACACAACATATGGTTGGATTGTTAACGGTCACGACGCCACTTTTTCTTGTGCCTACATAAATAAAAAAAATTTTTATATGCAGTTACATTTTTCTCGATTCTTAAATATTTGTTCCTTAATATTTGGCAATTAAATCTGTGTTGTTGGTGGTGGTGCTCCTCCATATTTTGCTATTGTTGTTTATGAATGGCTGGCTACTATACGAAACCAACGACTTTGAAAGAACTTGAAGGACGAATACGAGAATTTATTTCTGCCATTCCACAAGAGTTCCAAGGAAAATCAGTTGATGCGATTCCTGAGCGGCTTGAGAGGTTGGAGCCAAATGCTGGTGCCCATATAGAATTTTAAATAAAACTCCATGTTATATGTATTCTTTTCATATTCATTTTTTGCAAAAATAAGGATTCAGAAATAAATTATATGATTTTTAAAAAGAGGGAAGAGAGTTACTTTTCAATCACCGTGTACATTTAAAATAAATTCACCTTTCATTGTTTGTTAATCTATTTGTTGTCTGTCATCATTTCATTTCTACCACTCCGCCAAAATGGCGAGTGGTACAGTATTGTGCTCGTCAAGACAGCTTTCATCCCTCGCTCTTTCTCTCCTGCTTTGTATTACCATACACAAATATAACATCCAAGTACTGAACAGCCTCATCGTTGTTTAACCTCGGGGATCTATCAGAAACCGGTGTTTTAAGCGTAACGTGACCATAAAGTCAATTGTACTTAAATATTCTATACTCAGAGACAACACTATTTAGCAGTTGAAATAATTGCATCATGTGATAGTCTTATTTAAGCATGTGAATTATAAAAAAATTAAAATAGGGAAGGGAGTTACTTTAAAATCACCCTGTATAAATTTATCTCAGTTTATCCCTCAATTTTCATTCAGTTTGGTAAGAGTCTACTCAATAACTGAGGTAAGTGCTTATTAGTCACCAATATCTCAACTTGACATTTTTAGACCAGAATTTTAAAAGCTGATTTTTTCATTCAAATTAGGTGCTTCAATTTGACAGATTGAGGCATTACTAGCAGGACCCGTGAAATTACACTGAACAAAAACAAATCAAAATCTCTTTTTTTTTTTTTTTTTTTGCCAATCAGCTAAAATGACAAATTTTGTCACCAGAGTCGTGGTGTCAATTTAACAAGGAAAAAAAATCCCCAAACAACTCCTTCGTTATCTGACTCTTTTCGATGCCAGTGTGTGTAAGTATGCATATATATATATATATATATATATATATATATATATATATATGGGAGTAAAATGAGGAAATTAATCTGACAATATGTGGAGAAAATGTAGAACAAACACGGGATGTTACAGTGGATGGAACACTACGACTAATAAATTTCCATCCATTGTACCATCCCGTGTCTGTTCAACATTTTCTCCACACACACACACACACACACACACACACACATACATACATACATACATATATATTTAGATAATATGGGTGTTATATTTCTTAGCAGACAGTACTCAATATCAATGATAGTTAAGGTAGCATTTACATGGATTCAACTTCTGGTTACGAATAGTTTCTCGCCTACACGATCTTCAGATTTAGTCTGAAGATCGCATAGGGCAGAAACTATCAGTAACCAGGAGTTGACTTCATGTCCACGCTAACTTAACTCAAATATATATATATATATATATATAATATAATATATATATATACTTCATACTCCTTTATATATTCATATTTATTCATATCTTCATACTCCTTCATATCTTTAAGATGACAGTGAAGCTTTCTCGAACAGCTTGTAATCATCGTTCTGGGTAAGCCATGGACTAGGTCAAAAATTTCGAGAAAAAGAAGTAACGGCTAATTTAACTTTTTCAATTGGATTTTGAAATAGAAAAGAATTGTACAAACAACATAATGTTTGATACGAAGAAGTAACATCTATGTAGAAGAATATCTAATTGATTGAGAGTGAAGGTGGAATGATATCCCACTTAACTGCGGGAAGGATATTTAGAAGAATATCCCACTTAGTCAAGGGTAGGGTAGATTGTTTGAGTTTCTTTGTTTAATGGCGTATCAACGTTTGTGGGTTATTAAGCGCCAGTCATCCTTGTAGAAGAACAGTAGTATTATATTTTAATCCACATCTGGCATTACTCTGAAAGTGAACGTAATAATGCACCAGGAGTGCGAACTCGCTTACTACAATGTCGTAGTTCAACACCCCGGGAAGAGTGGAAGAACATCTCACTTGTCTTTTTTTTTTTTTGTCTTTTTTTTTTGGGGGGGGGGTAATGTGAACACAGACGAAATATTTTCAACGTGACACGAACAAACGTTACTTGTCATGTTCTTGAAATGCAATCCGAAAATTTACACTTGGATAGGGATGGGCTCTACCAGGATATTTCTGCATAGTTCATGCTATGTGATCTTCTACAAGAATGGATTTAGCATTATGCAAAATGAAACGCAAACAGTCTCGTCCAGGATTTGAACTTGGCTAACCGAGTCATTCTCCCCGTGATCATGGCGGCACTACCCACGTAGTATATCTTGTGCTAAAATAGCCTAGTGAAGTCCATCCCTCTCCAGGTCTAGATTTAGTTTAAATTTAAAGATTTCCTTCTCCTACACCAGCTACCATACCGAGGTTAAAGAGCCCAGTCTCTAACTATTTATCTAGCTGTAGTGAGAAATATTTGGATTCATACCTTTCTCTAGGGCCCGTTTCTTTGTTTAAAGGCATATCAACCTCCGTGGGTTATTTAATGCCAAATCCATCCTTGTAGAACAATAGTGGTACTATTCCACCACTAGCTGTATTTTCCAAAGGGTACCAACGATATGTGAAAATGCAAACATACTCGCTCAGGATTTGAACTCGGGTAGTGTCAGTTTATCTCCTACCGATTGAGCTACAGTCCTGTCAGGTGGGTATTTAGAATACACCGACTGCACCCCTGAAGAGTGGTCAGACACCCCCCCCCCAATGGGCCTGTTTGCTGTGGGTGGTGAGCCGTGATGCTTAAGGATGGGACCCTGGTAGCTGAGCATTCTATGACTTGCAACACTCCACTTTGGCCCTTACTTAATCTAGACGGTGATCGGAGAGGCCCCTTCCGATCAATCGACTATTCAAGTCAAGCTATATGATTGTCCCAACACAATTGCCCTTATGGCAAGTCCCCAACCATTTTTATCATATATATGCTAGAAGGCGGTGGCTGGGGGTTTGTGTGTCCTTGGAATGACGTTAAACTCTATCTGATGGTAAAGTTCCAGTTCTGGAACTCTGAGGAATGTGGAGTACCCCTTCATCACCATTACTCCCAGATCTACTCTGACTCAGAGTGGTAGTACCATCTATGAGTTGAATAGATAAAAATGAGTTTAAAAATGTGTTTAAAGAGTTGAGCTTAAAAAATTGAGTACTCATCAAGAATGAATAAAACAAAAACGTCTTCAGCATAAAATAGACCAACAAGGGTTGACATGCCGTAAAATCCAACCAACCATCCAATTGAGCTATCATCATTTTTCTTCAGTTGATAATTTTCTCATCTGTTCATTTATTTGTACCTTCTTTCAAATATCCATTTTTTGTACTCCCCACCTCAGTTTCTCAAGCTTCGTTGATCACCTTCAGAGAGAGAGAGAGAGAGAGAGAGAGAGAGAGAGAGAGAGAGAGAGAGAGAGAGAGAGAGAGATTATAATATCTAGTATTTTATTTGCCTACCTACCTACCTACCTACCTACCTATCTTCCTACCCACCGTGATATGTCTAGTTTTACTTCTCTATTTCATTCGCGTTTATGCACCAATCTTTTACCCTCAATGACATGGCTTCTTCTCAGCCACCCACACCGACACGTCTTTCCCCCCCTCTCTTTTTCTCATTCATTCAAGCTACTACTTTTTACAAAAAGTCGTCTCAATTTAGCTCACCAACAAATTTTGCAACCCCCTTTCTCTCTTCCCCTAATATCGATATATATTCATGTCTAGCCATACCTGGTTATATATTTACCCATTCATCCATATATGCAACTTTTTAATATCTAGATATTAATTACCTATATCTGTCTGTTCATATCTATCTTCCTATACATCCCAGTCTCTTTATATCAATCTCACTCTCCATATGTATTTTAGTCTCTTCATATCTATCTCTTCATATGTATGTATGTATGTATGTATGTATGTATGTATGTATTTCAGTCTCTTCATATCTATCTATCCCAGTTTCTTCATATCTATCTCTTCATATCTATCTATCCATCTATCTATCTATTTCAGTCTCTTCATATCTATCTATCTCAGTCTCTTCATATCTATCTATCTATTTATCTATCTCAGTCTCTTCATATCCATCTATCTATCTATCTATCTATCTCAGTCTCTTCATATCTATCTATCTATATATCTCAGTCTCTTCATATCTATCTATCTATCTATTTATTTATCTATCTATCTCAGCCTCTTCAAATCA
>CM042171.1:31732416-31762655 GCA_023376005.1 Doryteuthis pealeii
CTGTCGTTTGTTGTTTCACGCTGACTGAATCAACCAAGTTTTGTAGAAAAATAATTTTCCCATCATTATTCTCTTGGATCAGAAAAAATCCCAATAACTGATTATTATTTATTTATTCAGTCCGGGAGAAGAACATCTCACTTAATAATACAAAAGATCCGCACGTATTTTACACGTTTTATGTTGCTGTTGGGGGGGGGGGGGTACGAGTGGGAATGGTGGTAGTGATGGTAGGAGACATCCCTTTATTTTCCCCACGCAGAAAGGAGAAGGGAGGAATCAAAGTGTATGAGTACTTAAAACCTTTCGGATCATCAAACAGACAGACAGACAGACAGACAGACAGACAGAGAGACACGGAGACAGACACGCATACGGAGATACAGAGAGTGGGAGAGAGAGAGAGGTGGGGAGAGTGTCGAGAGAAATGGAAGACATGATCCCCTCATCCAACACAACCAGACACGTTTTTTCTTCCCCACGGTTTAGAGTATACGGGGAGCGGGGGTTATGGGTAGGCTGTTGTCACTCACAAGCAACAAACACGAGGCGAACGAACGGATCTCGGATAGGCAGTTGATTTCGTAGTAAAAATAGATTTATGAATGAAAGCGCCCACCCGCATATGACAAAGAAAATATAGATATCACCCAATTCAACCCCGTCGCAGATGCCCAGGCGCAGGGCTGGGACAATTAGGTGTGTACACAAATAGAAGATAAATGATCTGCATACAACGGGTGAGCACAACACAATTAAGACATGATCGTTTCTCATGTGTACACAAGTTACACAACACGCACATATTGTGTAATGATAATGTGTTGGAGTTAAATGCATCACTTTCTTTTAACATTAAGTGCGACTAAGAAAATAAGGTAGACTGTGAGTTTCGGGACGTCATTTTTTTTTTCAAAAATGCAAAATGGATCATTTTAATTTAAAAAAATTTCTTTATTGTTACTCTGAAACAGAAATATCATTAAATACTCGGCAAAATTACTAGCGAATAGTAATTTTCAGTTTATTTTAGTATAGGACTTGATAAGTTTATCATCTCAATTCCCTTGGGATAACAACGCTGAGGTCAAAAAGTGTGTAACTGAATCACTATGCAACAACTTTAAATCTATACAGCATCAATTAATGCTGTCCTTTAAGTTGAAAAAAAAACAAAACTTATAGATGAATTAAATTAACGTAAGTTATGTTTTCCTTGGAGTTTCATTTTTATAAAAGTATTAATCCCAGTGAAGAAATTTAAAATATATATATTGGACTTCATTTCGTATTCCACTAATATCTGTCCGGTAGAATATGATAAAGACGCCCCTGAATTCACAGTCTACCGAAAAAAGCGTATGTAAAAGCGAGCGCCCCAAGTGATATAAAGTATTGTATAGCAAGCTAGATTAGCAGACCTTTGGTAGTGAGTTCGATTCTCACTGGACGCCCTATTCTTCTAGTTGGTTGGTTTATCAACTGTCTTTGGGTTATTTAACATCGAATCAAATCATTTTGATAAACAAAGGACTCAGGTTGCTTACAGTACCTGTTGTTGCTTAAATGGTCACCCAATTAAGTATTGAACAGGCTCATCGCTGCTTAACTTCGGTGAACTAGCGAGAGAAGTTTGAATAGATAGATAGATATTTTTTACGGCATATCAACCTTTTTCGGGTCATTTAACACCGAATTTGATAAACAAAAGACAGTACCTCTGTTGCTTAAGGGTCACCCAATTAGGCATTGAACAGACTCATCGCTGTTTAACTTCGGTGATCTAGAGTGAACCGGTGCTTTCAACATGATAAAGCCCATTCTCCTGGCCTTGTGCCACACACCCAAACTTAGCTCAGTAAATGAATACTCAAATAAAGCAAAGTATTAATATTTATTTTACAAATACGAAATATGTGACATACACAAAAATGAAATTTTTTGAAAAATTAAAAAACAAAAAATAAAACATTTACATAGCAAATGACAATTACACTACATTCAAAACATATTTTCCTCTGCAACAATAAAAAGGGCACCTGGGCAACTCCCGTTGTGTAATAGTTAACTATGTAGGCAATCAAACCACTAGTGAGTTTGATTCTTACTGAGTACTTCTGGCTTTTGTGGCTAGAAAAGCTTAACAACAAAGGGGCACCTGATTGCATCCACTTACTAGTGTAATTAATTATACTCTCATTTTCCTCAGACCCATTTTAGAGTGGCCTCGTGCCTGACAGATTCATAGAATAAAAAAAGAAATATATCTTTTTGTTTGTTGTTGATACTTTTTATTATTTTCTTTTTCTAATTTTTTTTTATTAATTCCAATTTTTAAAAACATATGTACACGTGCCTAGCATATGTACAGTGTACACTATTGTGTACACTATACACACAAAAATTATCAAGCGGACTAGAAGAGAATAGTGGAGTTTTTTCCTGTTTGTTAAATTTTTGCTTTTTTAGTACTTGTTGTCACTTGATTCCAAATAAAGGTTCCCACATAGGTGTGGGGTGAATATTAATGTTTTAGTCCGTTTCGTCCGCGGAGGTCCACCACGCCTTTAAACGAAGGTCTTGCTCCACACGTGTGCGCGCAGCCCTCCCCTTCACTTCCCCCGTTGCTTGCTTTATTCTAACTCCTAACCTGCCACTACTCCTCCCGCCCGTGCTTTTCCACCCTCTGCTTCTACGCTGTATAATTATCGATCAGGTGCGCGCTTCCTCCCCCTCCTCCTACCACCACCAGCCTGTATCTCCCCCTCCCTTCGTAGTATCGATCCGGGGGAAAAAGAAGGAGAGTTGGGAAAAACTAAACTTGGCTGATGGTTGTTCAGCTACACGAGCAAGAAGAAGAAGAAAAGAAAAAAGAAAAAAGGAATTAATATGTGTGGATAATTTTACGCAAACAGCAACAAATAATACACAATACTACAAAAAGGGAAGGTACGACTACGACGACGAGACAGTTTATTGACGAGGACTTACTTTTACACACGGCGAAAAAAGCGGACACTTTCAACTAAAAAAAATTCTTAGTTGAAAAAGAAGAGGAATTTTTCTTCGGGAAAAAAGAAGAAAAAAAATTACAGCGTCCAGTGGAAATTAACAAAAAGGAGAGAAAAAAAAGTCAGTATTAAAGCAATCGTCATTTATTTTTATTAGTTATTTTGTTTTTTTAGTGGTAGTAACTAAAGTTAAACAAACATATTTTGTTGGCTATTGTTTTAGTTTTGTTTTTGAATCTTTGAATATTTTAGTTTTAACGTTGAGAGTTTTGTAATTGTTGAAAGGTTTGTTGTCCCATGTCAACCCTTAACTTGACTTCAAAGAAAACAATGTGTCGTTTCGGATATTGTTAGTTTGTTTTGTTTTTTTGTTTTAGTGTTTATTTTATCTATTTTTTATTTATTTTATATATCTATGAACAAGGTTTTCTCAAATAATTTTGTTGACAAAAATTTGACCTTAAATAATCGATTTTTTATTAATTTTGATTCGTTTTTATAGTGAAAATCGGCGCTCATTTTGTTGATATCTAAATTAAAAAAGATTTACATTTTTTTAGACAGTCTAAAATTAATCCATTAAAAAAAAATCCATATCAATTTTTTGTGTGAAGTAATTACATGCTTTTAAAAATCAATCAATTAAAAAAAATTATTTCAATATTGAATTCCCTTTTACGATTGTTTTTGTTTGTTATATTTTTATTCGTCTTTAAAAATAAATTGGTGACAATATAACCGGCATCTTCCTCTCCTCCAAGAAAAAACAAAAAACAAAACAAGGAAGTTGTCTGAGATCGTTTTGTGTGTAAAAATAAAAATTAAGGGTGTAGAATTATTTTTTTTATTCTTTTAACCATTATTCATTTATTTAGAAAAAGGGCGGAGGGTTTTCCTAACGCCCCCGCCCCATCACTCCTTCAGGGTAGTCACTAGATTCATCAGGTGAAAAATAATAGTAATAATAAATGAATAAATAAAATAACCTTTAGGCTGTTGAATAAAATTGACAAAAGAAGAAAGAATAATGTGCGACAGTGGATAATAGTAGATGTAGATAATGATCATCATCATCTTAAATGAAGAATAAAGAGAAGAACTGATATCGCTTCTACTAATCGTTTTAACACTACTACAACCACTATTTGTGCTAATAGTCAACAGACAAGCAAAGATACGGCGGGGAAAGTCGGGTGAGAGGAGAAGACTAAATAATGGCAGAAAAAGAAAGGAAAAATTTAATAAAATGTAGAAAGAAAGGTTGACCGAAAACGCAAAACAAGGCAGGGCCGTTCAAAAAAAAAAAAAAAAAAAAAGAGAAAAAAAAAAGAAAAGAAAGATAACCTCTCTTGAAGAGAGAACTTGTCTGTTAGAGTCTGGGAAGAAAAGTTGGGCCCGTTCAGTCGCACCCTAAAGAATCATTTGGCGCAGTGTAGCAATAACGGTTTGGAGGTTCTATGTTCTTAGCGACAGAAGAGGCAATACTAGGAAGATTTATTACGATTAATAATAATTACCCTTCTTACGGGAAAAAGTCACCTTTTTTGTCACTTTACCAATTTATTCGTACTGGGCACAGGAGAATCTTAGCTTGACAAGCAAGTCGAAAGAATATCACGACTCTGCTATTAAAACATCTAAGTTTTTTTTTCTCCTTTTCTGTGAGAAAAGCCGGCAGCGGAGAAAAAGAAAAACAACAAAACCAACCAAGTTTTTCTATTACAAAACATGAGATTAAAAAACCCGGATATATTACAATTTGAAAACTGTTAATTTTTCAAAAATCCTTTGTTTTTTTTTTCTGCTTCTCTTCGGGATATATTGCCATTGTTTATTTGCGATACAAAGTGAATTAACACTGCTTGTATTATTACTAGTACCAACAATACAGGTAAGTGCCGAAGTTTTAAGTATCATTTTTCTTTTTCTTACTACTGTTATGATTTAACTTTAGTTTAGAAAATAGCCATAATAATAATAATCTTTCAGCAAGATATATTATGTATGAGACCTGTCAGCTGTTCCTTATATTTAAAACATTCATCTTATTTCCACTGAATATTTCTATTCTTTCCACAATTCATCCCACTTTGCCTTAAAAGAGTTCCGAGATCATCTTGCTCTTACCTACAAAAAAGAAGTAAATTACGAAACATATCCCCAGTGAATGTATTTAGGAAGAAAAAAAACTGTTCATTTAAAAATATTTTTATTTGTTCTAAAATGAAAGAATTGAATGATAGTTTCCAACGATATTGTCTTTTTAGGACTTAAAAGAAAACAAAAGTTAAAAAGAAATCTGCGTTACTTTGTTTTTCGATAAGCTCTTCTTTGTCTTGTTTTTTTTTTGTTCTTAAATCAAGCGTAAATTATCTTCTACCCTTACCCAAGTTATTCTTTCTCCTAGATTTCAAGAAATAAAAAAAACCACTTATGTCTATACAGCTGGATATTAGTGTTATTCTTTGTCATCTCTTTTCTTAGTTTCTCAATTTTTTTAAAAACTTTCCTAAAAACAATTTTTTAAAACTCAATAGCCGGTAAAAAAAAATACCATAAGACCGAATCGATCGAAATTGGTTGCATGTTGTGTAATATTTCCAATAAAATATAAACTTCTTTTATTGACTAGCTACTTCTGAAACTCTAGTTTCATGTTTACGTTTGACTTTTCCTCAAGTTGTAAAGAGATATATTCTCTACTTTATTTTTTACTCTTATTTACCCGGAAAAATCTGAATTGACCAAGGGAAAGAGTAGAGTTCTTTCTACTTCTAGTAATATTCACTGCTTTTTTTTCTTTCTTTTTAAACCCTACAAAATTGATAAAATTTAATACCTCTGTTGCGTTTTTGTTGTCCTGCCTGCTGTTATTATATAATTTTTGTGTTCCCCTCTTGCCTGGCCCATCTGCTTGTGTTGTATAATACGTCTCGCCCCTTTCCCTAGACAGGGGGAAAACTAAAAACACAAAGAACTCCCTGAATCGCCAAGCCAGACCGTCGCTAGCTCTACACCTTCGTCCATTATTTCTTGTTCATTGTTATTTAATGTTTAAAGCTGCTAACTAGTCGACAAAAGAGAAAGAAAATAAAACTGTTTTCTAAGAATTAAAAAAAAAAAATTACCGGCGTTTCAAGCAATGTGCGTATTTCCCGCTCCGTTCATTTTTCTCTAGAATATTTTTCTTTTTATGTTTAGATTTTTTAAAGTCACATTAAAGTCATTTAAAAAAAAAAACTTTCTACCTAAAACAAAGTCCGTTGTCAATATCGTCATTTGAACAAAAAAACGGAAGATCACTGACAACGAAGGACACCCAACTCCTTTTAAACACCGAAAAAAAAAATCACTGACTTTTTTTTCCTACTAATTTCAACGAACGGTCACTTAAAGAAAGTAGAAAAATAGTTATTTATGTGGCACAAGGCCGGAAGTATGTGGGGCACCAAGTGTGAAACAATGGTCTGCTAATTCAGCTCGTTAACCATTATACGTGTGGTGCCCAAGAAAGTAGAAAAATATTTAAAACAAACTTAGAAACATACGTGAATTTTTTCCTTTCTCTCTCAACACCCCCGTTCCATTTAGAAAAAAGGGAAAAAGCTTTATAAATAAACTTTTTTTTTTTAAGGGGTGTGCTCGACAGTACAACTGACTTTCTGAATCTTGATAGGCATCATAAAAGAAAATCTACAAATCTATTTTCTCTATGAACGAGTAGATTTCCCCATACCCACTCTACTCCCCCCCCCATTTCTGTGAATTCCACGCTTGTTTGTCACACTAAAATAATCGACTAAGTCCTTTCCATGCATGTGTAACCTAGGGTATTAAAAACAACAACAAAAACCTAGTCACTTCGCCTTTTTTTTCAGTGGTGGAGGGTAGGGGGTTTAGAACTTAACATTGACTCTGTCATAATTTGACAGTCAAATTGCTTGTTACCCAACCGGATACAATAGCCACCCTTATTTCACTGCTCCACATCCCGTAAAAGCCCGTTGATGCAATCTTTGACTTGTGATGCGTATCATTAAAAAAAAAGTCAACCCGATGCTCTTTATTTTGGTGTACATTTATTTATATGTTGTAATGGTTACCAAGCTAGTCTCGCAGATCCGTTACAACTGAATAGCGAGTTCAATCCTCGCTGGATGCCCCTTATTTGTGACCTTGTGTCAAAATCCTACTCGTAGGTCGTAGGAAATATCTATTTTTTTATCTTATTAATGTTCTCTCAGTGATTTATTTTGTTTGAATTTTTAAAAATAATAATTTATTTACTAAGCCTGGCTTAGTTGTGGCACAAGACCGGATATATGGGTTATCCTGTAAGAACCGAACACACTATCAATGGTCTGTTAATCTAGCTTGTTAACCATTACACTACGTAAGGTACCGAATTTTTTTTAAATTATAAAATATTTAATTTTAAATGTGAGTTTTTGATATCCTTAATTGCTGAGTTCATAGTATTTAAAAAAAAAAAAAGAAGACTTTTACCACTGCCCTTCTTTTTAAAATTTTTTTTATTTTGCGCGGCTTTTTTTTTTTTTTTTTTTTTTTTTTTTTTTTTTGGTCCACGTCTCTAACATTATCTTCCCAGCTAAATGTTAAAGGAGAGAAAAAAAGTTAAGAGGTGGGGATACCAGTAAGGAATGTGATAAATTCCACACTAGACCAAAACATATGAGCATGTTTGCTTAACTGAATTGAGAAAACTTGCCCTCCCTCTCTCTCTCTGTTTAGAACATGTATCTGTTAGTAGCTTCCTTCTTTTACATGTGATTAAATTTGTTACGATGACTTTCCCTCTGACCTCATACCGTAAATATCTTGAAATCCTTCGCCGTAACACAAATCCACTCAGTTTTATTTATTTATTTATTTTTTTTTAAAGCGGTTCTTTCGCTCTTGAAAAAAAAAAAGTATAGGCACTTAGTATTTATTTCTTACTTAGCATGTTCCAAATGCGACATGTTGATCGCATCACAAAAAAATAAAATAAAATAAAAATAAAAAACGATCAGTTAGACATTTTTTTCCAATACCAGAATAATTTTGATTTATATCTCGGATATATCTTTTACTTCATTTTGTTGATCAACTGATCAACAAAATGAAGTAAAAGATTTTCTTCACTTTTTAAAAATTATTATTTCACTTTAATCCTGAAAATTTCTGAGCGCAATACCGACAAACGTGGGTGTGCTATGACAAAACATCAATGCAATTGAAGATTCCGTTTAGGTATCTCAATGT
The DNA here is from genome assembly GCA_023376005.1 of Doryteuthis pealeii. NCBI lineage: Eukaryota > Metazoa > Mollusca > Cephalopoda > Myopsida > Loliginidae > Doryteuthis > Doryteuthis pealeii. The sequence goes on from CM042171.1 coordinate 31,740,693, forward strand.
ATTACATTGAGATAATTAATTTAATCAAAATTGATGATAAAAAAACCCACCAACAACATGGTTCTAAAATCTTTGTTTTCTTATTCACTTTGAGTAAATTTTATTTTGATAGTGGTGATAAAAAAAGCTTTCTTAAATCCTAACTAATTGTTGCACGCTTATTAACGACCCCCCCTACCAGCACAAAGTGTTGAGATTTTTTTTCCCTGTGGGTTTGGTTGTTTTGTTTTACACAGATCAACCCTTTTGCTTGTAGTACCTGTTGTTTTTTTTTACGTGGTCTGGATGATTAAGTGTTGAACTGGCTCATCACTGCTTAACTTCTTCACTTGGAGTAAATTTCATTTTGATAGTGGTGACAAGAAAAGCTTTCTTAAATCTTGAATTGTTGTACGCTGATTAACGAGGCTCCCTTAACCAGCACCAAACCTTGAGCATTTTCTTATACTGGAGCTGAGTCTCCTTGGAGACAAGAGCACAACGCTGAGTTTAATTTTATTTTTACCTGTATTTTTTTTTTTTTTTCGTTTGTAGCAATTTCATTACCTGGTATTTTATAATCTACCTCTGTTTTATTTAATATTCGTACTATGATACACCTTAAAAATTATTGGTCACTGCCAACTGAGGCATGAAGAGACCACATGAGTCTTAGATTTAAAAAAAAAACAAATTATTTAGTTGATGCAACAAATAATTTAACGAAAATATGTTCATAATAAAATGAAAAAGGTAAAAAGGGTACAAAAATGACGACTGACACGCACTTGGTTTTGTTATTACAAACGTTGCTGTATTATTAAGCTCTATCCATTTTACTACAAGTTCAACAACAACCCAGCAATGTCCAAGGTACCCTCTTTCTCTCTTGCTAAGCAAACCAACTACACGTGCGGACAGGCGGGCTTCCTGACTCCTAAGCTAAATTATTATCTACTAATGTAATTTCCCTACACCGACAATCCTCTCCTTGTATCCTAGGCTTCTCCTCACTTTGTGGATAGTACATGTCATACGTAAATGATTAAAACAAAAAAAAATCTAATTCTTTAATTTTATCCAAGTTTAGTTTGAACTACATAACATTGTCACAAATATCTTTTTTTCCCTCCCTAGTCGCGTTTGGAATCTTTTTGTAACAGCCTATTTTTACTTTCTTCATGCCTGGATATTATCTTGCTTTTCCACCAAGACGACATGTACTATCATTTTCTCCTCTATAGTACTAATCTTAGTTCGACGTACTAATATCTTTCTCTCTTTCTTTATTGATTTAATATCTTCTTCCTCTCCCCTCGTATTTTTCATTCTTTCATTTCTCCCATTGATTTAATGCGTGTATTATTTGCGTACAAAAATGTCGTTGCTTACAAGTAGTTCGTTTTTGTTTTTTTATTTGTTTTCTTTTCTTTTTACGTTCTCTTACAAAATCTTCAAAAAACGGCGGGACATTTTAAAACAATCGTTTTAATTCTTTCTTATCCTTTTTTTTTTTTTCTTTCTTTCTTGTCTGAGCCATGGTACGGTCGTTGCTCATTTGAACGACGTTGTTCATCTCGGACTAACATTAGCTCAGTCGGTAGAGCACCCACCTAGGAATTGTAAGGTTCCTGCTTCGATAACGGTCCCCGCCAACTCAGCGCATGAGTAGCACATATTGGGTAATCTGATCTGTGCGGTAAAGTGGTGAGCTGACGGTAGGTGTGGCGCTCCAAACAATCTCGCAGGTCTAGCGATAGCGAAAAGAGCATAGACTCTCTTTCTGGTCGGCTGATACCGACAAATATACCGACAAAACCTTATACGCACCAAATTTAAACTGTTTTAAGGTAAAATAAAGATTTCTATACAACACAAGTCTTTAAAACTCTTTAAAATTGTCGCTTGAACATCCAATATTATGGGGGGGGGGTTGATAGTTGTAGTCGTGGGAAATGGACACCGCGACACACTGTTCAAATCCTGGATGAACCTATTTGCATTGCACATAGCGCTAATATCCTTGGGAAAGGTAGGACTCCAAATATTTTCCATCCAGTTATGAGTTTATAGTAGGGCGGACTGGGCCCTTTAACCTCTGTTAGGCAACCAATTTAGGAGAAGGGACACTCTGAATTCAAATTATATATATATACACACACACTTATTATATGGTCCCGTAACCCTGTAGAGCTCTTTAGGAGCGACTTTCACCGCCAGCATAACGCAATGATCATCTATTTACAGATTTGATCTCTCTGGTGATCGTAAAGTATATACACAGATGTATGTATTTAAAACAGTTAAAACACCACTCCTTAAACGGCAGCTGGCGATGGCTTAGATGTTAACGGATCGGGCAGGCGTAAAGTCAGTCGGGGTTCGCTCCTGGTCGGAGTTGTTGTGTCGAGCCACTCTGATGAGACGTGAAACGTCGAAACACGGTGCCTGTGGATGACATATATATATATATATATATATATATATATATATATATATATATATGTGTGTGTGCGTGTGTGTAATCGCTCCCCCGAGGAGGATATGACATCAGATGCTTTAAAATAGTCTTTAATAACCCGCCATTTTGTTATACACCGTTTTTATTTTGGCTTTTTTTTTCTTCAATTATTAAATATTTAGAATATTATCAGCCAATTATCCCCCCTCCAAAAAAAAAAAAAAAGAGGCTTGGTGTCTTCGTGCACGGGATGAACTAATCCAATAATAATTTTCCGCACGAGTGAACTAAGATTGAACCTACTCTCCATATTTTGCCAACCACTTTCCTGTGAGTAGGGTGTGACAAAAGGTCCGTTTCTTGAGCGAAGTTCAGCGGGTTTGAATTGGGTTTTTACGTTAACCTCCCACCAGGTAAGGATGTGACACAAGGTCTTTTTTCTTTCTTTTTAAGTGAGAAGCCACGTACAAACATGCAATGACTAGTCAAAAAATGCATGGATCCCCTCGACATTCCTCTTTTGGGGCATCTCAGGCACTGGGCAATAAATCCAGCCCTGCCCGTTTAAACCGGGGGGCAGGTGTTGCCTGGGGAGACAGCCTCCTGGGATCACGCTGTTAATTTAGCCGAGACCTGTTGAATTCTGCTAAGAACAGTAATTTGCAGTCTTCTTTCTCGTTCACCGGTTGCCATACTAAGATTAAAGAGCCCAGTCTGCCCTGTTATTTTACTCGCAGCCGGGTCGCCAAGTTTGTTTACTACAACGATAACCATTACACAATGAGTGTCTCCATTTTTCCTACGTTTGATTCTCATTGGGTGTCCCATACTTTTGTTCTTGTGTCACAATTAAACTACGCTTAGTAAATAACCTCTAGGAACATATCTCTAATTAAGTTTGCACATATCTGTAACCGTTCGGAGGTCAGCAAATATTTAGCCCAGAGCTCTAATAACTGTCAGTACGCCCCGTGTGACACATTTGTACTTTATTGCTTGATAACAAGTAAACTTTTTTTCACAATTTTTGTTTCACGTAGGCAGTACTTTAGGGATTTTACAAGCTTTTGAGAACTTTTTTCTAAAAGCGATGTAATTTAAAACAAAAAATGCAGACACACAAGTCTAAAAGGTACAGATTTAAATAAAAAAATGTTTTAATATTTTAGTTTTCTCTAATTTTTTTTACTTTTATTTGACTTAAATCTAAATCTAAGAATATAATTTTAACTTTTATAATTTTTATAGTACTCTGGAGGCGCGTGTGTAACGATTACCGTCGTAGAAAATGGACACGGCAACACGAGTTCAACTCCTGGGCGATTCTATTTCCATTGTACGACCGTGAGCACCTTATTGGTTAAAAATGAGACCATCCAAATCGTCCAAGATGAAATGCAAATATGTAAATCCTGATTATCTGGTGTTGCTTATCCGCCGAATTATTTCTTATGAGTGTCGTCACTTCAGCTAAATAATTAACAATTCCATTTTTATTATAAAGAAAGAAAGACAAGAAAATGGACATGCTACACAGAAAAGTTTAAGAAAGAAAGAAAACGTAGGGGAAAGATAGAGAGAGGTGGTGAGGGCGCGGAAGTGATAACGCTGACCTATTTCAATCGAACATAATGAAAAAAAAAAGTGAGAGAGATTTAATCAAGATTATACTTTTTACATATTGAACTATTTTGCAATAGCAAACCTATCAAATGTTGTAATAATTAAATTATCATACTGTGGTATATCCACAGGTACTGCTAGTAAACAATAAATATGCTCTATGGCATGTGAATTTTCATGGGAAATCATTCTGTCATATTCTCGTGTGAGGCCAGTCTCGATTGAAGAATCACCAAACAAGTTGTTGTAGGATTTGTTCTGTCTTCCCTGAAGACCAACAATTCTGTCATGCTTAATAGACTTAAATGCCAACACAGTAATATGTGAACTGTTGGTTTATCGTTAATCAAGTTGTGCCGACAACACGCATCTCCATGAATCTTCCTCGCCACTCGTCCCTATCGGTCATTGTTCCTGGAAGGTCCTCTGCACAGCATCCACTATACGTGCAGAGCTGATTGATGTAGGCTTTTGCTGGCCGACCCACACTAGAGTGCTCATGTATAGGTGTTATCAAAGAACGTCACATAAGCTCATCCTCGCTTCTCCAAAAGTGACCAGCATGCCTTGTTCGTCTTATATGTATTGTTTGTGTGATAGAAGGCGAGTGGCCGTATAGCAGCTCTTTTCTGAGGTACTGCTTCCAGGATTCACAGACAGCACGCAGCATCCTTGTACAGTTCTGATGTAGCTTTTTCTCAAAGTGTTTCAGCTATATAGTAGCATTGACACGGCTACAGCTTAGAAAAAATTTTGCTTTATCTTATCAGAGATCAGATTTCCATTTGATCGATAATCTATCTGTACATATATAAAGGGCAATTTGGTGTGTGTGTGTGTGTGTGTGTGTGTGTGTGTGTGTGTGTGTGTGTGTGTGTGTGTACGGATGAAACTACGAAAATAAAACAATTAAGGACAAAGTAAATATATATACACATTAAATATCACCGGTTCTTGCTTTTTGTGCAAAAATATGAAAATGTGAGTTATATTCCAAGATATTTAAGAATTGAAATATACATAGAAATAGCATTGAAATTCTACTTAAAAATGTCAAGCATTTGTAAATCTCAACAGTAAATAGATCAATACACCAGATATTTTGCCCCCCCCCCCCAACCCAGGCAACACTGGGTAGCCGCTTCTAGTAATGAATAAATAACAAAAAACTGGACAAATTCATTGTTGGTGGGACACAACTCCAACAGCTGTAAATAAAAGCTAGTCGTTATATTTTCAGAATCTTTTTTATTTTATGGTAAGACTTACATAGACGCCGTTCAGACATCACTTAATACAAATAAAGGTTCCTAACTTAGAAACTTAAATGATCTTCGTTAACGTACTTAAAAATAAAAAAAGAATCACTTTGCACCTTGAGGGCAAAGAAAGCGACCAGTTAATAACGGCATGTATGTATGTCTAGAGATAACGTTTACTATTTTAGGACTGTGAATGAATGTATGTCTCTAGACTGATAGGAGGGCTCCTCCGAGATTTATTCTTCTAAAAAGCCTGCTGGAGTTGATGATTATCTAATAAAAGCATCAATTGATCTCTCTCTCTCTCTCTCTCTCTCTCTCTCAAAAGGTGTGGGGTAGGAGAGTTATACATATTTCATCTAGCCTTGATCCATATTTACGGCATCTTACTCACCGCCTGGGAAAAAAAAACTTAATACAAAAAACAAACCCTGAATAAATAATCTTTATCTATCAATGTCATATTTAAGGGAGACCGTAATATAAAAAGAAAAAAAATAACCCTGCTGCCTATACTAACGCACACACGCATACATACACATTAGAATAGTATATACATTGTTAATGGTGCTGGTGACTGCTAGTTTCTCGGCTATGCGATCATCAGGCCAACATTAGATCTTAGTCTGACGATCGTATAGGCGAGAAATTGATAGGCATCAAGCGACGATGACTCTGGGTTTTCTGTTCTTGCAGGACATGCCAAACACTTCCTCATGGAGTGTGGAGGTTTCGCTCCAATTAGAAAGAAATAGTTCAACACAAATAATATGAGGAATCTATTTGAGAATACTAACATGGATGACATGAGAGAAATACAAATATAATGAACATTTTGTATCCGATCTAAAATACACCCACAAAAAATACAACTGTAAAAGAAACTTGAGTATCAACTTTTATCAACTTTGTTAACAGTTTTTGACATTATATAACCCACACGGTTATTATACCATTAAACAAATCAAATGAAGTTAATGAAAACTTTTTTATACCGAAGATATTAGGAACTTGAAACATAGAAACTTTTATCAAAATGACTTGTTTCGGCATTAAATAACTTTTTAAAAAGGGGTTGATATGTCGTAAAACAAACAAACCAAACCTATTTTTTAGATCTACGTATGCTCGATCATTGATATTGAGTGTTCTTTATTTATAAATAAAGCAAACCTATAGTAGAATACGCATAAATCATCAACTCTAAATTGGGAGGGAATTCGCCGTGTTCTACTAACATATTGGATTTATGACATCGTAGTGGACAAGTTCGAACTCCAACATTGCTATTACATTCACTTTTGGACTAATACCCTTGGCAAAGGTATGAACCTTCTCATCCCTCCAACTATGGATTAAATAGTACTACTACTGTTCTTTACAAGGATGGTTTTGGCATTAAATAACACATGAAGGTTGACATGCCATTAAACAAACCTAAACCAAAATTCTTTCTTTAGTAATGTATGTAAGTTTAACGAAATACCAAACAGAAATATTTCCTATTTTTTGTTTTCGCCCAGTTATCCAACCATATTCTGGTTTGTAAAAGTAGAGAGTAATGGACTTTAAAGACTTTTGACTAGAATTGCAAAACAATCTATAAAAGAAATTCTTAAACCTCACGTTTAAACTGTGAATTTTAAAATGCTTCGCAATCATCTGTTCCTACCTCGCAGTTTTCTTTCGCTTTCCGACATTCGAATATTCTGCTCGGCTCTAATGACTGAAACTTCGCCAAACATGTCATTTAAAGTCTCCAGGAAAATCTTTGACTTTAGTCGAGAATTCACAGAATATTCTACTGTATTATGCCATAATTCCAAGCACCATTCGCAGACTTTGAGGTTATTCAAAGCAGAAAAGAAGTAATTACTACTTATCTGATAGACACGTATCTGTTAAAGAGCTTCACCAAAAATTGACTTACAGAATTATACAATGGAGTTGTCCATTTGTTTGATTACACACTGAATGTTTTTACTAAAGCTCCGGTTTAGCTCAGTCGATAGAACACCCGCCTTGGAATCGCAAGGTTCTCAATTCGATATAGCTCAGCATATGAGTAGTGTGGGAGCTGGCGGTAGATATGGCGCTCCACCTTAGAAAAAATCAATCTCCTTGTCTAACACTAGAAAAGGGGGATAGACTTTCTCGATATCCAGTTGATACCTACAATAGGCCACTCCGTCAACTTTACTTATTTCACTCCTTGTGAGTTTTTCCCACCAATTTTAATTGGCGGTATTTCACTGGGGTATGAATGACTGACTCCTAAGGACTCTTCTGAGTATTTTATCCGATCATAAGAGATGTGGTCTGGATGATCTCAATTCTCCCAGGCCTTTGGGGGCCATTTTAAGTGCACCAGCAATAATTTCTATCTTCGTCACCTTCCTGTTCCATAGCAGTTTCAATTCTCCAGCAAGATCCATGTATTTATTTATACTAGCAAGACAGGTGGATATACCATAGTATGATAATTCAATTAACGTTTGATATATTTACTTAAGAGCCTTTTCAAATTCTTCAATATGTAAAAAGTATAATAATTTTGATTTAACTGTTTTGTTTCCTTCCTTCCTTTTCATCTTTTCATTATGTTCGATTGAAATAGTTTAGCGTTATCGCTTCCATGTGCTCACACCTGTTTTCTACTTTTCTCCTACCCTTTCTTTCTTATTATATTTTTCTATGTAGCATGTCTATTTTTTTTCTTTCTTTCTTTATAATAAAAAACTGAATAGACCATTATTTAGCTGAGGTGACTACACTCATAGGAAATAAGAATTCGGCAGATAAGCAACAGCAGATAATAAGGATTTACATTTTTGCATTTAATCTTGGACGGTCTCGTTTTTAACCAGACGGTGTTTCAAGGTCATGGTCGTACGAACACTAGTGTTAATATATAGATTTTTCGCTTTCTTTCCTATTCACGTTGTGTTCAGAAAAATGCACGACATGAGAAGTTCTTTTTGTTTCTTGTTAATTGACATTTTGGCCGGGATTGGGCGATCCGTTTGTCTCTCAAAATCTCAGAGAATTGGATGCGTGTCATTTTCTATGACGGATTCTGGTTTTTGTGCATACACCATTTGTCATTAGGGTCAAATTTTAACCAAAATCGGCGGAGTGGCCTAATGTCGGTATCAGCCAGACAGCGAGTGAGTCTATACCTCTTTTCACTAGCACTAGACCATGGAGATTTTTTGCGCCTGAGGTGGAGTACTACACCTACCACCAGCTCCCTACTTTACCGATCTGATAACCTATTCTGTGCTACTTATGCGCTGAGTTTGCGAGGACCGGTATCGAACTCAGAACCTTGCGATTCCGTGGCGGATTTTCTATCGACTGACCTTGTCAAAGAAAATGATTACTACTACTATTGTTATTATTATGTAGTGGTATGAGAGCATTTCTTGAAATATTCGTTATTTCTTGAATATTAATCGCCGAATCTCTAAAATATTTAGCACACCATAAATCTTTTTAAAAGCGAATTGTTGTACAACTTAGACGATGAAAAAATGTTTCTTTCTCGTTATTATTTTCTGGATGACATTTAACATTTTTACCGGAAGTCACAAAACGGACATCAATGTTGTTGAAGGAAGAATTTTGCAAATAAAATTCTATGAATATCAAAAATATCTTTTTAGCCTTTTCCCATGTAAATATCATATACCGTAGATACTCGTGTAATATACGACTTTTTAAGACCAATTTTCTAGGGAGTCGTTCATATTGAGATGTTTTTAAACACTTCAAAGCTTACCCTTGTTCATGACACTTAATCTATACATATATAAAGGGCAGTTGGTATGTATATATGTATGTCCGAATGAAACTACGAAAATAAAATCATTAATGACAAAGTAATATATATATATATATATATATATATATATATATATATATATATACATTAGATATCACCAGTTCTTGATTTCTGAGCAAAAATAGAATAGAATAGCATTGAAATTCTACTTTTAGTTCTACATTGAATATCAAAAGTAAACAAATAAATACACCAGGTATTTTTGTCCTCCTCTACTCAGACGACACTGGGTAGCTGCTTCTAGTATATTATAAAACATTTTTTTGTGGCAAAAAATTAATGTATTGTATATACTCGTGTAATGGCCAACTTTTTAAGACCAATTTTTCACCTAAAATCAAAAGGTCGTTTATTACACGAAATATTTTTGAAACGTCCAAATTTACCTGGTTTCTAAGCCTAACCTTACCCTAACTCCCATCGAAAGTATTTCAGCATATTCTATACTTAAAAAGGCTATTAGTTAAAGTAATAGTTTTGACTATTTATGATACGTCTGCATATATTTACAAATATTATGAATAGTAAACAAGTTACAAAAATACTTCCTTATCTTCCATGTAAACACGGCTGGCTACATCAAGGTCTAGACTATATTGTTTATCTACAGTATTGTGCTGATATTACAGTAGTTTTGAAAGTATAAATGTTTTGAATTTTTTCTCATTATGTCATTGGATGTTGAAGAATATTTTTGTAGGTTACCATAGCTAAACGTTAGGGTAATCCATTACACGCAATATAATAAAACAACTTTTTATGGCTAGATTGGGGGGTCATTCTTGATACGAGTATCTACGGTGCCGAGTTACACGTAAGATTAGATTCCCTATTGATTATTTCCCTTAGTGGTCCTTTGTATATTTAAGGTACACCTTTAGAATTGTGTCTGGCACCAGACGTCTAGTTTTCGTCCTTTTACAAGAAGAAAGATCTTAGTTTTCCGAGAATGGTGCCAATTGTTTATCGTTCTTAGTGAATCCAATAATTGTGCCATCCTGTTTTACCCTATCCAGGCAGTTAATAAAACTATTGATGAATCCTAACTTTACTTGAGAGTCTTGATTGCTGAAAGGTGTTTATCTCAACGCCAAAGACGGTGCACACGTTTTACTCCGAAACAAGAATGAATAAAACAAAACTCATCGGCATTAAATAATCCAACAAGGACTGACGTGCCGTAAATCTGACCAACCAAATTAAACCGAAGAATTTGGATGGTTTAAGCTTCGACATTTGACCATAAATTTTTTCCCAGATTTTCTGATGAAAGGAAGACAGGCTCAACTACTAAAAGGATCTAATCGACACGTACATACATTTTAAGATGTTCAATTATTTTTCTTTGTAAAATGCAAATAATCTTCGGATTTCTTGTCTTAATAAATTAAGTGGTAATTTGGCTTTAAGGAAATTTCTAAAGGTTTTAATGTTTACCAGAAATAATAATCTATACAACATTCTGTCTAGACATAACAATAAGGAAATAAATCAACAGATCTATTTGAAAAAGTCAACATAGATGACATTCTGTCCTTTTTGAGAGAAATACAATTATACTAAAAATATAAACGTAAACCTGATCAATACCATGCAAAAAGTAACTCTTCAACACGCGGATCCCTGACGATGAAAAAGGAACAAATCATTATATCCAGTTTATTCATTGATCACAAAAGCTTACACACTCCTTTTTTACCCAAACAAGAACATCAACCAGAATGTGAAACTTGCATAATTTATGTGGAGCTTATAAATTATGAATGTGCCTGTAGTTAGAATATTTTGGAATTAGGGTCGTTATTTTTAGAATAACGGGGTCCTATGGAAAATTACCCGACAGTTATGGACGGGTGGTGACCCTTTTACTTGACTCTTTGAAAGCGCGCGATTGGGTGCCGTGAGAATAAGTTTTAATTTTGTTAAATGCGACCCGGTTTCCGAGGAGTGCAGACGCTATTGCGGCTCTGATGGGTCGGTCTCACCGCGGCGGAATCATGGCTGAGTTCTGAAATAAAGCTTTAAGAAACAGCAGTCTTGTTTGTTAATTGAATATTAAAAACAATGACCAGCCCAGCACGAAAAGAAATCAACAGAAAGAGACTAACCCTTAACAGCCCACCGGGTCAACAAGAGAAGAACCTGGCGGTAGAAGTTAGAATCAGTAGACGAAGTAAGTAGAATTAAAAGTAAGACCATCATCAATCATCATCTACTCTCTAGATGTTTGTTTGTCTGTCTCTCTATTATCTACCCAACATATTATGTGAGTATACAATAAAAAAACCCGCTGCTCTGTAAAACACTTCCTCATAGAATGTGGAGTTTTCACTTTCATCAGAAAATGCTTTTTTAATGTAAATGATGTGAATTTTTAAAAAAAGTCAACAGATATTTTATCCTTTTTGAGAGAAATAAAATTATACCAAAAAATATAAACGTATAAGGATGTTGCCTACCGATTCAATTGTGTCTGGTAGCCATTTTCAGACGAGGACTAGTAGAACTACTACCTCAACTAGTAGTCATGTCCAAATGAAATTAACATATCACGCCTCATAAAATTTACTACATAGAGGCGAAAGATAAAATTGTAACACTCCGAATCTATCATTTTAATACTCGTGTTCCTAAAAAGTACGACCGTTATCATCTTGCAACACCCTTAAAAGAGACCGTCCAAATCATTCAAGATGATATGCAAAATTGTAAATCTTCATTATCTGATGTTGCTTATCGCCGAATTCTTATTTCTTATGAGTGTCGTCACCTCAGCTAAATAATGGTCCATTCTGTTTTTTATTATAAAGAAAGGAGAAAAAGTTATGCTACACAGAAAAATATAAGAAAGAGAGTAGAGGAAAGATAGACAAAATGGAAGCGATAGTGCTAATCTATTTCAATCGAAGATGATGAAAAGAAGAAAAAAAAGAGTGAGAGTTAAATCAAGATTATTATACTTCTTACACGTTGAACTATTGCAGTAGCTCTTAAGTAAATATATCAAACTTTGTAATAATTAAATTATCATACTTGGTATATCCACAGGTCCTGCTAGTTTAACATATCACACCTCATAAGATTTACATAGAGGCGAAAGATAAATTACAACACCCCCGAATCTATTTTAATATATGAAAGATTAAACGTTCAGCTAATATAACTGGACTCCACAGTAAATGATCACCTATACAAATCAATACGTGCACCGGTTCCCAAATAACGAGTGAATCACTATCATACAATCGTATACATACGAGAGTATGGCTATGGCTTAACAACGCCCAAGGAGCATAAACAACATATCGATATGGAATCTATGCACGTCTTCTTCATTTTCTATACGTGATCATTTACTTCAGTCCAGTTGTATTAAAAACCTTTAATCTCGTCGTTGGTTAATGGTTAGTAAGCTAGTCTCTCAGATTACTATTAAAAATAGAGTTCGATCTTCACTGGATGCCCCATACTTGTGACATGTCAAATCCTGCTCGTGGTGAACGGGTTGGGCCAATATTTTTTTAATCTTGAATAAATTCAAATGAATATTTAGCTTCGGTTTGGTTTGTTGGATTTTACGGCATATCAACCCTCGTTTGATTATTTTATGCCGTTTTATTCATTCTTGATGGGTATACAAAACCTTTTTCAAAACTGTCTTTTTTAAAAACTAATTTTTTCTATTTAATCCATAGATGGGACCCTAATAAGTACTACCACTCCGGGTCAGAGTGGACCTGGGAGTAAATATCGATCAAGGGGTACTCCCCAGAGCTCCAGGATTGGAAGTTCACCATTAGATGCAGTTTAACGTCGAATAGTTCGGTTCTATTTCTTTGTTTAATGGCATATCAGAAATCATGAGTTATTTAATGCCATTCTAGGGAGAGTCCCTGTGGCTATCGTGTTTGACTGACATTGTAGTAAGTAGGTTCGAAATATTATGTTCACTTTCGGACTAATTCCCTTGGGAAAGATATAAACGTTTCATCCCCACAGCTACTAGAATAGCTTTGGCATTAAATAACGCACGAAGGTTTATATGCCATTAAACGAAGATAGCAAACAATTGTATCCACTAGCAATGAGGATGGGGGGGAGTGTGCTACTATTGTGTGTGAGCATGTGCGTATATGGCAATTAACTTCCCCCTTTTTTTTTTTCAAGAAAAAACTTACATTGAGAATAAAGAAACTTTTAAGTGTCTTTGTGTAAAAAGGTCTGCCCCTCTTGAGGAGATGATCTTGTTAAAAATGGTGTAACCCACTTGTGTCTCTTACAAAGTCTAAATTAGGGCCACTATTAGGGACAGACATCGGGTGAGCAGCACTCTCATTTCCCTCCTTCCCCATTCTTCGTAATCATGAGGTCATGAGTATCTGTGTCTTTAGCATGCTACTCTTTCAAATAAAAAATATATAATAAAATAACGTTACTCAAATATCCTTTCTCTGAGACATCAAATTTACATGGGTCTTGTGACCGCTCTATTTAGGCATGACCAAAAATAACCAATTGTTGATATCAAAGGGGTTAATCGACTCCTAGTGTTTGAAAAATGAGAACATGACACTTAATTTTGAGAGATGATATATACCCACGTGTGCACTCCAATGTTTATTGCTCTGAACTGAATGTACAAATAAAAGAATAAAGACAAAGGGAAACGAATTGCGCGCCAATTTTTAGTGGCGTCTACCAACATGTTTCGTAGTAACTACAATGTAGTCCCGAAGAAGCGTTTCACAGGCAGCGCTCCCATATGCCCAAGGGACTATTTTCAGTTGATACAATTAACATAAAAAATTCTTCTTAATTTGCCTTGTTGCTACATTGTTTTTATTTTAAAAATTGAGAAACGGATACTCTATAACTGGGGTTCCCAACCTGCGGCCACCGTGACCCATATGTGCGGCCCTACACCCAAACTTTCAAAATTTTCTCTTCATTTTTTTATGTTGACTGTGAATAAGTATAATTACTACTGCAGTTTGGATTTCATTGATCTTGAGTGTTCAGAAGATTTTGAAGTCTACGTTTCTTGCTTCGCTCATCCTCGATTTCTATAAGAACCACGTGATTCCACCTGGATGATTCTCCAATCTTATCACCCCTACATGGTAGATAGTGAGCATGTTTGGCACTACATACTGCTATGAACTGGTGTTCTCCAAAATGAAGCATACCATGAGTACGTTGTGTTCTCAATCCTTACTTGTCTGATGTTCTCCTTCTGTCAACCACTTCAAAACCTGATATTACATCTTTTTATGATTGCAAACATCAGATGTGAATAATTTTGTTTATTCTTTATTGTGGCATGTTTCGACCACTGTATCATCCGGCCTTCCTCAGGTGTTCCCTGTGTAACTGAGCATAGTAATGATCAACTGAGAAATTATTTTTAATAGTTTGACAGTTGATTAAAAATGATTTCCCAGGTTGGATCATTACTATGCTCGGATATGCAGGGAATACCCGAGGAAGGCCGGAGGATATATAGCGACCGAAAACATTGTGTTTATACATACCACAATAAAGATGAGACAACAGTTCCGAAAAATTATAATTATTTACATCAAGCCTCACCTCAAAAAATACTGACAAACAACATCAGATGTCTCATTGCTAAAAGACAGGAGACGCGTGGGTAATGGTTATCGTCGTATGAAATGGGCTCAGTGATCTGAGTTCAATTCCTATACAGGACTGGCTGCCATAGAATACTATTGAAAAGGAACCGACCATTCTTCTTCAACTATGGGCAGACTAGGATCTTTAACCTTGTGAAAGGCAGACGCATCTTCAGGATTTGAGCTCTAGTCGCTGCGTCCACTTTCTACGATGATAACCATTTCATTCATGCGCCTTAAGTTTAGTCTAGGCTAGAATTGCGTAATCACTTTTAACCAGTCTTTATATATATATATAGATATATATATATATATATTAATATATATTATATATAGTGTGGGTGTGTTTTCTACGAATCTATCGATACGAATTTATTTCAAAACTTTGTCGGTATTAAATGACCCTATTGCCCATATAGGCTTATATGCCACAAAAACAAACTCTGAAGATACGTAAACAAATTCAAATAGATTTGTCACGTGAGAATCAATTTAAATCCAAAGCGAGATGTATAATAATAAATAAACTATAAGTTACACTTTTTATTAATTTGTTCACAAAGCAAATGTAGTTTTATTTCATTTGTTTGTTAAGATTTACCCTAAACAATAGGGACCAAATGGCCATTACTCAAAGGGGTTACAACGACGACGACGACGTTATGGCGATATGAATATAGTGAACGGGAAGAATGATCGATGGGGAAAGTTGAAATATGGACAAACAGGTAATCGAACACTTATGTTCTTGGATAACACTCGTTGGGATGTTTGTTTCTTCCTCGTTTCAGCACTTCTTGGAAAGGGGTGGTAGTACATGTTAGGGTCACATCTATGGGTTAAAGAAAAATGAGTTTTAAAAAGATTGAATACCTATCAAGAATGAATAAAACAAAAACGTTCTCGGCATAAAATAACCCAATAAGGGTTGACAAGCCGTAAACCAACTATATAATGTTACTGGAGTTATATTAAATAACTCGAATCGTAACTTACTATGAAAAAAGGTTTATTTTGATAAAGGTACAAAATGTGTGACAGTTGTAAATCTTACTAGCTAGTCTCGCTCGGAAAAACGGGCTTCCGAGACTAACATAGTCAATGATTATATTCAAATGAAACAGTCCTTCTATTCCCAGTGGGGTATAATCTCTTCTCTACAATACAACCAACCAACTTCTTGGCAAGAAGCTGTTTGTGTGCTACATGCAATCGAGAACGGGAGGTTTCAAGAAAGTATAGATTGAGATTTGCAAGTTTTACTAAACTGTGTTTCGACTGGAAATTTTCGGTATGAGGTTCGTTTGAACACCTTTCATAAAGATAGAAAATTGTAGACGAGTGCCAGTGTTTCAGCTTGAACTTCAATAAATAAAATAAAAAAAAAAACATGCTGAACAGAGCCCGTGGTTACTGTGGCCTGAACTTTGTGTTTGCACACAATAAACATGAGTACAAACAGTCCGAAATATCAAAATTATTAATTTATTCCAACAATAGCAAAACTTAAAAAAAACAACATAAATTCGTAAGTGTTATCTTTTTGAGGAATCTTAGTCCCAAATTTTCTTCACGGCAGACGACTCTGTTTTTTTTTTTAAACACACACAAGACACAACAAAATAAGTAAACATTAAACTTCAGAGACATCTTTTTTATTCCGGAAGAGAAACACATTTCCTCTGTCTCGACATTTCCAGATACCAACAGTCTCAAATTGTCCTTTTCGTCTTCCAAATCTTTCCCGTAAACCCTTTTCTTCAAACCTTGTCTGCTCTACTTTCAATTGACCCAAGTGGCTCGTCTTTTGAAAAAAATCTCGCGGCTGCCTTCAATCAAATATTCCTCTCTCCGGTCATTCATTGGTTAACAGTTCAGAAGGAGGGGCAACTCTTTGTTTTTTAATGTTATGTAAGAAATAAAACACATATTGTAATTTACCTTTTTCTTTTTTTTTTTTTTTTTTCTTTAACTATTCATTTAGACGTTGTTCATTCTTTATTCTTTCTTTTCAACGAGTTATGCAAACCTAATAACATTACACTGATTTACCCAACCAACCAGATCCTTTAATTATTTGACATCTTAGACACTTTCCGGTAGATTCCCTTATGTAGAAACACGAAAGACCGTACCAACAGCTTTGCGGGAACTCCTGGATTATCCTAACATCGCAGAGGACTTTATCATTTAACATCATTTTACTGGATTTAACTGCGTTAGTTTTTATCTTACTCTTGAGCATTCTACTCTTTTTTCATTTTTCCAATTAAAAGTTCAATTCTCAATCCGTCAATTGATTGTTGTGGAGGACAATCTTCCAACACTGAATGCAATAGTGCACAGAAGTTTTTGATATTTTTGGTAATGAAAAGAAGAAATTCTACATTTTAATTCATAAAGATTTTCCAATTTTTGTTCACGAAGATTCAATTTTTGCGACTTTACTTTTGTATTGATTTTTTATAGTATATATATAGTATCATATATTGATTAGCTTTTAAATTAGTGAGTCCTGGAACCCGCGGTTTGTTTCGTGGGTCCAACTAAAAGTTAAGGAAGAGAGGGCATCAACGCAACGAACTAACCACAAATGAAAACATCTTGTCTTTTAAATTTGAAAATTTAAAAAAAATATTAGAATAAAAGCTGTTCTGTACTTCATTTAAGGAAATTATATAAAATTTGTTACTATTATTGTCATACTTGGAAATGTTAACCTGTCGAATACCCATTTTAACAGAGTTGTCTGGCTTTCCGCGTGCATCTCTATTAACTCTTTATATCTCATTTTAGTTTTAACTCCAGACCAGGTATAATTTATTGTTCGAAAGATATAAAAAGGAAGCATAATTTTTCGGCCGTATTTAAAAACGAAAGTGTGTGGAGTTTTTGGGCCTTTTGCTGTTATTCCCCAAATGATATAAATTGATTTATAATAATATTAATTGTACTCCAAAAATCGATAAAGGTTGTATAGGTGAATTAATTAAAAAAGATCAGTTTTATCTATTTTTAATTTTTCAGTGCTAAAACACAATAATAAAAGGGGAAAGTTTTCTTTAATTGAACAACTAAGCCGTTCATCTACGTCTACTTTGTACTCCCGTGTGATTCTAAGATTCTAAGGAAATATTGAATGATATCTTCTGTTAAAAAGACATAACCAGAGGTACTTTCTTCAATTGGCTGAGAAATCTCCCCATCAATGAACTCTTACGTGATTAGTTTTGTGCAATATATCGGATTTCTTGAAAAATTGCGTACTTTTAGACTTTTTATGTCCTGACGCAAGAACGCATAGCTATTAGCACTCTGTCGAATCTGTCCGTTGATCTATTTCTTTCTCTTATTTGACTTATATCATTATATATATAATTATTATAGATATATTATATATATATATTATGGGCGAGTACTATCATTACTGAATAAAAAGTGCTCAATATGAATGATAGGATAGAGTATTTATATCGAAGTTAAGGTGCATGGACATGGAGTCAACCTGGTTTACGGACAGTTTTCTCGTCTATGCGATCTCCAGACCAAATGTTTGGTCTGAAGATCAGGCTTAGGCGACGAAACTCGATAGTAAACCAAGCGCTGCTGACTCCATGTCCGCGTATCTTATCTCTTTAACTGATGATATTACTTCAGAATTTTAATAGGCATATAGCGACATAGCTAAGTGTGTGTTGCTGGGGCGTCCTTGAGTTCTTCCCCAGGCTTCACACAAACACACGAAGATACAGGCCTATAGCTCACAGCCAGACCTATAAGTATCGTTCAGTGATGCTCTCTCCCCCGAGCTACGCTAATGACGCTATCGCGAGCCATTTATTCTATACTCGACCAACACCTTTTCTATCTAGAATTTAGATTGAATATTTTTTAAAAGTGGGTAATTAAGTTCCATCTTATGACCCATGAATATCTTCATGATGCACCTTTTTTAAAGAAAAACACATCAATACAGTTATGTAAACATTTTTGATAACACACAACAGGAAGAAACTCGGTAGCTTATTTGGACGATATCTCTTAAATTATGCTTTTCTTTCTTCTCAAACGGACTGACTGGAAGTTTGTTTTTCGTGAAAAATCTCATATAAATAACATCGTTTCGCATTCGTTAGACATTATTTTTGGGATTATTATTTTTTACGGGTGTGAAAATCTGCAATCTGAAGATTTTTTTTTTTACGGATATGTCAACTCTTGTGGGATTATCTTTCCCAAAGACATCTAGACCCGGAATGGTTCATACCTGTTAGGTCCCATCTATCAGATTAAAAGAAAAGAAACGTGTTCTAAAATATGAGTTAAAATCAACACCCATCAACATGAATGAAATAAGATTCTCAGTCTTGAGGCGGAATAATGGACAAATGAACGCTGTAACTCCACACTCCCAGAGACTCAAAATTAGAAACTTCATCATTAGATGCTTTTATCTACACCAGGACACTTAAGACCCTCAGCTACGCCTATCCACACAATATGATAAAGGGCTGGTTTTTCATAGGCAATGAGGGTCTTGGGCAAATCAAATCGGGTCTAGAGTTATGACGTGATCAGCCGAATGCATTTGGAGGGGCTAGCAGACCGCCAAAGTGGAGTGTTGCATGTCATGGACTGCTCAGCCCACAGGATTCCGAACTTAGCATCATGGGTCGCCACCCCGGACACAGTTGTCCGTTGGGGGATGCGGTACCCCTCTGCAGATGTGCACAGTCGATGCATTTTCTCCCCACACTGATGGGGCTAAGTAGGGGTAGGGACTTCTAACCATCAGTGCGACCTTCCAGAGTTTTGTTAGGACCATAAAAAACTTTTCCTTTATGACCTGAGTTCTCTATGTTTTCGTTACTTTGTGTATCAATTGATGGTAGAGAATTTACATTAACTTCTAAACAGATTATTGACCCATAGATAGGACCAAACAGGTACTACACTTTGGCGTTAGAATTGAATCAAGGCAGTAATGTCAATGAAGGGTTTTTCACACCCCCCCCCGGCGCCAGATTGGCACCTCGCCACTAGGCATGCAATTTAGTGTCATACCTAGGACCGTAAATATGCTGATTTAAACCCAGATGCTATTTTGTTATTTCTTTATTATTTTATTTCGATTCCATTACTTTTCGGACCCATTTTCTTTAAACTAGCCACGTGAATATATTATATTTTAAAGTTGGCTTCATTCAAGGCGGCCGTATATCTTTTTATGGCTTTCTGAACCTATGGATCATATTATCGTTTGTTTTGTTGTTTTTTTTTGTTTTTTTTTTTTTGGGGGGGGGGGGTTACTCAACCATATGTGTCACACCACTGTTCAGGTAGTCTTGGTTTCATTTTACTTTAATGGTTTGTCAGTAGGAAGCAAGTGGCCAACAGTAGTTTTTCTTTGGTACTGCTTCCAGGATTTATTCAAGACAGCACGCAGATCTTGTGCAGTTCTCTCAGCTTTTCGGCAAATCGTTTGTATAGAGTGCAAGTGGCGAGCATAACTGACAAATTTGGACAAACTTACTAAGGTTACTTCTTTAGTTTTTGTTTGTACTAACCTACTAAAAGTATTACGTAAACATAAATCCAATGTTATCTTTTTAAAGATGAAAAGATTTTCCATCGCCCAAAGGTAGAAGCGAGCATTCTTGTAAATATGAGTGCGAATGAACCTGTCACCCTCAACCCAATGGCTTACAGTCAATATCTTTTCATTCTGGGATTGGTCTAGGGAGTCTGTCATGCTACAGGGGCGGGTAGATATCAGCGTTATCGTACATTAATTGATGATCTTCCGTCTATGCCTGGGTGATAAAGTAAATATTTTTATCTTTCAAGTATTTAGGGGGTGCAGGGAGGGAGGCTTATTAAATCCAGGTTCTTGTCTTTTTGAAAATGTTTTGGACTCTGTCGTATAATTCTTGCCTTTGGGTTTGATTTCCTCTAACTGAAAAAAATTCCACCCCTTATGTTGTAATCCTTTGATTGGTGCATTAGTTATGGCCGGATTTTTTTTTTTCAACAATTTGTTGTGAAAAAGCCTGCCAATTAGTATGCACTACCCAATAATTAATACCCTCTCTCTATCTCCTCTCCTCTCTCTCCTCTCTCTCTCTATCTCTCTTTCATCTCTCTCTCTGCTCTCTGGTCATGAGTTGGTTTACGGGCTGTCACCCCCTTGGGTTATTTATGCTGAATATATTCTTTGTTGGTATCATTTTAAAACTCAGTTTAAAAAAAATCTAGTTAGTTAACCTATAACACCATTATGCATCAGTCCCGGCCCTATTAATAAATAACGAACTTTTAGGCAAAATCAACTTTTATTCATCAATAGTCATCTCTGGGTGATACACTAATTCCAACGCTTCATCTAAAATGCTATGCCTTCTTTTGTAAAACGTTTGTCCTCAGAATACGCCTCAGGTTTTCGATATCACTCTTATTGAGCCAATCTCGTTCTAAGAGCATTTCTTTTGAAGTCGGCACGCTGGAGGGCCACATCCCGAACGAATGTGTGGCGTGCGAAAGGCGATTCGAAGTGCAAATTAATGGTAGTTTTGCGATCGACTTGCTGACCGTACATGTCTTGTTGGGGAAATAGCCTTTCTTCTCATTTGTGGCCATTTTGACGATTTCTTTTCTTTAAACCGCACATTAATGGCTATATAATATTTCTATTGATGGTCTTCCTTTCTCAAAGTCATCTATTGAACTTGCGCATCCAAAATACGAGCAAAACCTCAGCTGTGATGTTTGCGTCTTTTGGCGATGTGGACGGTTTCATGCTGCTGTCACTCAGCTGACGGCCGATTTGTGAATGCATGGACCATACTGTTTTATCCCACTGTCACATACTTTACGCAAAACTCCTTTTTGTTGCTTAGGTAAAGTTGCAAACAGCCGCTCCTTGCATCGTCTTTGTCTGTTTCTTGAGCAATGCGGGCACCCACTTTGAACACAGTTTTCTCATTGACAGATTTCATAAAGATGGTGAATGCTGGCCTTCTGATATTTTCAACTCGCTACTGCTATCTCAACAACTTCAATTTACTCGGCCGAAAACGAGTTTGTGGTTTGTGTGTGTGTGTGTGTGTGTGATTTTCCGGGACAACTAGCGAATCTTCCGGCAACCTGAGCGTTTATCTCTCT
>CM042171.1:31762755-31801705 GCA_023376005.1 Doryteuthis pealeii
AACAACACCACGAGAGAGAGAGAGAGAGCGCTACCTACTTCGATATATATATATCTATGTCCTCACTCACTCACTCACTCGACGCCCAGTGTTTATTCATGAAAATATGAGTACAAGGGAAGTCACCATATATAGTAGTAGTATAAGTATATATAGTATATATATATATTTATATATAATATATCACTATCAAATAAGAGAAAGAAATAGAAACGGACAGATCGACAGATGCTAAATGCTATGGCTCTTGCGTCACTGACATAAAAATCTAAAAGGAACGCAATTTTTTTCAAGAAACATCCTGATATATTGCACAAAACAAATCACTAAGAGATCATTGATGGGAGATCTCAGCCAATTGAGACGATGTACGCGCGGTTATGTCTTTTGTAAGCAGGGAATTTATTCATTTCAATATTATTCTTAAGAAATTCTTAGGAAATCACCGGGGAGTTAAAGTAGACGTTTAGACGGCTTTTAGATTGTTTCATTAAAGAAAAGCTTTTGCGCCCTTTTATTATTGTGTTTTTTTAGCACTGGAAAAATTAAAAAATAGATAGAACTGATCTTTATTATATGAATTCACAACATGTCTAAAAAGCGAACCTTTATAGATTATTTTATGAGTATTTATGATGTTATTATAAATCAATTTATAGTCATTTGGGGTGAAGTTAACATAGAAAAGGCCCAAAAACTCAACATTTTCGTTCTTAAGATACGCCGAAAAATTATGCTGTTGCCTTTTTATGTTTCGAACAATTAAATTTATATTGTCTTGAAGTAAAACTAAAAATGAAGAGTACAAATGTAAGTTATAAGAGATGCACGGAAGCCATGACTCAACATCTGTTAAAAGTGGGATATCACAGGTTAACTGTTAAAAGATATTGACAATTAAAGTAACAAATTTTAAATAATTTTCCTTAAATGAAGTAAAGAACAGCTTTTATTCTCTAAATATTTTTTTAATTGTTTTCAATTGTTAAGAGGACAAATTAGGTTTCATTTGTGTTTAGTTCGTGGTTGGGATGAGCCCTTCTCTTCCATCAGCAGTACTGATGTTAGTATGGCTGACCTGACTTGTACTGTGGCACTGAAATCAGAAATCCGCGGTATGCCAGGACTTCACTAATCTAAAAAAGCGTATCAAATTATGTATATATATTAATATATATAGAAAATATATAGCAAAAATAGTCGCATAATTGAGATCTTCGGTGAACAAAAGATTTGAAATTTTTATGAATTACAAATGTTAGGAATTTCTTCTTATTCGATTACCAAATACAACACTGTGACTATTTCATTCATTGTGAAATTTCCTCGCACAATCAAGTCAATATTGAACCGGATTAGATTAAGCTCTTATTGGAAAAATGAAAAAGAGTAGAATTCAAGATGATAAAAACTAACCAGTTAATCCAGTAAATGATTTAATGGATAGATTAGTCCCCGTGTTTAGGATAATGCCAGGAGTTCCGCGCGAAAGCTGTTGTACCCCACGTAAGACCCACGTCGTCTGTTCTCAACATCAATGGGATCTAAGACCGGGAGAAAGAGTCGAGGATTTCAGCAGTGAAATTAGTTATTCTAGTTGGTGTGTAATTAGACAGTATATATTGGTTGAGCTTAGTACATAACTCGTTAGCAAGAGAGAGTAAAAGAATGAAAAGTTATGAATTGTTGGAAAGAAAAAAAGAGAGAAAAAAGAGAGAAAAGGTAAATTAGAGATATAGTGTTAATTTTCTTACATTAACCCATTAAAACAAGAGTTTTGCCCCGCTCCCTTCTGAACTGTTAACGCAATGATGACGAGAAGAGGGATATTTGAATTGAACAGGCAGAGCCGGCGAGATTTTTCGAAAGACGACGCGACTTTGGGGTATTGAAAGTAGACAGACAAGGTTTTTGAAAGAAAAGGAGTTACGGGAGAAAGATTTGGAAGACGAAAAGGACAATTTCGAGACTGTTGGAGATCTCGGAATGTCGAGATCAGAGGAATGAATTTTGGTTCTTCCCGGAATAAAAAAGATGTCTGAAAGTGTTATGTTTTTATTTTGTTGTGTCGCTTGTGTGTGTTAAAAAAAAAAAAAAACCAAGAGCGTCTGCCGTGAAGTTTGGGACGAAGATTTTATCCTCAAAGAGATAACACTTACGAACTTATATGTTTTATTTTTTAAGATTTTGCTTTGTTGGAATAAATTAAATAATTTGAATTCGGACTGGTTGTACTCATCGTTTATTTTGAGTGTGCAAACACAATTACAGGCCACAGTAACCACGGGCTCTGTTCAGTTCATGTTTTTTGTTTTTATTTTATTTAATTGAAGTTCAAGCTGAAACACTGGCATCGATCTACAAATTTTTCTAAATCTTTATGAAAGGTTGTTCAACAGAACCTCTATCACCGAGAAATTTCCACTCCGAAACATCCAGTTTTAGTAAAACTTGGCAAATCAATCTATAACTTTTTTGAAACCTCCGGTTCTCGAGCATGTATGCAGCACAAGACAGCTATCTTTGGCCAAGAAGTTGTCGGAGTTGGTATTTGATAGAGAAGAGATATACCCCACTGGGAATGAGAATGGACTGTTGCTATTTGAATATGAATCATTGTATCTATGTGTAGTCTCAGAAGCCCGTTTTTCCGGCGAGACTAGCTAGTAAGATTTACAAACGTGTGGCACAACCCATTTTTGTACGCTTATTAATCAAAATAAAACGCCTTATTTCACATAGCTAAGCTTACGATTCTTGTAGTTAGATTGCTAATATAACTCCAGTAACATTATAATAGTTGGTTTTCTACGGCTTGTCAACCCTCTATTGGTTTTTATGGCGCGAGAACGTTTTTAGGTTTTATTCATCTTGAATAGGTATTACAATCTTTTAAAACGTCAATTTTTTCTATTTTAAGCCCATAGATGTTGCCTAACATGTACTATCACGGCACCCCTTTCGAAGAAGTGCTGAAAACGAAGGAAGAAACAAACATCCCAAACGAGTTTATCCACGGAGAGAACAATTAAGTGTATGAAATTACCTTGTTTGGGTGGGCCATTGAGTTTCTAACTTTCACACTCATGCGATCATTCTAATCTTCAAGTTTATATTCATATCGGCCATAACGTCGTGGTCGTCGTGTAGTCGACCCCATGTTGTCAGTAATGGCCTAATTTGGTTCCCTATTGTTAATAAGGGTAAACTCTTACAACAAAAATGAGAATAAAACTACACTTGCTTTGTGAAAAATTAATAATAAAGTGCTAACTTTAATAGTTAGTTAATTTATTATAGTATCTCGCTTTGGGATTATAAATTGTTCTCAAGCGGCGGGTTAGCGCAGTGGAGCAAATCTGATTTTGAAATTGTGTTTTATCGCTTTATCTTCAGCAGTTTGTTTGTGCCATATAACGCCGATCGACACTCTCTTAATACGCTTGAGCGACATAAGTTTGAAAATGTCGTATGCGATAGACTGCGTAGATATAACACACAGCGGTTTGCTGGGTAAGAGGAGTGGCGGCCGAGAGCAGCACCTAAATATATGGGACAGTAAATATATAGTATTGTATATATAGTTATAGAGTATTATATATATCCACTATGGAGGGAGACATGGTTAAAGTGAGTTACGCAATTCGATGCCTAGACTACTTAAGGCGCCATGATGAATGGTTATCATCGTAGAAAGTGGACTGAGCAGCGACTGAGCTCAATCCTGAAATGATGCTGATCTGCCATTCAGCAGGTACAGAGAGCCTATAGTCTGCCCATAGTTAGAAGAAGAATGGTCGGGTTTCATCCTATTTCCAATAGTTAGCTATCAGCCAGTCTTGTAGTAGGAATTGAAACCCAGATATGAGGGAGACCCATTTCATACGAGATAACATTCCGAGCGTCTCCTGTCCTTTTAGCAATGAGACATCTGATGGTTGTTTTTGTCAGTATTTTGAGGTGTGAGTTGTCTTGAATGTAATAGAGAATTTTTCCGGACGGAGTTGTCTTCATCTTTATTTTGGTATGTATAAACACAATGATTTCGGCTCGCTATATGCTACGTCCGGCCTTCCTCGGGTAAAAATGATGCCAAACCTGGGAGAATCATTTTAATCAAACTGTAAACATTAAATAATTTCTCAGGTTGGATCATGTACTATGCTCCAGTTACACGGAACACCTGAGGAAGGCCGGGATGATACAGTAGTCGAAACATGGCCACAATAATAAAGAATATAAACAAAATTATTCACATCTGATGTTTGCAATCATAAGAAAGATGTAATATCAGGTTTTCGAAGTGGTTGACAGAAGGGAGAACATCAGAACCAAGTAGAGATTGAGAGCACAACGAGCTCCATAGGTATGCTTCATTCTAGGGAGAAACACATTCAATAAGCAGTGATGTAGGTGCCAAAAACTAATTTAACCATGTAGGGGTGATAAGATTGGAGACATGCATCCAGGTGGAATCACGTGGTTCTTATAGAAATCGAGGATGACGAAAGCAAAAACGTCAGACTGTCATAAATCTTTTCTGACACTACAACGATCAAGATATATCCAACTGCAGTAGTCAATTATACTTATTGCACAGCAACAGTAAAAAAATGAAGAGAAAATTGATTGAAAGTTGGGATGAGGGCCGCACATATGGGTTCACGGTGCGGCAGGTTGGGAACCCAGTTATAGAGTATCCGTATTTCAGTGAAATGTTTTAAATAACAATGTACAAAAGGCAAATTCGAAGAAGAATTTTTTATGTTAAATTGATCAACTGAAAACAGTCCCTTGGCATGATGGGAGGCGGTCTGCCTGTGAAAGCCACACGCCTACAGATTGGTAGCTTTACTACGAAACTATGTGTAGACGCCACAAAAATTGGCAGACGCATTCGTTTGCCGCCTTTTGTCTTTATCTTGTTATTTGTACTTCAGTTAGAGGCAATAAAATTGGAGTGCACACGTGTGGGTATTAGTCATCTCTCAGAAATTAAGTGTCATGTTCTCCATTTTTCAAACACTAGCAGTCGATTAACCCTTTGATATGTCACGAATTGGTTATTTTTAGGTCATGCTAATAGAGGCGGTCACAAGAGCCCATGTAAATCTTGACTGTCTCAGAGAAAGGATATGAAGTAACGTTATGTTAAATTTATATATTTTTTTATTTGAAAAGAGTTAGCATTGCTAAAGATCACAGGATACTCATGACATCAATGATTACGAGAATGGGGAAGGGAGGGAATGAGGGCGGAGTGCTGCTCACCCCAGATCTGTCCCTAATAGTGGCCCTAATTTAGACTTTGTAAGGACACAAGTGGGTTACACCATTTTAACAAGGATCTCCTCAAGAGGGGCAGACCTTTTTACACAAAGACACTTAAAAGTTTCTTTATTCTCAATGTAAGTTTTTCTTGAAAAAAAAAAGGGGGGAAGTTAATTGCCACATACGCACATGCTCACAAACACATAGTAGCACAGCCCATCCTCATTGCTGGATACAATTGTTTGCATCTTCGTTTAATGGCATATAAACCTTCGTGCGTTATTTAATGCCAAAAGCTATTCTAGTAGCTGTGGGGATGAAACGTTTATATCTTTCCCAAGGGAATTAGTCGAAAGTGAACATAATATTTCGAACCTACTTACTACAATGTCAGTCAAAACACGATAGCCACGGGGACTCTCTAGAATGACGCATTAATAACTCATGATTTCTGATATGCCATTAAACAAAGAAATAGAACCGAACTTAAATATTCGACGTTAAACGCATCTAATGGTGAAGTTCAATCCTCCTGGGAGTACACTTGATCGATATTTATCCCAGGTCCACTTCTGACCGGAGTGGTAGTACATATAGGGTCCCATCTATGGATAAATTAGAAAAAATTAGTTTTTAAAAAAGACAGTTTTGAAAAAGGTTTTGTATACCCATCAAGAATGAATAAAACGGCATAAAATAATCCAACGAGGTTGATATGCCGTAAAATCCAACAAACCAAACGAAGCTAAATATTCATTTGGAATTTATTCAAGATTAAAAAAAATATTGGCCCAAACCCGTTCACCACGAGCAGGATTGACATGTCACAAGTATGGGGCATCCAGTGAAGATCGAACTCTATTTTAATAGTAATCTGAGAGACTAGCTTACTAACCATTACAACCACGACGATATTAAAAGGTTTTAATAAACAAACTGGAACTGAAGTAAATGATCACGTATAGGAAATGAGAAAACGTGCATAGATTCCATATCGATATGTTGTTTGGCTCCTTGGCGTTGTTAAGCCATAGGATACTCTCGTATGTATATTGTGTACAGATAGTGATTCACTCGTTATTTGGGAACCGGTGCACGATTTGTATAGAGTTAGGAATCATTTACTGTGGAGTCCAGTTATATTAGCTGAACGTTTAATCTTTATATATAAAAATAGAGTTCGGGGGTGTTGTAATTTTATCTTTCGCTCTATGTAAATCTTATGAGGTGTGATATATTAAACTAGCAGGACCTGTGGATATACCACAGTATGATAATTTATTATTACAAAGTTTGATATATTTACTTAAGAGCTACTGCAATAGTTCAACGTGTAAGAAGTATAATAATCTTGATTTAACTTTTTTTTCTTTCTTTTTCATCATCTTCGATTGAAATAGATTAGCACTATCGCTTCCATTTTGTCTATCCCTCTACTCTCTTTCTATATTTTTCTGTGTAGCATGACTTTTTTCCTCTTTCTTTATAATATAAAACAGAATGGTCCATATTTACGGAGAGTGACGACACTCATAAGAAATAAGAATTCGGCGGATTAGTAACATCAGATAATGAAAGATTTACAATTTGCATATCATCTTGAATGATTTGGACGGTCTCTTTTGTAAGGGTGTTGCAAGATGATAACGGTCGTACTTTTTAGGAAACACGAGTATTATTAAAAAGATAGATTCGGAGTGTTACAATTTTATTTCGCCTCTATGTAGTAAATTTATGAGGCGTGATATGTTAATTTCATTTGACATGACTACTAGTTGAGGTAGTAGTTCTACTAGCCTCGTCTGAATCTATTGATAAAGGAGCGGGAGATCGGTAGGACATCCTTATACTACGTTTATATTTTTTGGTATAATTTTATTTCTCTCAAAAGGATAAATATCTGTTGACACTTTTTAAAAATTCACATCATTTATATAAAAAAGCATTTTCTGATGAAAGTGAAAACTCCACATTCTATGAGGAAGTGTTTTACAGTGCAGCGGGTTTTTTGTATATACTCACATAAATATGTTGGGTATATAATAGAGAGACAGACAAACAAACATCTAGAGGAGTAGATGATGATTGATGATGGTCTTACTTTTAAATTCTACTTACTTCGTCTACGATTCTAATCTTCTACCGCCATGTTATTCTTTGTTGAGGGCTTCTGAAAGGGTTCAGCATCGTTCTGTTGATTTCTTCTTCGTGCTGGGCTGGTCATTGTTTTAATATTCAATTAACAAACAGGACTGCTGAAGCTTTATTTCAGAACTCAGCCCATGATTCGCCGCGGTGAGACCGACCCCATCAGAGCCGACAATAGCGTCTGCACTCCTCGGAAACCGGGCGTAAACAAAATTAAAAACTTATTCTCACGGCACCCAATCGCGCCTTTCAAGAGTCAAGTAAAGGATCACCACCCGTCCATAACTGTCGGGTAATTTTCCATAGGACCCCGTTATTCTAAAAATAACCGACCCTAATTCCAAAATTCTCTACTACAGGCTACAGCAATCATTATATTATAAGCTCCAGCATAAATTATGCAAAGTTTCACATTCTGTGTTGATGTTCTTGTTTGGTATAAAAAGGAGAGTGTAAGCTTTTTGTGATCAATGAATAAACTGGATATATGATTTGATTCCTTTTTCATCGTCAGGGATCGCGTGTTGAAGAGTTACTTTTTGCATGGTATTGATCAGGTTTACGTTTATATTTTTAGTATAATTGTATTCTCTCAAAAAGGACAGAATGTCATCTATGTTGACTTTTTCAAATAGATCTGTTGATTATTTCCTTATTGTTATGACTCTAGAGAATGTTGTATAGATTATTATTTCTGGTAAACATTAAAATTTAGAAATTTCCTTAAGCCAAATTACCACTTAATTTATTAAGAACAAGAAATCCGAAGATTATTTGCATTTTACAAAGAAAAATAATTGAACATCTTAAAATTTATGTACGTGTCGATTAGATCCTTTAGTAGTTGAGCCTGTCTTCCTTTCATCAGAAAATCTGGGAGAAAATTTATGGTCAAATGTCGAAGCTTAACACATCCAAATTCTTCGGTTTAATTTGGTTGGTCAGATTTTACGGCACGTCAGTCCTTGTTGGGTTATTTAATGCCGATGAGTGTTGTTTTATTCATTCTTATTTCGGAGTAAACGTGTTGCACCGTCTTTGAGACGTGAGATAAACACTTTCAGCAATCAAGACTCTGAAGTAAAGTTAGGATTCGTCAATAAGTTTATTAACTAAATTAATAGGGTAAACAGGATGGCACAAATTATTGGATTCACTAAGAACGATAAACAATTGGCACCTTCTCGGGAAACTAAGATCTTTCTTCTTGTAAAGGATGAAACTAGACGTCTGGTGCCAGACCACAATTCTAAAGGTGTAACCTTAAATATACAAAGGACCACTAAGGAGATGATCAATAGGGAATCTAATCTTACGTGTAACTCGGCACCGTGAAGATAACTCGTATCAAGATGACCCCCCAATCTAGCCAAAAAGTTGTTTTTAATATATGTGTGTAATGGATTACCCCTAACGTTTAGCTTATGGTAACCTACAAAAAATTTCTTCAACATCCAATGACAATAATGAGAAAAAATTCAAACATTTATACTTTCAAAACTACTGACTGTAATATCAGCCAGATACTTAGATAAACAATATGGTCTAGACCTTGATGTAGTATGTAGCCAGCCGTGTTTACATGGAAGATAAGGAAGTATTTTTGTAACTTGTTACTATTCATAATATTTGTAAAATATGCAACAGGAGTATCATTAAATAGTCAAAACTATTACTTTAACTAATAGCCTTTTAAGTATAGAATATGCTGAAATTACTTTCGATGGGAGTTAGGGTAAGGTTAGGCTTAGAACCAGGTAAATCTGGACGTTTCACAACATATTTCGTGTAATAAACGACCTTTTAGATTTTAGGTGAAAAATTGGTCTTAAAAGGTTGGCCATTACACGAGTATATACTATACAATTAATTTTTTGCCAAAAAAAATGTTTTATAATATACTAGAAGCAGCTACCCAGTGTCGTCTGAGTATAGAGGAGGACAAAAACTACCTGGTGTATTTATTGTTACTTTGATATTCAATGTAGGAACTAAAAGTAGAATTTCAATGCCTATTCTATTTTAATTTTTGCTCAGAAATCAAAGAACTGGTTGATATCTAATGATATATATAATATATATATATATATATATATATATATATATATTACTTTGTCATTAATGATTTTATTTCGTAGTTTCATTTCGGACATACATATATACATACAACTGCCCTTTAATATTGTATAGATTAAGTTGTCAAAGGGTAAGCTTTGAAGTGTTTAAAACATCTCAATATGAACGACTCCCTAGAAAATTGGTCTTAAAAAGTCGTATATTACACGAGTATCTACGGTATATAGATATTTACATGGGAAAAGGCTAAAAAGATATTTTTGATATTCATAGAATTTTATTTTGCAAAATTCTTCTTCAACAACATTGATGTCCGTTTGTGACTTCGGTAAAAATGTAAATGTCATCCAGAAAATAATAACGAGAAAGAACATTTTTTCATCGTCTAAGTTGTACAACAATTCGCTTTTAAAAAGATTTATGGTGCTATTTTTAGAGATTCGGCGAATTAATATTCAAGAAATAACGAATATTTCAAGAAATGCTCTCAATATCACTACCTAATAATAACAATAGTAGTAGTAATCATTTTCTTTGACAAGGTCAGTCGATAGAAAATCCGCCACGGAATCGCAAGGTTCTGAGTTCGATACCGGTCCTCGCAAACTCAGCGCATGAGTAGCACACAGATAGTGTTATCAGATCGCGTAAAGTAGGGAGCTGGTGGTAGGTGTAGTACTCCACCTCAGGCGCAAAGAAATCTCCATGGTCTAGTGCTAGTGAAAAGAGGTATAAGACTCACTCGCTGTCTGGCTGATAAGACATTAGGCACCCCCCGCGATTTTGGTTAAAATTTTGACCTAATGACAAATGGTGTATGCAGCAAAAACCAGAATCCGTCATAGAAAATGACACGCATCCAATTCTCTGAGATTTTGAGAGACAAACGGATCGCCCAATCCCGGCCAAAAATGTCAATTAAACAAGAAACAAAAAGAACTTCTCATGTTCGTGCATTTTTCTGAACACAACGTGAATAGGAAAGAAAGCGAAAAATCTATATATTAAACACTAGTGTTCGTACGACGACCATGACCTTGAAAACACCGTCTGGTTAAAACGAGACCGTCCAAAGATTAAATGCAAAAATGTAAATCCTTATTATCTGCTGTTGCTTATCTGCCGAATCATTCTTATTCCTATGAGTGTAGTCACCTCAGCTAAATAATGGTCTATCAGTTTTTATTATAAAGAAAGAAGAAAAATAGACATGCTACATAGAAAAAATATAAAAAGAAAGAAAGGGTAGGAGAAAAGTAGAAAACAGTGTGAGCACATGGAAGCGATAACGCTAAACTATTTCAATCGAACATAAGAAAAGTGAAAGGAAGGAAGGAAACAAAACAGTTAAATCAAAATATTATACTTTTACATATTGAAGAATTTGAAGGCTCTTAAGTAAATATATAAACGTTAATTGAATTATCATACTGTGGTATATCCACCTGTCTTGCTAGTATAAATAAATACATAGGATCTTGCTGAGAATTGAAACTGCTATGGAACAGGAAGGTGACGAAATAGAAATTATTGCTGGTGCACTTAAAATGGCCCCCAAAAGGCCTGGGAGAATTGAGATCACCAGACCACATCTCTTAAGATCGGATAAAAATACTCAGAAGAGTCCTTAGGAGTCAGTCATTCATACCCAATGTAAATACCGCAATTAAATTGGTGGGAAAAACTCACAAGGAGTGGAATAAGTAAAGTGACGGAGTGGCCTATTGTAGGTATCAACTGGATATCGAGAAAGTCTATCCCCCTTTGCTAGTGTAGACAATGGAGATTGATTTTTTTCTGGGGTGGAGCGCCATATCTACCGCCAGCTCCCCACACTACTCATATGCTGAGCTGTATCGAATTGAGAACCTTGCGATTGCCAAGGCGGGTGTTCTATCGACTGAGCTAAAACCGGAGCTTTAGTAAAAATATTCAGTGTGTAATCAAACAAATGACAACTCCATTGTATAATTCTGTAAGTCAATTTTTGGTGAAGCTCTTTAACAGATACGTGTCTATCAGATAAGTAGTAATTACTTCTTTTCTGCTTTGAATAACCTCAAAGTCTGCGAATGGTGCTTGGAATTATGGCATAATACAGTAGATTATTCTGTGAATTCTCGACTAAAGTCAAAGATTTTCCTGGAGACTTTAAATGACATGTTTGGCGAAGTTTCAGTCATTAGAGCCGAGCAGAATATTCGAATGTCGGAAAGCGAAAGAAAACTGCGAGGTAGGAACAGATGATTGCGAAGCATTTTAAAATTCACAGTTTAAACGTGAGGTTTAAGAATTTCTTTTATAGATTGTTTTGCAATTCTAGTCAAAAGTCTTTAAAGTCCATTACTCTCTACTTTTACAAACCAGAATATGGCTGGATAACTGGGCGAAAACAAAAATATGAAATATTTCTGTTTGGTATTTCGTTAAACTTACAGACATTACTAAAGAAAGAATTTCGGTTTAGGTTTGTTTAATGGCATGTCAACCTTCATGTGTTATTCAATGCCAAAACCATCCTTGTAAAGAACAGTAGTAGTACTATTTAATCCATAGTTGGAGGGATGAGAAGGTTCATACCTTTGCCAAGGGTATTAGTCCAAAAGTGAATGTAATAGCAATGTTGGAGTTCGAACTTGTCCACTACGATGTCATAAATCCAATATGTTAGTAGAACACGGCGAATTCCCTCCCAATTTAGAGTTGATGATTTATGCGTATTCTACTATAGGTTTGCTTATTTATAAATAAAGAACACTCAATATCAATGATCGAGCATACGTAGATCTAAAAAATAGGTTTGGTTTGTTTGTTTTACGACCTCTTTTTAAAAAGTTATTTAATGCCGAAACAAGTCATTTTGATAAAAGTTTCTATGTTTCAAGTTCCTAATATCTTCGGTATAAAAAAGTTTTCATTAACTTCATTTGATTTGTTTAATGGTATAATAACCGTGTGGGTTATATAATGTCAAAAACTGTTAACAAAGTTGATAAAAGTTGATACTCAAGTTTCTTTTACAGTTGTATTTTTTGTGGGTGTATTTTAGATCGGATTCAAAATTTTCATTATATTTGTATTTCTCTCATGTCATCCATGTTAGTATTCTCAAATAGATTCCTCATATTATTTGTGTTGAACTATTTCTTTCTAATTGGAGCGAAACCTCCACACTCCATGAGGAAGTGTTTGGCATGTCCTGCAAGAACAGAATAAACCCAGAGTCATCGTCGCTTGATGCCTATCAATTTCTCGCCTATACGATCGTCAGACTAAGATCTAATGTTGGCCTGATGATCGCATAGCCGAGAAACTAGCAGTCATCAGCACCATTAACAATGTATATACTATTCTAATGTGTATGTATGCGTGTGTGCGTTAGTATAGGCAGCAGGGTTATTTTTTTCTTTTTATATTACGGTCTCCCTTAAATATGACATTGATAGATAAAGATTATTTATTCAGGGTTTGTTTTTTGTATTAAGTTTTTTTTCCCAGGCGGTGAGTAAGATGCCGTAAATATGGATCAAGGCTAGATGAAATATGTATAAACTCTCCTACCCCACACCTTTTGCGAGAGAGAGAGAGAGAGAGAGAGAGAGATCAATTGAGCTTTTATTAGATAATCATCAACTCCAGCAGGCTTTTAGAAGAATAAATCTCGGAGGAGCCCTCCTATCAGTCTAGAGACATACATTCATTCACAGTCCTAAAATAGTAAACGTTATCTCTAACATACATACATGCCGTTATTAACTGGTCGCTTTCTTCGCCCTCAAGGTGCAAAGTGATCTTTTTTTTATTTTTAAGTACGTTAACGAAGATCATTTAAGTTCTAAGTTTTAGGAACCTTTATTGTATTAAGTGATGTCTGAACGGCGTCTATGTAAGTCTTACCATAAAATAAAAAAAGATTCTGAAAATATTAACGACTAGCCTTTTATTTACAGCTGTTGGAGTTGTGTCCCACCAACAATGAATTTGTCCAGTTTTTGTTTATTTATTCATTACTAGAAGCGGCTACCCAGTGTTGCCTGGGTTGGGGGGGGGGGGCAAAATATCTGGTGTATTGATCTATTTACTGTTGAGATTTACAAATGCTTGACATTTTTAAGAGAATTTCAATGCTATTTCTATGTATATTTCAATTCTTAAATATCTTGGAATATAACTCACATTTTCATATTTTTTCACAAAAGGAAGAACCGGTGATATTTAATGTGTATATATATTTACTTTGTCCTTAATTGTTTTTTTTCGTAGTTTCATCCGTACAACACCACACACACACACACACACACACACACACACACACACACACCAATTGCCCTTTATATATGTACAGATAGATTATCGATCAAATGGAAATCTGATCTCTCTGATAAGATAAAGCAAAATTTTTTCTAAGCTGTAGCCGTGTCAATGCTACTATATAGCTGAAACACTTTGAGAAAAAGCTACATCAGAAACTGTACAAGGATGCTGCGTGCTGTCTGTGAATCCTGGAAGCAGTACCTCAGAAAAGAGCTGCTATACGGCCACTCGCCTTCTATCACACAAACAATACATATAAGACGAACAGGCATGCTGGTCACTTTTGGAGAAGCGAGGATGAGCTTATGTGGACGTTTCTTTGATAACACCTATACATGAGCACTCTAGTGTGGGTCGGCCAGCAAAAGCCTACATCGATCAGCTCTGCACGTATAGTGGATACTGTGCAGAGGACCTTCCAGGAACAATGACCGATAGGGACGAGTGGCGAGGAAGATTCATGGAGATGCGTGTTGTCGGCACAACTTGATTAACGATAAACCAACAGTTCACATATTACTGGTTGGCTTTAAGTCTATTAAGCATGACAGAATTGTTGGTCTTCAGGGAAGACAGAACAAATCCTACAACAACTTGTTTGGTGATTCTTCAATCGAGACTGGCCTCACACGAGAATATGACAGAATGATTTCCCATTGAAAATTCACATGCCATAGAGCATATTTATTGTTTACTAGCAGTACCTGTGGATATACCACAGTATGATAATTTAATTATTACAACATTTGATAGGTTTGCTATTGCAAATAGTTCAATATGTAAAAAGTATAATCTTGATTAAATCTCTCTCACTTTTTTTTTTCATTATGTTCGATTGAAATAGGTCAGCGTTATCACTTCCGCGCCCTCACCACCTCTCTCTATCTTTCCCCTACGTTTTCTTTCTTTCTTAAACTTTTCTGTGTAGCATGTCCATTTTCCTTGTCTTTCTTTCTTTATAATAAAAATGGAATTTATTAATTATTTAGCTGAAGTGACGACACTCATAAGAAATAATTCGGCGGATAAGCAACACCAGATAATCAGGATTTACATATTGCATTTCATCTTGACGATTTGGATGGTCTCATTTTTAACCAATAAGGTGCTCACGGTCGTACAATGGAAATAGAATCGCCCAGGAGTTGAACTCGTGTTGCCGTGTCCATTTTCTACGACGGTAATCGTTACACACGCGCCTCCAGAGTACTATAAAAATTATAAAAGTTAAAATTATATTCTTAGATTTAGATTTAAGTCAAATAAAAGTAAAAAAATTAGAGAAAACTAAAATATTAAAACATTTTTTATTTAAATCTGTACTTTTAGACTTGTGTGTCTGCATTTTTTGTTTTAAATACATCGCTTTTAGAAAAAAGTTCTCAAAAGCTTGTAAAATCCCTAAAGTACTGCCTACGTGAAACAAAATTGTGAAAAAAAGTTTACTTGTTATCAAGCAATAAAGTACAAATGTGTCACACGGGGCGTACTGACAGTTATTAGAGCTCTGGGCTAAATATTTTGCTGACCTCCGAACGGTTACAGATATGTGCAAACTTAATTAGAGATATGTTCCTAGAGGTTATTTACTAAGCGTAGTTTAATTGTGACACAAGAACAAAAGTATGGGACACCCAATGAGAATCAAACGTAGGAAAAATGGAGACACTCATTGTGTAATGGTTATCGTTGTAGTAAAACAAACTTGGCGACCCGGCTGCGAGTAAAATAACAGGGCAGACTGGGCTCTTTAATCTTAGTATGGCAACCGGTGAACGAGAAAGAAGACTGCAAATTACTGTTCTTAGCAGAATTCAACAGGTCTCGGCTAAATTAACAGCGTGATCCCAGGGAGGCTGTCTCCCCAGGCAAACACCTGCCCCCGGTTAAACGGGCAGGGCTGGATTTATTGCCCAGTGCCTGAGGTGCCCCAAAAGAGGAATGTCGAGGGGATCCATGCATTTTTTGACTAGTCATTGCATGTTTGTACGTGGCTTCTCACTTAAAAAGAAAGAAAAAAGACCTTGTGTCACATCCTACCTGGTGGGAGGTTAACGTAAAAACCCAATTCAAACCCGCTGAACTTCGCTCAAGAAACGGACCTTTTGTCACACCCTACTCACAGGAAAGTGGTTGGCAAAATATGGAGAGTAGGTTCAATCTTAGTTCACTCGTGCGGAAAATTATTATTGGATTAGTTCATCCCGTGCACGAAGACACAAGCCTCTTTTTTTTTTTTTGGAGGGGGATAATTGGCTGATAATATTCTAAATATTTAATAATTGAAGAAAAAAAAAGCCAAAATAAAAACGGTGTATAACAAAATGGCGGGTTATTAAAGACTATTTTAAGCATCTGATGTCAATCCTCCTCGGGGGAGCGATTACACACACGCACACACACATTATATATATATATATATATATATTATATATATATATATATATATGTCATCCACAGGCACCGTGTTCGACGTTTCACGTCTCATCAGAGTGGCTCGACACAACAACTCCGACCAGGAGCGAACCCCGACTGACTTTACGCCTGCCCGATCCGTTAACATCTAAGCCATCGCCAGCTGCCGTTTAAGGAGTGGTGTTTAACTGTTTTAAATACATACATCTGTGTATATACTTTACGATCACCAGAGAGATCAAATCTGTAAATAGATGATCATTGCGTTATGCTGGCGGTGAAAGTCGCTCCTAAAGAGCTCTACAGGGTTACGGGACCATATAATAAGTGTGTGTGTATATATATATATAATTTGAATTCAGAGTGTCCCTTCTCCTAAATTGGTTGCCTAACAGAGGTTAAAGGGCCAGTCCGCCCTACTATAAACTCATAACTGGATGGAAAATATTTGGAGTCCTACCTTTCCCAAGGATATTAGCGCTATGTGCAATGCAAATAGGTTCATCCAGGATTTGAACAGTGTGTCGCGGTGTCCATTTCCCACGACTACACTATCAACCCCCCCCCATAATATTGGATGTTCAAGCGACAATCTTAAAGAGTTTTAAAGACTTGTGTTGTATAGAAATCTTTATTTTACCTTAAAACAGTTTTAAATTTGGTGCGTATAAGGTTTTGTCGGTATATTTGTCGGTATCAGCCGACCAGAAAGAGAGTCTATGCTTTTTCGCTATCGCTAGACCTGCGAGATTGTTTTGGAGCGCCACACCTACCGTCAGCTCACCACTTTACCGCACAGATCAGATTACCCAATATGTGCTACTCATGCGCTGAGTTGGCGGGACCGTTATCGAAGCAGGAACCTTACAATTCCTAGGTGGGTGCTCTACCGACTGAGCTAATGTTAGTCCGAGATGAACAACGTCGTTCAAATGAGCAACGACCGTACCATGGCTCAGACAAGAAAGAAAGAAAAAAAAAAAAGGATAAGAAAGAATTAAAACGATTGTTTTAAAAATGTCCCGCCGTTTTTTTGAAGATTTTGTAAGAGAACGTAAAAGAAAAGAAAACAAATAAAAAACAAAAACGAACTACTTGTAAGCAACGACATTTTTGTACGCAAATAATACACGCATTTAAATCAATGGGAGAAATGAAAGAATGAAAAATACGAGGGGCGAGGAAGAAGATATTAAATCAATAAAAGAAAGAGAGAAAGATATTAGTACGTCGAACTAAGATTAGTACTATAGAGGAGAAAATGATAGTACATGTCGTCTTGGTGGAAAAGCAAGATAATATCCAGGCATGAAGAAAGTAAAAATAGGCTGTTACAAAAAAGATTCCAAACGCGACTAGGGAGGGAAAAAAAGATATTTGTGACAATGTTATGTAGTTCAAACTAAACTTGGATAAAATTAAAGAATTAGATTTTTTTTTGTTTAATCATTTACGTATGACATGTACTATCCACAAAGTGAGGAGAAGCCTAGGATACAAGGAGAGGATTGTCGGTGTAGGGAAATTACATTAGTAGATAATAATTTAGCTTAGGAGTCAGGAAGCCCGCCTGTCCGCACGTGTAGTTGGTTTGCTTAGCAAGAGAGAAAGAGGGTACCTTGGACATTGCTGGGTTGTTGTTGAACTTGTAGTAAAATGGATAGAGCTTAATAATACAGCAACGTTTGTAATAACAAAACCAAGTGCGTGTCAGTCGTCATTTTTTGTACCCTTTTACCTTTTTCATTTTATTATGAACATATTTTCGTTAAATTATTGTTGCATCAACTAAATAATTTGTTTTTTTTAAATCTAAGACTCATGTGGTCTCTTCATGCCTCAGTTGGCAGTGACCAATAATTTTTAAGGTGTATCATAGTACGAATATTAAATAAAACAGAGGTAGATTATAAAATACCAGGTAATGAAATTGCTACAAACGAAAAAAAAAAAAAAAAAATACAGGTAAAAATAAAATTAAACTCAGCGTTTGTGCTCTTATCTCCAAGGAGACTCAGCTCCAGTATAAGAAAATGCTCAAGGTTTGGTGCTGGTTAAGGGAGCCTCGTTAATCAGCGTACAACAATTCAAGATTTAAGAAAGCTTTTCTTGTCACCACTATCAAAATGAAATTTACTCCAAGTGAAGAAGTTAAGCAGTGATGAGCCAGTTCAACACTTAATCATCCAGACCACGTAAAAAAAAACAACAGGTACTACAAGCAAAAGGGTTGATCTGTGTAAAACAAAACAACCAAACCCACAGGGAAAAAAAATCTCAACACTTTGTGCTGGTAGGGGGGGTCGTTAATAAGCGTGCAACAATTAGTTAGGATTTAAGAAAGCTTTTTTTATCACCACTATCAAAATAAAATTTACTCAAAGTGAATAAGAAAACAAAGATTTTAGAACCATGTTGTTGGTGGGTTTTTTTTATCATCAATTTTGATTAAATTAATTATCTCAATGTAATACATTGAGATACCTAAACGGAATCTTCAATTGCATTGATGTTTTGTCATAGCACACCCACGTTTGTCGGTATTGCGCTCAGAAATTTTCAGGATTAAAGTGAAATAATAATTTTTAAAAAGTGAAGAAAATCTTTTACTTCATTTTGTTGATCAGTTGATCAACAAAATGAAGTAAAAGATATATCCGAGATATAAATCAAAATTATTCTGGTATTGGAAAAAAATGTCTAACTGATCGTTTTTTATTTTATTTTATTTTATTTTTGTGATGCGATCAACATGTCGCATTTGGAACATGCTAAGTAAGAAATAAACACTAAGTGCCTATACTTTTTTTTTTTTCAAGAGCGAAAGAACCGCTTTAAAAAAAAAATAAATAAATAAATAAAAACTGAGTGGATTTGTGTTACGGCGAAGGATTTCAAGATATTTACGGTATGAGGTCAGAGGGAAAGTCATCGTAACAAATTAATCACATGTAAAAGAAGGAAGCTACTAACAGATACATGTTCTAAACAGAGAGAGAGAGAGGAGGGCAAGTTTTCTCAATTCAGTTAAGCAAACATGCTCATATGTTTTGTCTAGTGTGGAATTATATCACATTCCTTACTGGTATCCCACCTCTTAACTTTTTCTCTCCTTTAACATTTAGCTGGGAAGATAATGTTAGAGACGTGGACCAAAAAAAAAAAAAAAAAAAAAAAAAAAAAAAGCCGCGCAAAATAAAAAAAAATT
This sequence comes from Doryteuthis pealeii, assembly GCA_023376005.1. Taxonomy (NCBI): domain Eukaryota; kingdom Metazoa; phylum Mollusca; class Cephalopoda; order Myopsida; family Loliginidae; genus Doryteuthis; species Doryteuthis pealeii. The sequence continues at coordinate 31,782,188 of CM042171.1, forward strand.
TATAAAAGAGGGCAGTGTAAAAGTCTTCTTTTTTTTTTTAAATACTATGAACTCAGCAATTAAGGATATTAAAAAACTCACATTTAAAATTAAATATTTTATAATTTAAAAAAAATTCGGTACCTTACGTAGTGTAATGGTTAACAAGCTAGATTAACAGACCATTGATAGTGTGTTCGGTTCTTACAGGTAACCCATATATCCGGTCTTGTGCCACAACTAAGCCAGGCTTAGTAAAATAAATTATTATTTTTAAAATTCAAACAAAATAAATCACTGAGAGAACATTAATAAGATAAAAAAATAGATATTTCCTACGACCTACGAGTAGGATTTTGACACAAGGTCACAAATAAGGGGCATCAGCGAGGATTGAACTCGCTATTTCAGTAGTAACGGATCTGCGAGACTAGCTTGGTAACCATTACAACTTATAAATAAATGTACACCAAAATAAGAGCATCGGGTTGACTTTTTTTTAATGATACGCATCACAAGTCAAAGATTGCATCAACGGGCTTTTACGGGATGTGGAGCAGTGAAATAAGGGTGGCTATTGTATCCGGTTGGGTAACAAGCAATTGACTGTCAAATTTTGACCAGAGTCAATGTTAAGTTCTAAACCCCCTACCCTCCACCACTGAAAAAAAGGCGAAGTGACTAGGTTTTTGTTGTTGTTTTTTAATACCTAGGTTACACCATGCATGGAAAGGACTTAGTCGATTATTTTAGTGTGACAAACAAGCGTGGAATTCACAGAAATTGGGGGCGGAGTTAGAGTGGGTATGGGAAATCTACTCGTTCATAGAGAAAATAGATTTTAGATTTCTTTTATGATGCCTATCAAGATTCAGAAAGTCAGTTGTACTGTCGAGCACACCCCTTAAAAAAAAAAAGTTTATTTATAAAGCTTTTTCCCTTTTTCTAATGGAACGGGGGTGTTGAGAGAGAAAGAAAAAATTCACGTATGTTTCTAAGTTTGTTTTAATATTTTTCTACTTTCTTGGGCACCACACGTATAATGGTTAACGAGCTGAATTAGCAGACCATTGTTTCACACTTGGTGCCCCACATACTTCCGGCCTTGTGCCACATAAATAACTATTTTTCTACTTTCTTTAAGTGACCGTTCGTTGAAATTAGTAGGAAAAAAAAGTCAGTGATTTTTTTTTTCGGTGTTTTAAAAGGAGTTGGGTGTCCTTCGTTGTCAGTGATCTTCCGTTTTTTTGTTCAAATGACGATATTGACAACGGACTTTGTTTAGGTAGAAAGTTTTTTTTTTAAATGAAATGTGACTTTAAAAAATCTAAACATAAAAAGAAAAATTTCTAGAGAAATGAACGGAGCGGGAAAACGCAATTGCTTGAAACGCCGGTAATTTTTTTTTTTTATTCTAGAAACAGTTTTATTTCTTTCTCTTTTGTCGACTTTAGCAGCTTTAAACATTAAATAACAATGAAAGAATAATGGACAAGGTGTAGAGCTAGCGACGTCTTGGCTTGGCGATTAGGGAGTTCTTTTGTGTTTTTTAGTTTTCCCCCTGTCTAGGGAAAGGGGCGGACGTATTATACAACACAAGCAGATGGGCCAGCAAGAGGGGAACACAAAAATTATATAATAACAGCAGGCAGGACAACAAAAACGCAACAGAGGTATCAATTTTTGTAGGGTTTAAAAAGAAAAGAAAAAAAAGCAGTGAATATTACTAGAAGTAGAAAGAACTCTACTCTTCCCTGGTCAATCAGATTTTTCCGGTAAATAAGAGCTAAAAATAAAGTAGAGAATATATTCTTTACAACTTGAGGGAAAGTCAAACGTTAAAACATGAAACTATAGGTTTCAGAAGTGCTAGTCAATAAAAGAAGTTTATATTTTATGAAATATTACACACATGCAACCAATTTCATCGATTCGGTCTATGGTATTTTTTTTTTACCGGCCTATTGAGTTTTAAAAAATGTTTTTAGGAAAGTTTTTTAAAAAATTGAGAAACTAGAAAAGAGATGACAAAGAAAACACTTAATATCCAGCTGTATAGACATAATGTTTTTTTATTTCTTGAAATCTTAGGAGAAAGAATTAACTTGGGTAAGGGTAGAAGATAATTTACGCTTGATTTAAGAACAAAAAAACAAGACAAAGAAGAGCTTATCGAAAAACAAAGTAAAGATTCTTTTTTAACTTTTGTTTTCTTTAAGTCCTAAAAAAGACAATATCGTTGAAACTTCATTCATTCTTTCATTTAGAACAAATAAAAATAATTTTTAAATGAACAGTTTTTGTTCTTCCTAAATCATTCCGGGGATATGTTTCGAAATTTACTTCTTTTTTGTAGGTAAGAGCAAGATGATCTCGAACTCTTTTTAAGGCAAGTGGGATGAATTGCTGGAAAAGAATAGAAATATTCAGTGGAATAAGATTGAATGTTTTAAAATATAAGGAACAGGCTGACAGGCGCTATTTTTAAAGTTAAATCATAACAGAAAAATGATACTTAAAACTTCCCTGTATGTTTGTACTAGGTAATAATAAAGCCACTTTGTATCGATTGGATATGCAGCAAAAAAAAAACAAAGGATTTTTTGACTGAATATATGTTTTAATCTCATGTTTGTAGAAAAAGCTTTTCTCACAGAAAGGAGAAAAAAAAAACTTTGTTTTAATAGTCGTGATATTCTTCGACTTGCTTGTCTCAACCTTCATTTGGCGCAGCAATAATGGGGAAAACTAACACAGGAGAATAAAAGAGAAATATATTACATCTAAGTTTTTCTCTTTTCTGTGAGAAAAGCCGGCAGCGGAGGAAAAGAAAAAACAACAAAACCAACCAAGTTTTTTCTATACAAAACATGAGATTAAAAAAACCCGGATATATTACAATTTGAAAACTGTTAATTTTTCAAAATCCTTTGTTTTTTTTTTGCTGCTCTCTTCGGATATATGCCATTGTTTATTGCGATACAAAGTGAATTAACACTGCTTGTATTATTACTAGTACCAACAATACAGGAAGGCCGAAGTTTTAGTATCATTTTCTTTTCTTACTCTGTTATGATTTAACTTAGTTTAGAAAATAGCCATAATAAAATATCTTCAGCAAGATATATTATGTATGAGACCTGTCAGCTGTTCCTTATATTTAAAACATTCATCTTATTTCCACTGGATATTTTATTCTTCCACAATTCATCCCACTTTGCCTAAAAGAGTTCCGAGACATCTTGCTCTTACCTTACAAAAAAGAAGTAAATTACGAAACATATCCCCAGTGATGTATTAGGAAGAAAAAAAAACTGTTCATTTAAAATATTTTTATTTGTTCTAAAATGAAAGAATTGAATGAGAGTTTCCAACGATATTGTCTTTTAGACTAAAAGAAAACAAAAGTTAAAAAGATCTGCGTTACTTTTGTTTTTTCGTAAGCTCTTCTTTGTCTGTTTTTTGTTCTTAAATCAAGCGTAAATTATCTTTCTACCCTTACCCAAGTTATTCTTTCCTAGATTTCAAGAAATAAAAAAAAAAACCACTTATGTCTATACAGCTGGATATTAGTGTTATTCTTTGTCATCTCTTTTCTTAGTTTCTCATTTTTTAAAAACTTTCCTAAAACAATTTTTTAAAACTCAATAGCCGGTAAAAAAAAATACCATAAGACCGAATCGATCGAAATTGGTTGCATGTTGTGTAATATTTCCAATAAAAATATAAACTTCTTTTATGACTAGCTACTTCTGAACTCTAGTTTCATGTTTACGTTTGACTTTTCCTCAAGTTGTAAAGAGATATATTCTCTACTTTATTTTTTACTCTTATTTACCCGGAAAATCTGAAGGACCAGGGAAAGAGTAGAGTTCTTTCTACTTCTAGTAATATTCACTGCTTTTTCTTCTTTTTAAACCCTACAAAATTGATAAAATTTAATACCTCTGTTGCGTTTTTGTTGTCCTGCCTGCTGTTATTATATAATTTTGTGTTTCCCTCTTGCCTGGCCCATCTGCTGTGTTGTATAATACGTCTCGCCCCTTTCCCTAGACAGGGGGAAAACTAAAAACACAAAGAACTCCCTGAATCGCCAAGCCAGACCGTCGCTAGCTCTACACCTTCGGTCCATTATTTCTTGTTCATTGTTATTTAATGTTTAAAGCTGCTAACTAGTCGACCAAAGAGAAAGAAAATAAAACTGTTTTCTAAGAATTAAAAAAAAAAAATTACGGCGGCGTTTCAAGCAATGTGCGTATTTCCCGCTCCGTTCATTTTTCTCTAGAATATTTTTCTTTATGTTAGATTTTTTAAAGTCACATTAAAGTCATTAAAAAAAAAAAACTTTCTACCTAAAACAAAGTCCGTTGTCAATATCGTCATTTGAACAAAAAAACGGAAAGATCACTGACAACGAAGGACACCCAACTCCTTTTAAACACCGAAAAAAAAAATCACTGACTTTTTTTTCCTACTAATTTCAACGAACGGTCACTTAAAGAAAGTAGAAAAATAGTTATTTATGTGGCACAAGGCCGGAAGTATGTGGGGCACCAAGTGTGAAACAATGGTCTGCCTAATTCAGCTCGTTAACCATTATACGTGTGGTGCCCAAGAAAGTAGAAAAATATTTAAAACAAACTTAGAAACATACGTGAATTTTTCCTTTCTCTCTCAAACACCCCCGTTCCATTTAGAAAAAAGGGAAAAGCTTTATAAATAAACTTTTTTTTTTTAAGGGGTGTGCTCGACAGTACAACTGACTTTCTGAATCTTGATAGGCATCATAAAAGAAAATCTACAAATCTATTTTCTCTATGAACGAGTAGATTCCCCATACCCACTCTACTCCCGCCCCCCATTTCTGTGAATTCACGCTTGTTTGTCACACTAAAATAATCGACTAAGTCCTTTCCATGCATGTGTAACCTAGGTATTAAAAACAACAACAAAAACCTAGTCACTTCGCCTTTTTTTTCAGTGGTGGAGGGTAGGGGGTTTAGAACTTAACATTGACTCTGTCATAATTTGACAGTCAAATTGCTTGTTACCCAACCGGATACAATAGCCACCCTTATTTCACTGCTCCACATCCCGTAAAAAGCCCGTGATGGCAATCTTGACTTGTGATGCGTATCATTAAAAAAAAAGTCAACCCGATGCTCTTTATTTTGGTGTACATTTATTTATAAGTTGTAATGGTTACCAAGCTAGTCTCGCAGATCCGTTTACTACTGAATAGCGAGTTCAATCCTCGCTGGATGCCCCTTATTTGTGACCTTGTGTCAAAATCCTACTCGTAGGTCGTAGGAAATATCTATTTTTTTATCTTATTAATGTTCTCTCAGTGATTTATTTTGTTTGAATTTTTTAAAAATAATAATTTATTTTTACTAAGCCTGGCTTAGTTGTGGCACAAGACCGGATATATGGTTATCCTGTAAGAACCGAACACACTATCAATGGTCTGTTAATCTAGTTGTTAACCATTACACTACTAAGGTACCGAATTTTTTTTTTAAATTATAAAATATTAATTTTAAATGTGAGTTTTTGATATCCTTAATTGCTGAGTTCATAGTATTTAAAAAAAAAAGAAGACTTTTACCACTGCCCTTCTTTTAAATTTTTTTTTATTTGCGCGGCTTTTTTTTTTTTTTTTTTTTTTTTTTTTTTGGTCCACGTCTCTAACATTATCTTCCCAGCTAAATGTTAAAGGAGAGAAAAAAAGTTAAGAGGTGGGGGATACCAGTAAGGAATGTGTAAATTCCACACTAGACCAAACATATGAGCATGTTTGCTTAACTGAATTGAGAAAACTTGCCCTCCCTCTCTCTCTCTCTGTTAGAACATGTATCTGTTAGTAGCTTCCTTCTTTTACATGTGATTAAATTTGTTACGATGACTTTCCCTCTGACCTCATACCGTAAATATCTTGAAAATCCTTCGCCGTAACACAAATCCACTCAGTTTTATTATTTATTTATTTTTTTTTTAAAGCGGTTCTTTCGCTCTTGAAAAAAAAAAAAGTATAGGCACTTAGTGTTTTTCTTACTTAGCATGTTCCAAATGCGACATGTTGATCGCATCACAAAAAAATAAAATAAAATAAAAATAAAAAACGATCAGTTTAGACATTTTTTCCAATACCAGAATAATTTTGATTTATATCTCGGGATATACTTTTACTTCATTTTGTTGATCAACTGATCAACAAAATGAAGTAAAAGATTTCTTCACTTTTTAAAAATTATTATTTCACTTTAATCCTGAAAATTTCTGAGCGCAATACCGACAAACGTGGGTGTGCTATGACAAAACATCAATGCAATTGAAGATTCCGTTTAGGTATCTCAATGTATTACATTGAGATAATTAATTTAATCAAATTATGATAAAAAAAACCCCACCAACAACATGGTTCTAAAATCTTTGTTTTCTTATTCACTTTGAGTAAAATTTTATTTTGATAGTGGTGATAAAAAAAGCTTTCTTAAATCCTAACTAATTGTTGCACGCTTATTAACGACCCCCCCTACCAGCACAAAGTGTTTGAGATTTTTTTTCCCTGTGGGTTTGGTTGTTTTGTTTTACACAGATCAACCCTTTTGCTTGTAGTACCTGTTGTTTTTTTTTACGTGGTCTGGATGTTAAGTGTTGAACTGGCTCATCACTGCTTAACTTCTTCACTTGGAGTAAAATTTCATTTGATAGTGGTGACAAGAAAAGCTTTCTTAAATCTTGAATTGTTGTACGCTGATTAACGAGGCTCCCTTAACCAGCACCCAACCTTGAGCATTTTCTTTATACTGGAGCTGAGTCTCCTTGGAGATAAGAAGCACAACGCTGAGTTTAATTTTATTTTTACCTGTATTTTTTTTTTTTTTTCGTTTGTAGCAATTTCATTACCTGGTATTTTATAATCTACCTCTGTTTTATTTAATATTCGTACTATGATACACCTTAAAATTATTGGTCACTGCCAACTGAGCATGAAAGGACCACATGAGTCTTAGATTTAAAAAAAAAAACAAATTATTTAGTTGATGCAACAAATAATTTAACGAAATATGTTCATAATAAAATGAAAAAGGTAAAAAGGGTACAAAAAATGGACGACTGACACGCACTTGGTTTTGTTATTACAAACGTTGCTGTATATTAAGCTCTATCCATTTTACTACAAGTTCAACACAACCCAGCAATGTCCAAGGTACCCTCTTTCTCTCTTGCTAAGCAAACCAACTACACGTGCGGACAGCGGGCTTCCTGACTCCTAAGCTAAATTATTATCTACTAATGTAATTTCCCTACACCGACAATCCTCTCCTTGTATCCTAGGCTTCTCCTCACTGTGGATAGTACATGTCATACGTAAATGATTTAAAACAAAAAAAATCTAATTCTTTAATATTTATCCAAGTTTAGTTTGAACTACATAACATTGTCACAAATATTTTTTTCCCTCCCTAGTCGCGTTTGAATCTTTTTGTAACAGCCTATTTTTACTTTCTTCATGCCTGGATATTATCTTGCTTTTCCACCAAGACGACATGTACTATCATTTTCTCCTCTATAGTACTAATCTTAGTTCGACGTACTAATATCTTTCTCTCTTCTTTATTGATTTAATATCTCTTCCTCGCCCTCGTATTTTTCATTCTTTCATTTCTCCCATTGATTTAATGCGTGTATTATTTGCGTACAAAAATGTCGTTGCTTACAAGTAGTTCGTTTTTGTTTTTTATTTGTTTCTTTTTCTTTTACGTTCTCTTACAAAATCTTCAAAAAACGGCGGGACATTTTAAAACAATCGTTTTAATTCTTTCTTATCCTTTTTTTTTTTTCTTTCTTTCTTGTCTGAGCCATGGTACGGTCGTTGCTCATTTGAACGACGTTGTTCATCTCGGACTAACATTAGCTCAGTCGGTAGAGCACCCACCTAGGAATTGTAAGGTTCCTGCTTCGATAACGGTCCCCGCCAACTCAGCGCATGAGTAGCACATATTGGGTAATCTGATCTGTGCGGTAAAGTGGTGAGCTGACGGTAGGTGTGCGCTCCAAACAATCTCGCAGGTCTAGCGATAGCGAAAAGAGCATAGACTCTCTTTCTTGGTCGGCTGATACCGACAAATATACCGACAAAACCTATACGCACCAATTTAAACTGTTTTAAGGTAAAATAAAGATTCTATACAACACAAGTCTTTTAAAACTCTTTAAGATTGTCGCTTGAACATCCAATATTATGGGGGGGGGGTTGATAGTTGTAGTCGTGGGAAATGGACACCGCGACACACTGTTCAAATCCTGGATGAACCTATTTGCATTGCACATAGCGCTAATATCCTTGGGAAAGGTAGGACTCCAAATATTTTCCATCCAGTTATGAGTTTATAGTAGGGCGGACTGGGCCCTTTAACCTCTGTTAGGCAACCAATTTAGGAGAGGGACACTCTGAATTCAAATTATATATATATACACACACACTTATTATATGGTCCCGTAACCCTGTAGAGCTCTTTAGGAGCGACTTTCACCGCCAGCATAACGCAATGATCATCTATTTACAGATTTGATCTCTCTGGTGATCGTAAAGTATATACACAGATGTATGTATTTAAAACAGTTAAAACACCACTCCTTAAACGGCAGCTGGCGATGGCTTAGATGTTAACGGATCGGGCAGGCGTAAAGTCAGTCGGGGTTCGCTCCTGGTCGGAGTTGTTGTGTCGAGCCACTCTGATGAGACGTGAAACGTCGAAACACGGTGCCTGTGGATGACATATAATATATATATATATATATATATATATATATATATATATATATGTGTGTGTGCGTGTGTGTAATCGCTCCCCCGAGGAGGATATGACATCAGATGCTTTTAAAATAGTCTTTAATAACCCGCCATTTTGTTATACACCGTTTTATTTTGGCTTTTTTTTCTTCAATTATTAAATATTTAGAATATTATCAGCCAATTATCCCCCCTCCAAAAAAAAAAAAAAGAGGCTTGGTGTCTTCGTGCACGGGATGAACTAATCCATAAATAATTTTCCGCACGAGTGAACTAAGATTGAACCTACTCTCCATATTTTGCCAACCACTTTCCTGTGAGTAGGGTGTGACAAAAGGTCCGTTTCTTGAGCGAAGTTCAGCGGGTTTGAATTGGGTTTTTACGTTAACCTCCCACCAGGTAAGGATGTGACACAAGGTCTTTTTTCTTTCTTTTAAGTGAGAAGCCACGTACAAACATGCAATGACTAGTCAAAAAATGCATGGATCCCCTCGACATTCCTTTTGGGGCACCTCAGGCACTGGGCAATAAATCCAGCCCTGCCCGTTTAAAACCGGGGGCAGGTGTTGCCTGGGGAGACAGCCTCCTGGATCACGCTGTTAATTTAGCCGAGACCTGTTGAATTCTGCTAAGAACAGTAATTTGCAGTCTTCTTTCTCGTTCACCGGTTGCCATACTAAGATTAAAGAGCCCAGTCTGCCTGTATTTTACTCGCAGCCGGTCGCCAAGTTTGTTTACTACAACGATAACCATTACACAATGAGTGTCTCCATTTTTCCTACGTTGATTTCTCATTGGGTGTCCCATACTTTTGTTCTTGTGTCACAATAAACTACGCTTAGTAAATAACCTCTAGGAACATATCTCTAATTAAGTTTTGCACATATCTGTAACCGTTCGGAGGTCAGCAAATATTTAGCCCAGAGCTCTAATAACTGTCAGTACGCCCCGTGTGACACATTTGTACTTTATTGCTTGATAACAAGTAAACTTTTTTTCACAATTTTTGTTTCACGTAGGCAGTACTTTAGGGATTTTACAAGCTTTTGAGAACTTTTTTCTAAAAGCGATGTAATTTAAAACAAAAAATGCAGACACACAAGTCTAAAAGGTACAGATTTAAATAAAAAAATGTTTTAATATTTTAGTTTTCTCTAATTTTTTTTACTTTTATTTGACTTAAATCTAAATCTAAGAATATAATTTTAACTTTTATAATTTTTATAGTACTCTGGAGGCGCGTGTGTAACGATTACCGTCGTAGAAAATGGACACGGCAACACGAGTTCAACTCCTGGGCGATTCTATTTCCATTGTACGACCGTGAGCACCTTATTGGTTAAAAATGAGACCATCCAAATCGTCCAAGATGAAATGCAAATATGTAAATCCTGATTATCTGGTGTTGCTTATCCGCCGAATTATTTCTTATGAGTGTCGTCACTTCAGCTAAATAATTTAATAATTCCATTTTTATTATAAAGAAAGAAAGACAAGAAAATGGACATGCTACACAGAAAAGTTTAAGAAAGAAAGAAAACGTAGGGGAAAGATAGAGAGAGGTGGTGAGGGCGCGGAAGTGATAACGCTGACCTATTTCAATCGAACATAATGAAAAAAAAAAGTGAGAGAGATTTAATCAAGATTATACTTTTTACATATTGAACTATTTTGCAATAGCAAACCTATCAAATGTTGTAAATAATTAAATTATCATACTGTGGTATATCCACAGGTACTGCTAGTAAACAATAAATATGCTCTATGGCATGTGAATTTTCATGGGAAATCATTCTGTCATATTCTCGTGTGAGGCCAGTCTCGATTGAAGAATCACCAAACAAGTTGTTGTAGGATTTGTTCTGTCTTCCCTGAAGACCAACAATTCTGTCATGCTTAATAGACTTAAATGCCAACACAGTAATATGTGAACTGTTGTTTATCGTTTAATCAAGTTGTGCCGACAACACGCATCTCCATGAATCTTCCTCGCCACTCGTCCCTATCGGTCATTGTTCCTGGAAGGTCCTCTGCACAGTATCCACTATACGTGCAGAGCTGATCGATGTAGGCTTTTGCTGGCCGACCCACACTAGAGTGCTCATGTATAGGTGTTATCAAAGAACGTCACATAAGCTCATCCTCGCTTCTCCAAAAGTGACCAGCATGCCTTGTTCGTCTTATATGTATTGTTTGTGTGATAGAAGGCGAGTGGCCGTATAGCAGCTCTTTTCTGAGGTACTGCTTCCAGGATTCACAGACAGCACGCAGCATCCTTGTACAGTTCTGATGTAGCTTTTTCTCAAAGTGTTTCAGCTATATAGTAGCATTGACACGGCTACAGCTTAGAAAAATTTTGCTTTATCTTATCAGAGAGATCAGATTTCCATTTGATCGATAATCTATCTGTACATATATAAAGGGCAATTGGTGTGTGTGTGTGTGTGTGTGTGTGTGTGTGTGTGTGTGTGTGTGTACGGATGAAACTACGAAAATAAAACAATTAAGGACAAAGTAAATATATATACACATTAAATATCACCGGTTCTTCCTTTTTTGTGAAAAAAATATGAAAATGTGAGTTATATTCCAAGATATTTAAGAATTGAAATATACATAGAAATAGCATTGAAATTCTACTTAAAAATGTCAAGCATTTGTAAATCTCAACAGTAAATAGATCAATACACCAGATATTGCCCCCCCCCCCCAACCCAGGCAACACTGGGTAGCCGCTTCTAGTAATGAATAAAACAAAAAACTGGACAAATTCATTGTTGGTGGGACACAACTCCAACAGCTGTAAATAAAAGCTAGTCGTTATATTTTTCAGAATCTTTTTTTATTTTATGGTAAGACTTACATAGACGCCGTTCAGACATCACTTAATACAAATAAAGGTTCCTAACTTAGAAACTTAAATGATCTTCGTTAACGTACTTAAAAAAAAAAAAGAATCACTTTGCACCTTGAGGGCGAAGAAAGCGACCAGTTAATAACGGCATGTATGTATGTCTAGAGATAACGTTTACTATTTTAGGACTGTGAATGAATGTATGTCTCTAGACTGATAGGAGGGCTCCTCCGAGATTTATTCTTCTAAAAAGCCTGCTGGAGTTGATGATTATCTAATAAAAGCATCAATTGATCTCTCTCTCTCTCTCTCTCTCTCTCTCGCAAAAGGTGTGGGGTAGGAGAGTTATACATATTTCATCTAGCCTTGATCCATATTTACGGCATCTTACTCACCGCCTGGGAAAAAAAAACTTAATACAAAAAACAAACCCTGAATAAATAATCTTTATCTATCAATGTCATATTTAAGGGAGACCGTAATATAAAAAGAAAAAAATAACCCTGCTGCCTATACTAACGCACACACGCATACATACACATTAGAATAGTATATACATTGTTAATGGTGCTGATGACTGCTAGTTTCTCGGCTATGCGATCATCAGGCCAACATTAGATCTTAGTCTGACGATCGTATAGGCGAGAAATTGATAGGCATCAAGCGACGATGACTCTGGGTTTATTCTGTTCTTGCAGGACATGCCAAACACTTCCTCATGGAGTGTGGAGGTTTCGCTCCAATTAGAAAGAAATAGTTCAACACAAATAATATGAGGAATCTATTTGAGAATACTAACATGGATGACATGAGAGAAATACAAATATAATGAAAATTTGAATCCGATCTAAAATACACCCACAAAAAATACAACTGTAAAAGAAACTTGAGTATCAACTTTTATCAACTTTGTTAACAGTTTTTGACATTATATAACCCACACGGTTATTATACCATTAAACAAATCAAATGAAGTTAATGAAAACTTTTTTATACCGAAGATATTAGGAACTTGAAACATAGAAACTTTTATCAAAATGACTTGTTTCGGCATTAAATAACTTTTTAAAAAGAGGTCGTAAAACAAACAAACCAAACCTATTTTTTAGATCTACGTATGCTCGATCATTGATATTGAGTGTTCTTTATTTATAAATAAAGCAAACCTATAGTAGAATACGCATAAATCATCAACTCTAAATTGGGAGGGAATTCGCCGTGTTCTACTAACATATTGGATTTATGACATCGTAGTGGACAAGTTCGAACTCCAACATTGCTATTACATTCACTTTTGGACTAATACCCTTGGCAAAGGTATGAACCTTCTCATCCCTCCAACTATGGATTAAATAGTACTACTACTGTTCTTTACAAGGATGGTTTTGGCATGAATAACACATGAAGGTTGACATGCCATTAAACAAACCTAAACCGAAATTCTTTTTTAGTAATGTCTGTAAGTTTAACGAAATACCAAACAGAAATATTTCATATTTTTTGTTTTCGCCCAGTTATCCAGCCATATTCTGGTTTGTAAAAGTAGAGAGTAATGGACTTTAAAGACTTTTGACTAGAATTGCAAAACAATCTATAAAAGAAATTCTTAAACCTCACGTTTAAACTGTGAATTTTAAAATGCTTCGCAATCATCTGTTCCTACCTCGCAGTTTTCTTTCGCTTTCCGACATTCGAATATTCTGCTCGGCTCTAATGACTGAAACTTCGCCAAACATGTCATTTAAAGTCTCCAGGAAAATCTTTGACTTTAGTCGAGAATTCACAGAATAATCTACTGTATTATGCCATAATTCCAAGCACCATTCGCAGACTTTGAGGTTATTCAAAGCAGAAAAGAAGTAATTACTACTTATCTGATAGACACGTATCTGTTAAAGAGCTTCACCAAAAATTGACTTACAGAATTATACAATGGAGTTGTCCATTTGTTTGATTACACACTGAATATTTTTACTAAAGCTCCGGTTTAGCTCAGTCGATAGAACACCCGCCTTGGAATCGCAAGGTTCTCAATTCGATACAGCTCAGCATATGAGTAGTGTGGGGAGCTGGCGGTAGATATGGCGCTCCACCCCAGAAAAAATCAATCTCCATTGTCTAACACTAGCAAAAGGGGGATAGACTTTCTCGATATCCAGTTGATACCTACAATAGGCCACTCCGTCAACTTTACTTATTCCACTCCTTGTGAGTTTTTCCCACCAATTTTAATTGGCGGTATTTCATTGGGGTATGAATGACTGACTCCTAAGGACTCTTCTGAGTATTTTATCCGATCTTAAGAGATGTGGTCTGGATGATCTCAATTCTCCCAGGCCTTTGGGGGCCATTTTAAGTGCACCAGCAATAATTTCTATCTTCGTCACCTTCCTGTTCCATAGCAGTTTCAATTCTCCAGCAAGATCCATGTATTTATTTATACTAGCAAGACAGGTGGATATACCACAGTATGATAATTCAATTAACGTTTGATATATTTACTTAAGAGCCTTTTCAAATTCTTCAATATGTAAAAAGTATAATAATTTTGATTTAACTGTTTTGTTTCCTTCCTTCCTTTTCATCTTTTCATTATGTTCGATTGAAATAGTTTAGCGTTATCGCTTCCATGTGCTCACACCTGTTTTCTACTTTTCTCCTACCCTTTCTTTCTTATTATATTTCTATGTAGCATGTCTATTTTTTCTTTCTTTCTTTATAATAAAAAACTGAATAGACCATTATTTAGCTGAGGTGACTACACTCATAGGAAATAAGAATTCGGCAGATAAGCAACAGCAGATAATAAGGATTTACATTTTTGCATTTAATCTTGGACGGTCTCGTTTTTAACCAGACGGTGTTTCAAGGTCATGGTCGTACGAACACTAGTGTTAATATATAGATTTTTCGCTTTCTTTCCTATTCACGTTGTGTTCAGAAAAATGCACGACATGAGAAGTTCTTTTTGTTTCTTGTTAATTGACATTTTGGCCGGGATTGGGCGATCCGTTGTCTCTCAAAATCTCAGAGAATTGGATGCGTGTCATTTTCTATGACGGATTCTGTTTTTTGTGCATACACCATTTGTCATTAGGGTCAAAAAAATCGGCGGAGTGGCCTAATGTCGTTATCAGCCAGACAGCGAGTGAGTCTATACCTCTTTTCACTAGCACTAGACCATGGAGATTTTTTGCGCCTGAGGTGGAGTACTACACCTACCACCAGCTCCCTACTTTACCGATCTGAATACCTATTCTGTGCTACTCTGCGCTGAGTTTGCGAGGACGGTATCGAACTCAAACCTTGCGATTCCTGGCGGATTTTCTATCGACTGACCTTGTCAAAGAAAATGATTACTACTACTATTGTTATTATTATTAATAGTAGTGATATGAGAGCATTTCTTGAAATATTCGTTATTTCTTGAATATTAATCGCCGAATCTCTAAAATATTTAGTACACCATAAATCTTTTTAAAAGCGAATTGTTGTACAACTTAGACGATGAAAAAATGTTCTTTCTCGTTATTATTTTCTGGATGACATTTAACATTTTTACCGAAGTCACAAAACGGACATCAATGTTGTTGAAGGAAGAATTTTGCAAATAAAATTCTATGAATATCAAAAATATCTTTTTAGCCTTTTCCCATGTAAATATCATATACCGTAGATACTCGTGTAATATACGACTTTTTAAGACCAATTTCTTAGGGAGTCGTTCATATTGAGATGTTTTAAACACTTCAAAGCTTACCCTTGTTCATGACACTTAATCTATACATATATAAAGGGCAGTTGGTATGTATATTATGTATGTCCGGATGAAACTACGAAAATAAAATCATTAATGACAAAGTAATATATATATAATATATTATATATATATATATATATTATATATACATTAGATATCACCAGTTCTTGATTTCTGAGCAAAAATAAAATAGAATAGCATTGAAATTCTACTTTTAGTTCTACATTGAATATCAAAAGTAAACAAATAAATACACCAGGTATTTTTGTCCTCCTCTACTCAGACGACACTGGGTAGCTGCTTCTAGTATATTATAAAAACATTTTTTTGTGGCAAAAAATTAATGTATAGTATATACTCGTGTAATGGCCAACTTTTTAAGACCAATTTTTCACCTAAAATCAAAAGGTCGTTTATTACACGAAATATGTTTGTGAAACGTCCAGATTTACCTGGTTTCTAAGCCTAACCTTACCCTAACTCCCATCGAAAGTATTTCAGCATATTCTATACTTAAAAAGGCTATTAGTTAAAGTAATAGTTTTGACTATTTATGATACGTCTGCATATATTTACAAATATTATGAATAGTAAACAAAGTTACAAAAATACTTCCTTATCTTCCATGTAAACACGGCTGGCTACATCAAGGTCTAGACCATATTGTTTATCTAAAGTATTGTGCTGATATTACAGTAGTTTTGAAAGTATAAATGTTTTGAATTTTTTCTCATTATGTCATTGGATGTTGAAGAAATATTTTTGTAGGTTACCATAGCTAAACGTTAGGGGTAATCCATTACACACAATATATAATAAAACAACTTTTTATGGCTAGATTGGGGGGTCATTCTTGATACGAGTATCTACGGTGCCGAGTTACACGTAAGATTAGATTCCCTATTGATTATCTCCCTTAGTGGTCCTTTGTATATTTAAGGTACACCTTTAGAATTGTGTCTGGCACCAGACGTCTAGTTTCATCCTTTTACAAGAAGAAAGATCTTAGTTTTCCGAGAATGGTGCCAATTGTTTATCGTTCTTAGTGAATCCAATAATTTGTGCCATCCTGTTTTACCCTAATTAATTTTAGTTAATAAAACTATTGACGAATCCTAACTTTACTTCAGAGTCTTGATTGCTGAAAGGTGTTTATCTCAACGTCAAAGACGGTGCACACGTTTTACTCCGAAATAAGAATGAATAAAACAAAACTCTCATCGGCATTAAATAACCCAACAAGGACTGACGTGCCGTAAAATCTGACCAACCAAATTAAACCGAAGAATTTGGATGGTTTAAGCTTCGACATTTGACCATAAATTCTTCTCCCAGATTTTCTGATGAAAGGAAGACAGGCTCAACTACTAAAAGGATCTAATCGACACGTACATAAATTTTAAGATGTTCAATTATTTTTCTTTGTAAAATGCAATAATCTTCGGATTTCTTGTCTTAATAAATTAAGTGGTAATTTGGCTTTAAGGAAATTTCTAAAAGGTTTTAATGTTTACCAGAAAAATAATCTATACAACATTCTGTCTAGACATAACAATAAGAATAAATCAACAGATCTATTTTGAAAAAGTCAACATAGATGACATTCTGTCCTTTTTTGAGAGAAATACAATTATACTAAAAATATAAACGTAAACCTGATCAATACCATGCAAAAAGTAACTCTTCAACACGCGGATCCCTGACGATGAAAAAGGAACAAATCATCATATCCAGTTTATTCATTGATCACAAAAAGCTTACACACTCCTTTTTATACCCAAACAAGAACATCAACCAGAATGTGAAACTTGCATAATTTATGTGGAGCTTATAAATTATGAATGTGCCTGTAGTTAGAATATTTTGGAATTAGGGTCGGTTATTTTTAGAATAACGGGGTCCTATGGAAAATTACCCGACAGTTATGGACGGGTGGTGATCCTTTTACTTGACTCTTTGAAAGCGCGCGATTGGGTGCCGTGAGAATAAGTTTTAATTTTGTTTAAATGCGACCCGGTTTCCGAGGAGTGCAGACGCTATTGTCGGCTCTGATGGGTCGGTCTCACCGCGGCGGAATCATGGGCTGAGTTCTGAAATAAAGCTTTAAGAAACAGCAGTCCTGTTTGTTAATTGAATATTAAAAACAATGACCAGCCCAGCACGAAGAAGAAATCAACAGAACGATGACTAACCCTTAACAGAAAGCCCACCGGATCAACAAGAGAATAACATGGCGGTAGAAGAGTTAGAATCGGTAGACGAAGTAAGTAGAATTAAAAGTAAGACCATCATCAATCATCATCTACTCTCTAGATGTTTGTTTGTCTGTCTCTCTATTATATACCCAACATATTATGTGAGTATACAATAAAAACCCGCTGCACTGTAAAACACTTCCTCATAGAATGTGGAGTTTTCACTTTCATCAGAAAATGCTTTTTTAATATAAATGATGTGAATTTTTAAAAAAGTCAACAGATATTTTATCCTTTTTGAGAGAAATAAAATTATACCAAAAAATATAAACGTATAAGGATGTTGCCTACCGATTCAATTGTGTCTGGTAGCCATTTTCAGACGAGGACTAGTAGAACTACTACCTCAACTAGTAGTCATGTCCAAATGAAATTAACATATCACGCCTCATAAAATTTACTACATAGAGGCGAAAGATAAAATTGTAACACTCCGAATCTATCTATTTTAATAATGCTCGTGTTCCTAAAAAGTACGACCGTTATCATCTTGCAACACCCTTACAAAAGAGACCGTCCAAATCATTCAAGATGATATGCAAAAATGTAAATCTTCATTATCTGATGTTACTAATCCGCCGAATTCTTATTTCTTATGAGTGTCGTCACCTCCGCTAAATAATGGACCATTCTGTTTTTTATTATAAAGAAAGAGGAGAAAAAGTCATGCTACACAGAAAAAATATAAGAAAGAGAGTAGAGGAAAGATAGACAAAATGGAAGCGATAGTGCTAATCTATTTCAATCGAAGATGATGAAAAGAAAGAAAAAAAGTTAAATCAAGATTATTATACTTCTTACACGTTGAACTATTGCAGTAGCTCTTAAGTAAATATATCAAACTTTGTAATAATTAAATTATCATACTGTGGTATATCCACAGGTCCTGCTAGTTTAATATATCACACCTCATAAGATTTACATAGAGGCGAAAGATAAAATTACAACACCCCCGAATCTATTTTAATATATGAAAGATTAAACGTTCAGCTAATATAACTGGACTCCACAGTAAATGATCACCTATACAAATCAATACGTGCACCGGTTCCCAAATAACGAGTGAATCACTATCTGTACAATCGTATACATACGAGAGTATGGCTATGGCTTAACAACGCCCAAGGAGCATAAACAACATATCGATATGGAATCTATGCACGTTTTCTTCATTTCTATACGTGATCATTTACTTCAGTCCAGTTGTATTAAAAACCTTTAATATCGTCGTGGTGTAATGGTTAGTAAGCTAGTCTCTCAGATTACTATTAAAAATAGAGTTCGATCTTCACTGGATGCCCCATACTTGTGACATGTCAAATCCTGCTCGTGGTGAACGGGTTGGGCCAATATTTTTTTTAATCTTGAATAAATTCAAATGAATATTTAGCTTCGGTTTGGTTTGTTGGATTTTACGGCATATCAACCCTCGTTGGATTATTTTATGCCGTTTTATTCATTCTTGATGGGTATACAAAACCTTTTTCAAAACTGTCTTTTTTAAAAACTAATTTTTTCTATTTAATCCATAGATGGGACCCTAATAAGTACTACCACTCCGGGTCAGAGTGGACCTGGGAGTAAATATCGATCAAGTGGTACTCCCCAGGATTGGAACTTCACCATTAGATGCCGTTTAACGTCGAATATTTAAGTTCGGTTCTATTTCTTTGTTTAATGGCATATCAGAAATCATGAGTTATTTAATGCCAAAGTCATTCTAGAGAGAGTCCCGTGGCTATCGTGTTTGACTGACATTGTAGTAAGTAGGTTCGAAATATTATGTTCACTTTCGGACTAATTCCCTTGGGAAAGATATAAACGTTTCATCCCCACAGCTACTAGAATAGCTTTGGCATTATCTCTCTCT
>CM042171.1:31801805-31859305 GCA_023376005.1 Doryteuthis pealeii
GGAGGAGATAGGGGAAGATAGAGAGAGGGTGTGAGGGGCGGAAGTGATAACGCTGACCTATTTCAAAATCGAACATAAAATGAAAAAAAAAAAGTGAGAGAAGGATTTCTAAAAAAATTCAAGATTATACTTTTTACATATTGAAACTAATTTTGCAATAGCACCTATCAAATGTTTGTAAAATAAATTATCATACTGTGTGTATATTCAAGGTTTACTGCTAAAGTACATATTCGCTCTAAAATGCATGTGAATTTTCATGGGAAGTATTCTGTCATATTTCTCGCTGTGAGGCAGTCTCGATTGAAGAATCACCAAACAAGTTTGTTGTAGGATTTGTTCTGTCCTTGCCCTGAAGACCAACAATTTCTTCATGCTTACTAACTTAAAATGCAACACAGTAATAATGTGAACTGGTACTGGTTTATCGTTTAATCACAACCAAGGGGAGTGACGGCACCACGCAATCTCCATGAATCTTCCTCGCCAACTCGTTCCCCTAATCGGTCCATCTGTTCCTGGAAAGGTCCTCTGCACAGCATCCACTTCGTGCAGAGCTGATTGATGTAGGCCTTTTGCTGGCCGACCCACATAGACGTGCTCATGGTATAGGTGTTTATCAAAGACGTCCCATAAGCTCATCCTCGCTTCTTCCAAAAGTGACCAGCATGCCTTGGTTTCGTCTTATATGTATTGTTTGTGTGATAGAAGGCGAGTGGCCGTATAGCAGCTACTTTTCTGAGTACTGCCTCCAGATTCACAGACAGCAGGGCAGCAATCCTTGTACACGTTCTGATGTAGCTTTTTCTCAAAGTGTTTCAGCTATATAGTAGCATTGACACGGCTACAGCTTAGAAAAATTTTGCGTTATCTTATAAGATCAGATTTTCCATTTGATCGATAATCTATCTGTACATATATAAAGGGCAAATTGGTGTGTGTGTGGTGTGTGTGTGTGTGTGTGTGTGTGTGTGGTGTGTGTGTTGGTGTGTGTGTACGAATGAAGAACTAGCGACAAAACAATTAAGGACAAAGTAAATATATATACACATTAAATATACCGGTTCTTTGCTTTTTTGGCAAAAATATGAAAATGTAGTTTATTCCATAGATATTTAAAGAATTGAAATATACATAGAAATCGCATTGAAATTTCTACTTAAAAATGTCAAGCATTTTTAAATCTCAACGAGTAAATAGATCAATACCAGATATTTTGCCCCCCCCCCCCCAACCCAGGCAAACACTGGGTAGCCGCTTCTAGTAATGAATAAATACAACAACTGGACCAAATTCATTGTTTTGGTGGGACATCAACTCCAACAGCTGTAATAAAAGCTAGTCGTATATTTCAGAATCTCTCTCTCTCTCATTTTATGTAAGAACTTTAACATTGAGCCGTTTCAGCACATCACTTAATACAAATAAACGGTTCCTAACTTAGAAACTTAAATGTCTTCGTTAACGTACTTAAAAATAAAAAAAGAATCACTTTGCACCTTGAGGGCAAAAGAAAGCGAGCCAGTTAATAACGGAATGTTATGTAGTCTAAGATAACGTTTACTATTTTTAGGACTGTGAATGAATCGTATGTCTCTAGACTGATAGGAGGGCTCTCGAGATTTTATTCCTTTCTAAAAAAGCCTGCTGGAGTTGATAATTATCTAATAAAAAGATCAATTGGATCTCTCTCTCCTCTTCTCTCTCTCTCTCTCATCTCTCTCTCTCTCTCTCTCTCTCAAAAGGTGTGGGGGTAGGAGAGTTATAATTTCATCTAGCCTCTGATGCCATATTTACGGCATCTTACTCACGCCTGGGAAAAAAAAAACTTAAAATACAAAAACACAAACCTCTGAATAAATAATCTTTATCTATCAATGTCATATTTAGGGAGACGCGTAATATAAAAAGAAAAAAAAATAACCTGCTGCTATACTAAAGCACCACAACGCAATACATAACATTGAATAGTATTACATTGTTAATTGGTGCTGGTGACGTGCTAGTTCTCGGCTATGCGAGTCATTCAGCGCCAACATTAGATCGCTTAGTCCTGACGACTCGTATAGGCGAGAAATTGATAGGCCAATCCTCAAGCGACGTGACTTCTGGGTTATTTTCTGTTGCTTGCAGGACATGCCAAAACCTTCCTCATGGAGTGTGGAGGTTTCGCTCCACATTAGAAGAATAGTTCAACATACAATAATATGAGGAATTCTATTTGAGCCATACTAACATGGATGAACAGAGAGAAATACAACATTAATGAACATTTTTGTAATCCGATCTAAATACAGCCCACAAAATCAACTGTAAAAGAAACTTGAGTATCACACTTTTTATCAACCTTTGTTAACAGTTTTTTGAGCATAATAATCCACACGGTTCATATAAATATGACCATTAAAACAAATCAATGAAGTTTAATGAAAACTTTTTTATCGCCGAAGATATTAGGAACTTGAAAAAAAAAAACATAGAAACTTTTATCAAAATGACTTGTTTCGGCATTAAAATAACTTTTAAAAGGGGGTTGATATGGTCGAAAACAAACAACCAAACTCATTTTTTAGATACGTACTGCTCCGATCATTGATATGAGTGTTCTTTTATTTCTATAAATAAAGCAAACCTACTAGTAGAATATCGCATAACATCAAAACTCTAAATTGGGGCAGGGAATTTCCGCACGTGTTCTAACTAACATATCTTGGATTTATGACATCGTAGTGGGAACAAGTTCGACCCTCCAACATTGCTATTACATTCACTTTTTGGACTAATCCTTGGCAAAGGTATGAACCTTCTCATCCCTCCAACTATGGATTAAATAGTACTACTACTGTTCTTTACAAGGATGGTTTTGGCATTAAAATAACACATGAAGGTTGAACATGCCATTACAACCTATAAACCAAAATTTCTTTCCTTTAGTAATGTATGTAGTTTAACGAAATACCAAACAGAAATTTTCCTATTTTTTGTTTTCGCCCAGTTATCCAACATATTCTGGTTTGTAAAAGTAAGAGAGTTGGACTTTAAAGACTTTTGACTAGAATTGCAAAAACAATCTATAAAGAAATTCTTAAACCTCACGTTTAAACTGTGAATTTTAAAATGCTTCGCAATCATTCTGTTCCTACCTCGCAGTTTTCTTTCGCTTTCCGACATTCGAATATTTCTGCTCGGCTCTAATGACTGAAACTTCGCCAAACATGTCATTTAAAGTCTCCAGGAAAATCTTTTGACTTTAGTCGAGAATTCACAGAAATATTCTACTGTATTATGCCATAATTCCAAGCACCATTCGCAGACTTTGAGGTTATTCAAAGCAGAAAAGAAGTAATTACTACTTATCTGATAGACACGTATCTGTTAAAGAGCTTCACCAAAAATTGACTTACAGAATTATACAATGGAGTTGTCCATTTGTTTGATTACACACTGAATGTTTTTACTAAAGCTCCGGTTTAGCTCAGTCGATAGAACACCCGCCTTGGAATCGCAAGGTTCTCAATTCGATATAGCTCAGCATATGAGTAGTGTGGGGAGCTGGCGGTAGATATGGCGCTCCACCTTAGAAAAAATCAATCTCCCTTGTCTAACACTAGAAAAAGGGGGATAGACTTTCTCGATATCCAGTTGATACCTACAATAGGCCACTCCGTCAACTTTACTTATTTCACTCCTTGTGAGTTTTTCCCACCAATTTTAATTGGCGGTATTTCACTGGGGTATGAATGACTGACTCCTAAGGACTCTTCTGAGTATTTTATCCGATCATAAGAGATGTGGTCTGGATGATCTCAATTCTCCCAGGCCTTTGGGGGCCATTTTAAGTGCACCAGCAATAATTTCTATCTTCGTCACCTTCCTGTTCCATAGCAGTTTCAATTCTCCAGCAAGATCCATGTATTTATTTATACTAGCAAGACAGGTGGATATACCATAGTATGATAATTCAATTAACGTTTGATATATTTTTACTTAAGAGCCTTTTCAAATTCTTCAATATGTAAAAAGTATAATAATTTTGATTTAAACTCTGTTTTGTTTCCTTCCTTCCTTTTTCATCTTTTCATTATGTTCGATTGAAATAGTTTAGCGTTATCGCTTCCATGTGCTCACACCTGTTTTCTACTTTTCTCCTACCCTTTCTTTCTTATTATATTTTTCTATGTAGCATGTCTATTTTTTTTCTTTCTTTCTTTATAATAAAAACTGAATAGACCATTATTTAGCTGAGGTGACTACACTCATAGGAAATAAGAATTCGGCAGATAAGCAACAGCAGATAATAAGGATTTACATTTTTGCATTTAATCTTGGACGGTCTCGTTTTTAACCAGACGGTGTTTCAAGGTCATGGTCGTACGAACACTAGTGTTAATATATAGATTTTTCGCTTTCTTTCCTATTCACGTTGTGTTCAGAAAAATGCACGACATGAGAAGTTCTTTTGTTTCTTGTTAATTGACATTTTGGCCGGGATTGGGCGATCCGTTTGTCTCTCAAAATCTCAGAGAATTGGATGCGTGTCATTTTCTATGACGGATTCTGGTTTTTGTGCATACACCATTTGTCATTAGGGTCAAATTTTAACCAAATCGGCGGAGTGGCCTAATGTCGGTATCAGCCAGACAGCGAGTGAGTCTATACCTCTTTTCACTAGCACTAGACCATGGAGATTTTTTGCGCCTGAGGTGGAGTACCTAACCACCAGCTCCCTACTTTACCGATCTGATAACCTATTCTGTGCTACTTATGCGCTGAGTTTGCGAGGACCGGTATCGAACTCAGAACCTTGCGATTCCGTGGCGGATTTTCTATCGACTGACCTTGTCAAAGAAAATGATTACTACTACTATTGTTATTATTAATGTAGTGGTATGAGAGCATTTCTTGAAATATTCGTTATTTTCTTGAATATTAATCGCCGAATCTCTAAAATATTTAGCACACCATAAATCTTTTTAAAAGCGAATTGTTGTACAACTTAGACGATGAAAAAATGTTTCTTTCTCGTTATTATTTTCTGGATGACATTTAACATTTTTACCGGAAGTCACAAAACGGACATCAATGTTGTTGAAGGAAGAATTTTGCAAATAAAATTCTATGAATATCAAAAATATCTTTTTAGCCTTTTCCCATGTAAATATCATATACCGTAGATACTCGTGTAATATACGACTTTTTAAGACCAATTTTCTAGGGAGTCGTTCATATTGAGATGTTTTTAAACACTTCAAAGCTTACCCTTGTTCATGACACTTAATCTATACATATATAAAGGGCAGTTGGTATGTATATATGTATGTCCGAATGAAACTACGAAAATAAATCATTAATGACAAAGTAATATATATAATATATATATATATATATATTATATTATATATATAATATACATTAGATATCACCAGTTCTTGATTTCTGAGCAAAAATAGAATAGAATAGCATTGAAATTCTACTTTTAGTTCTACATTGAATATCAAAAGTAAACAAATAAATACACCAGGTATTTTTGTCCTCCTCTACTCAGACGACACTGGGTAGCTGCTTCTAGTATATTATAAAAACATCTTTTTGTGGCAAAAAATTAATGTATTGTATATACTCGTGTAATGGCCAACTTTTTAAGACCAATTTTTCACCTAAAATCAAAAGGTCGTTTATTACACGAAATATGTTTTTGAAACGTCCAAATTTACCTGGTTTCTAAGCCTAACCTTACCCTAACTCCCATCGAAAGTATTTCAGCATATTCTATACTTAAAAAGGCTATTAGTTAAAGTAATAGTTTTGACTATTTATGATACGTCTGCATATATTTACAAATATTATGAATAGTAAACAAAGTTACAAAAATACTTCCTTATCTTCCATGTAAACACGGCTGGCTACATCAAGGTCTAGACTATATTGTTTATCTACAGTATTGTGCTGATATTACAGTAGTTTTGAAAGTATAAATGTTTTGAATTTTTTCTCATTATGTCATTGGATGTTGAAGAAATATTTTTGTAGGTTACCATAGCTAAACGTTAGGGGTAATCCATTACACGCAATATAATAAAAACAACTTTTTATGGCTAGATTGGGGGGTCATTCTTGATACGAGTATCTACGGTGCCGAGTTACACGTAAGATTAGATTCCCTATTGATTATTTCCCTTAGTGGTCCTTTGTATATTTAAGGTACACCTTTAGAATTGTGTCTGGCACCAGACGTCTAGTTTCGTCCTTTTACAAGAAGAAAGATCTTAGTTTTCCGAGAATGGTGCCAATTGTTTATCGTTCTTAGTGAATCCAATAATTTGTGCCATCCTGTTTTACCCTATCCAGGCAGTTAATAAAACTATTGATGAATCCTAACTTTACTTGAGAGTCTTGATTGCTGAAAGGTGTTTATCTCAACGCCAAAGACGGTGCACACGTTTTACTCCGAAACAAGAATGAATAAAACAAAACTCATCGGCATTAAATAATCCAACAAGGACTGACGTGCCGTAAAATCTGACCAACCAAATTAAACCGAAGAATTTGGATGGTTTAAGCTTCGACATTTGACCATAAATTCTTCTCCCAGATTTTCTGATGAAAGGAAGACAGGCTCAACTACTAAAAGGATCTAATCGACACGTACATACATTTTAAGATGTTCAATTATTTTTCTTTGTAAAATGCAAATAATCTTCGGATTTCTTGTCTTAATAAATTAAGTGGTAATTTGGCTTTAAGGAAATTTCTAAAGGTTTTAATGTTTACCAGAAATAATAATCTATACAACATTCTGTCTAGACATAACAATAAGGAAATAAATCAACAGATCTATTTGAAAAAGTCAACATAGATGACATTCTGTCCTTTTTGAGAGAAATACAATTATACTAAAAATATAAACGTAAACCTGATCAATACCATGCAAAAAGTAACTCTTCAACACGCGGATCCCTGACGATGAAAAAGGAACAAATCATTATATCCAGTTTATTCATTGATCACAAAAGACTTACACACTCCTTTTTATACCCAAACAAGAACATCAACCAGAATGTGAAACTTGCATAATTTATGTGGAGCTTATAAATTATGAATGTGCCTGTAGTTAGAATATTTTGGAATTAGGGTCGGTTATTTTTAGAATAACGGGGTCCTATGGAAAATTACCCGACAGTTATGGACGGGTGGTGACCCTTTTACTTGACTCTTTGAAAGCGCGCGATTGGGTGCCGTGAGAATAAGTTTTAATTTTGTTTAAATGCGACCCGGTTTCCGAGGAGTGCAGACGCTATTGTCGGCTCTGATGGGTCGGTCTCACCGCGGCGGAATCATGGGCTGAGTTCTGAAATAAAGCTTTAAGAAACAGCAGTCTTGTTTGTTAATTGAATATTAAAAACAATGACCAGCCCAGCACGAAGAAGAAATCAACAGAAAGAAGACTAACCCTTAACAGCCCACCGGGTCAACAAGAGAAGAACCTGGCGGTAGAAGAGTTAGAATCAGTAGACGAAGTAAGTAGAATTAAAAGTAAGACCATCATCAATCATCATCTACTCTCTAGATGTTTGTTTGTCTGTCTCTCTATTATCTACCCAACATATTATGTGAGTATACAATAAAAAAACCCGCTGCTCTGTAAAACACTTCCTCATAGAATGTGGAGTTTTCACTTTCATCAGAAAATGCTTTTTTAATGTAAATGATGTGAATTTTTAAAAAAGTCAACAGATATTTTATCCTTTTTGAGAGAAATAAAATTATACCAAAAAATATAAACGTATAAGGATGTTGCCTACCGATTCAATTGTGTCTGGTAGCCATTTTCAGACGAGGACTAGTAGAACTACTACCTCAACTAGTAGTCATGTCCAAATGAAATTAACATATCACGCCTCATAAAATTTACTACATAGAGGCGAAAGATAAAATTGTAACACTCCGAATCTATCTATTTTAATAATACTCGTGTTCCTAAAAAGTACGACCGTTATCATCTTGCAACACCCTTAAAAAAGAGACCGTCCAAATCATTCAAGATGATATGCAAAATTGTAAATCTTCATTATCTGATGTTGCTTATCGGCCGAATTCTTATTTCTTATGAGTGTCGTCACCTCAGCTAAATAATGGGCCATTCTGTTTTTTATTATAAAGAAAGAGAAGAAAAAGTTATGCTACACAGAAAAAATATAAGAAAGAGAGTAGAGGAAAGATAGACAAAATGGAAGCGATAGTGCTAATCTATTTCAATCGAAGATGATGAAAAGAAAGAAAAAAAAAGAGTGAGAGTTAAATCAAGATTATTATACTTCTTACACGTTGAACTATTGCAGTAGCTCTTAAGTAAATATATCAAACTTTGTAATAATTAAATTATCATACTTTGGTATATCCACAGGTCCTGCTAGTTTAACATATCACACCTCATAAGATTTACATAGAGGCGAAAGATAAAATTACAACACCCCCGAATCTATTTTAATATATGAAAGATTAAACGTTCAGCTAATATAACTGGACTCCACAGTAAATGATCACCTATACAAATCAATACGTGCACCGGTTCCCAAATAACGAGTGAATCACTATCTATACAATCGTATACATACGAGAGTATGGCTATGGCTTAACAACGCCCAAGGAGCATAAACAACATATCGATATGGAATCTATGCACGTCTTCTTCATTTCTATACGTGATCATTTACTTCAGTCCAGTTGTATTAAAAACCTTTAATCTCGTCGTGGTGTAATGGTTAGTAAGCTAGTCTCTCAGATTACTATTAAAAATAGAGTTCGATCTTCACTGGATGCCCCATACTTGTGACATGTCAAATCCTGCTCGTGGTGAACGGGTTGGGCCAATATTTTTTTAATCTTGAATAAATTCAAATGAATATTTAGCTTCGGTTTGGTTTGTTGGATTTTACGGCATATCAACCCTCGTTTGATTATTTTATGCCGTTTTATTCATTCTTGATGGGTATACAAAACCTTTTTCAAAACTGTCTTTTTTAAAACTAATTTTTTCTATTTAATCCATAGATGGGACCCTAATAAGTACTACCACTCCGGGTCAGAGTGGACCTGGGAGTAAATATCGATCAAGGGTACTCCCCAGGATTGGAAGTTCACCATTAGATGCAGTTTAACGTCGAATAGTTCGGTTCTATTTCTTTGTTTAATGGCATATCAGAAATCATGAGTTATTTAATGCCATTCTAGGAGAGTCCCTGTGGCTATCGTGTTTGACTGACATTGTAGTAAGTAGGTTCGAAATATTATGTTCACTTTCGGACTAATTCCCTTGGGAAAGATATAAACGTTTCATCCCCACAGCTACTAGAATAGCTTTGGCATTAAATAACGCACGAAGGTTTATATGCCATTAAACGAAGATAGCAAACAATTGTATCCACTAGCAATGAGGATGTGTGCTACTATTGTGTGTGAGCATGTGCGTATGTGGCAATTAACTTCCCCCCCTTTTTTTTTTCAAGAAAAAACTTACATTGAGAATAAAGAAACTTTTAAGTGTCTTTGTGTAAAAAGGTCTGCCCCTCTTGAGGAGATGATCTTGTTAAAAATGGTGTAACCCACTTGTGTCTCTTACAAAGTCTAAATTAGGGCCACTATTAGGGACAGACATCGGGTGAGCAGCACTCTCATTTCCTCCTTCCCCATTCTTCGTAATCATGAGGTCATGAGTATCTGTGTCTTTAGCATGCTACTTTTTCAAATAAAAAATATATAAATAAAATAACGTTACTCAAATATCCTTTCTCTGAGACATCAAGATTTACATGGGTCTTGTGACCGCTCTATTTAGGCATGACCAAAAATAACCAATTGTTGATATCAAAGGGGTTAATCGACTCCTAGTGTTTGTAAAAATGAGAACATGACACTTAATTTTGAGAGATGATATATACACACGTGTGCACTCCAATGTTTATTGCTCTGAACTGAATGTACAAATAAAAGAATAAAGACAAAAGGGAAAACGAATTGCGCGCCAATTTTTAGTGGCGTCTACCAACATGTTTCGTAGTAACTACAATGTAGTCCCGAAGAAGCGTTTCACAGGCAGCGCTCCCATATGCCCAAGGGACTATTTTCAGTTGATACAATTAACATAAAAATTCTTCTTAATTTGCCTTGTTGCTACATTGTTTTTATTTTAAAAACATTGAGAAAACGGATACTCTATAACTGGGGTTACCAACCTGCGGCCACCGTGACCCATATGTGCGGCCCTACACCAAACTTTCAAAATTTTCTCTTCATTTTTTTATGTTGACTGTGAATAAGTATAATTACTACTGCAGTTGGATTTCATTGATCTTGAGTGTTCAGAAGATTTTGAAGTCTACGTTTCTTGCTTTGCTCATCCTCGATTTCTATAAGAACCACGTGATTCCACCTGGATGATTCTCCAATCTTATCACCCCTACATGGTAGATAGTGAGCATGTTTGGCACTACATACTGCTATGAACTGGTGTTCTCCAAAATGAAGCATACCATGAGTACGTTGTGTTCTCAATCCTTACTTGTCTGATGTTCTCCTTCTGTCAACCACTTCAAAGCCTTTTTTTATATCTTTTTATGATTGCAAACATCAGATGTGAATAATTTTGTTTATTCTTTATTGTGGCATGTTTCGACCACTGTATCATCCGGCCTTCCTCAGGTGTTCCCTGTGTAACTGAGCATAGTAATGATCCAACCTGAGAAATTATTTTTAATAGTTTGACAGTTGATTAAAAATGATTTCCCAGGTTGGATCATTACTATGCTCGGATATGCAGGGAATACCCGAGGAAGGCCGGAGGATATAGCGACCGAAACATTGTGTTTATACATACCACAATAAAGATGAAGACAACAGTCCGAAAAATTATAATTATTTACATCAAGCCTCACCTCAAAAATACTGACAAACAACATCAGATGTCTCATTGCTAAAAGGACAGGAGACGCGTGGGTAATGGTTATCGTCGTATGAAATGGGCTCAGTGATCTGAGTTCAATTCCTATACAAGACTGGCTGCATAGCTAATACTATTAGAAAAGGATGAACCGACCATTCTTCCTTCAACTATGGGCAGACTAGGATCTTTAACCTTGTGAAAGGCAGACAGCATCATTCAGGATTTGAGCTCTAGTCGCTGCGTCCACTTTCTACGATGATAACCATTTCATCATGCGCCTTAAGTTTAGTCTAGGCTAGAATTGCATAACCACTTTTAACCAGTCATATATATATATATATATATATATATATATATATATATATAGTGTGTGTGTTTTCTACGAATCTATCGATACGAATTTATTTCAAAACTTTGTCGGTATTAAATGACCCATATGCCCATATAGGTTATATGCCACAAAACAAACTCTGAAGATAAGTAAAACAAATTCAAATAGATTTTGTCACGTGAGAATCAATTATAATCCAAAGCGAGATGTATAATAAATAACTAAACTATAAGTTACACTTTTTATTAATTTGTTCACAAAGCAAATGTAGTTTTATTTCATTTGTTTGTTAAGATTTACCCTATAACAATAGGGACCAAATTGGCCATTACTCAAAGGGGTTACAACGACGACGACGTTATGGCGATATGAAATATAAGTGAACGGGAAGAATGATCGATGGGGGAAAGTTGAAATATGGACAAACAGGTAATCGAACACTTATTGTTCTTGGATAACACTCGTTGGGATGTTTGTTTCTTCCTCGTTTCAGCACTTCTTGGAAAGGGGTGGTAGTACATGTTAGGGTCACATCTATTGGTTAAATAGAAAAATGAGTTTTAAAAGATTGAATACCTATCAAGAATGAATAAAACAAAAACGTTCTCGGCATAAAATAACCCAATAAGGGTTGACAAGCCGTAAAAACCAACTATTATAATGTTACTGGAGTTATATTAAATAACTCGAATCGTAACTTACTATGAAAAAAAGGGTTTATTTTGATAAAGGTACAAAAATGTGTGACAGTTGTAAATCTTACTAGCTAGTCTCGCTCGGAAAAACGGGCTTCCCGAGACTAACACAGTCAATGATTATATTCAAATAGAACAGTCCATTCTATTCCCAGTGGGGGGTATAATCTTTTCTCTACAATACCAACCAACCAACTTCTTGGCAAGAAGCTGTTTGTGTGCTACATGCATCGAGAACGGAGGTTTTCAAGAAAGTATAGATTGAGATTTGCAAGTTTTACTAAACTGTGTTTCGACTGGAAATTTTCGGTATGAGGTTCGTTTGAACACCTTTCATAAAGATAGAAAAATTGTAGACGAGTGCCAGTGTTTCAGCTTGAACTTCAATAAATAAAATAAAAAAAAAAAAATCTGAACAGAGCCCGCGGTTACTGTGGCCTGAACTTGTGTTTGCACACAATAAACATGAGGACAACAGTCCGAAATATCAAAATTATTAATTTATTCCAACATAAAGCAAAACTTAAAAATAAAACAACATAAGTTCGTAAGTGTTTTCTCTTTTGAGGAAAATCTTAGTCCCAAATTTCTTCACGGCAGACGACTCTGTTTTTTTTTTAAACACACACAAGACACAACAAAATAAGTAAACATTAAACTTCAGAGACATTCTTTTTTATTCCGGGAAGAGAAAACAAATTCATTTCCTCTGTCTCGACATTTCCAGGTCTCAAAATTGTCCTTTCGTCTTCCAAATCTTTCCGTAACCCTTTTCTTCAAAAACCTTGTCTGTCTACTTTCAATGACCCCAAGTGGTCGTCTTTGAAAAAATCTCGCGGCTGCCTTCAATCAAATATTCCCTCTCCGGTCATTCATTGGTTAACAGTTCAGAAAGAGGGGGCAACTCTTGTTTTTTTTAATTGGTTAAATGTAAAAATAAACACATATTGTAATTACCTTTTTTTTTCTTTCTTTTTTCAACTATTCATAGACTTGTTATTCTTTTAATTCTTTCTTTTAACGAGTTATGACAACTAATAACATTACACTGATAGTTACACACACCACCAACCAGATTCTTTAAATTTCATCTGAATCTTAGACCACTTTCCGGTAGATTCCCATTGATGTAGAACAGAAAGACGGGTACCAACAGCTTTGCGGGGAACTCCTGGATTATCCTAAACATCGGAGGATATTATCCATTTAATCATTTACTGGATTAACTGGTTAGTTTTTATCTATCTTGAAATTCTACTCTTTTTCATTTTTCCAATAAAAGTTAATCTAATCCGTTCAATATTGATTGATTGTGGAGGAAATTTCCACAATGAATGAAATAGTCACAGTTTTGATATTTTGGTAATGAAAAGAAGAAATTCTAACATTTGTAATTCATAAAAGATTTCAAATTTTTGTTCACCGAAGATTCAATTTTATGCGACTTTATTTTTGGTATATATATATATATTATATATATATATATATATATATATATATTGATAGCTTTTTAAATTAGTGAGTCCTGGAACCCGCGGATTTGATTTCAGTGGGTCCCAACTAAAGTTAAGGAAAAGAGGGGCATCAACGCACGAACTAAACACAAATGAAAACATATTGCCTTTAAAATTGAAAATTTAAAAAAATATTTAGAATAAAAGCTGTTTCTTTACTTCATTTAAGGAAAATTATATTAAAATTTGTTACTTTATTGTCAATATCTTTAAAGTTAACCTGTGATATCCCATTTTAACAGGTGATCCTGGCTTCCGTGCATCTCTATAACTTACATTTGATATCTTCATTTTAGTTTTAACTTCAAGACAATATAAATTTAATTGTTCGAAAGATAAAAAGGAAGCATACTTTTTCGGCGTATTTAAAAACGAAAATTTGGAATTTTTGGGCCTTTTCTGTTAATTCACCCCAAATGATATAAATTGATTTATAATAAATATTAATTTACTCCAAAAATTATAAAGGTTGTTTTTAGGTGAATTATTAAAAAAAGATCAGTTTTATCTATTTTTAAATTTTTTCAGTGCTAAAAAACAATAATAAAAGGGGAAAAGTTTTCTTTAATGAAACAACTAAAGCCGTCTAACGTCTACTTTGTACTCCCGTGTAATTCATTTCTAAGAAAATATTGAAATGGATATTTCCTGTTAAAAAAAACATAACCAGGGTACTTTCTGTCAATTGGCTGAGAATCTCCCATCAATGAACTCTTACGTGATTGTTTTGTGCAATATATCAGGATGTTTC
The DNA here is from genome assembly GCA_023376005.1 of Doryteuthis pealeii. Taxonomy (NCBI): domain Eukaryota; kingdom Metazoa; phylum Mollusca; class Cephalopoda; order Myopsida; family Loliginidae; genus Doryteuthis; species Doryteuthis pealeii. The sequence goes on from CM042171.1 coordinate 31,816,036, forward strand.
TTGAAAAAATTGCGTCCTTTTAGATTTTTATGTCAGTGACGCAAGACGCATAGCTATTAGCATCTGTCGATCTGTCCGTTTCTATTTCTTTTATATATATATAATATATATATATATATATATATATATATGGGGGGTACTATATTTATGAATAAAAAGTGCTCAATATGATGGATAGGGATAGAGTATTTATATCGAAGTTAAGGTAGCATGGACATGGAGTCAACCTGGTTACGGACAGTTTCTCGTCTATGCGATCTTCAGACCAAATGTTTGGTCTGAAGATCGCTTAGGCGAGAAACTGATAGTAACCAAGCGCTGCTGACTCCATGTCCGCGTTATCTTATCTTTTAACTGATATATTATTCGAGATTTAAATAGCATATAGCGACATAGCTAGAGTGTGTGTTGCCCGGGGCAGTCCTTGAGTTTTCCCCAGGCTTCCACAAAAACACATAAACAGGCCTATAGCTTACAGCAGACCTATAAGTATCGTCCAGTGTAGACTTCTCTCCCCCGAGCTACGCTAATGACGTCATCCGAGCATTATTCTTATATCGACAACACCTTTTTTATCTAGAATTAGCATTGAATATTTTTCAAAAGTCTGATTAAATGTTCCAGCTTTATGACCCATGAATATTTCATGATGCACCTTTTAAAGAAAACAACATCGAATAAGTTATGTAAATTTGATAAACACAACAGAAGAAAAAACTCGGTAGCTTATTTGACGAATATTTTACTTTTAAAATTATGCTTTTTTTTCTTCTCAAAACGACTGCATGAGAAGTTTGGTTTTGTGAAAAATCTATTAAATAAACATCGTATTCGCATTCGTAGACATTATTTTGGGATTATTTATTTTTAACAGGTGTGAAAAATCTGCAATCTGAAGATTTTTTTTTTTTTACGGCATGTCAACTCTTGTGGGATTATCTTATTCCAAAGACATCTGACCCGGAATGGTAGTACCTGTTACGGTCCCATCTATAAGTAAAATAGAAAAGAAACGTGTTTAAAAATTGAGTTAAAAAATTCAACACCCATCAAGAATGAATGAAATAAATTTCGTCTTGATGGGCGGGGAATAATGACAATGAACGGGTACTCCACACTCCCCAGAGCTCAAAAATTAGAACTTCATCATTAGATGCATTTTTTAACATCATACCCAGGACACTAAGACCCTCAGCTACCGCCTTCCAGCACATATATGATAAAAAGGGCTGGGGTTTTACCATAAGGGCAATGGGGTTTGGGCAATCAAATCGGTGTTAGAGTATGACGTGATCAGCCGAATGATTGGAGGGGGCTAGCAGACCGCCCAAAGTGGAGTGTTGCATGTCATGGACTGCTCAGCCACCAGGATTCCGACTTTAAGCATTCTGGGTCGCCACCCACGACCAACAGGTGGTTCCGTTGGGGGGGGGGTTCTACCCCTCTGCAGAGGTGCAATCGATGTATTTTACTGCCCCAACTGAGATGGCGGCTAAAGTTTGGGTAGGGACTTCTAAACCATCAAGTGCGACCTTCCATGTTTTGTTTAAGGAACAATAAAAAAAACCTTTTCTTTATGACCTGATATCTTAATTGATACACAAAGTTTGAAAAAAACATTGACTGGTAGAAATAATTTACATTAACTTCTAAACAGATCTATTTGACCCATAGATAGGACCAAGACCAGGTACTACCACTTTGGGTTAGATTGAATCAAGGAGTAATGTCAATGAAGGGTTTTTCACACACACACCCCCGAGCTCCAGAATTGGAACCTCGCCACTAGATGCAATTTAGTGTCATACCTAGGACACCGATAAAATATGACTGATTTACAAACCAGAATGTATTTTGTTATTCTTATATAATTTCTGATTCCATTAACTTTTCGAGACCCATTTTCTCTTAAAACTAGCCAATGAATATATTATATTTTAAGTGGCTTCAATTCAAGGAGGCCGTATATCTTTTTATGGCTTTCCTGAACCTTATGGATCTAATATATTCCGTGTTGTTTTTGTTGTTTGTTTTTTTTTTTTGGGGGGGGTTACTCAACCATTGTGTCACACACTGTTCAGTATGTCTTGTTCATCTTACTTTAATGGTTTGTCATAGGAAGCAAGTGGCCGAACAGTTAGTTTTTTCTATGGTACTGCTTCCAGGATTTATTCAAGACAGCACGCAGCATCCTTGTGCAGTTCTCATCTAGCTTTTTCGCCAATCGTTTTGTTAGAGTGCAAGTGGCGCAGCCATAAACTGACAATTTGGACAAACTTACTAAGTTTACTCTTTAGTTTTTGTTGTAAACCTACTAAAAATGTATTAGTAAACAATAAAATCCAATGTATCTTTTTAAAGATGAAAAGATTTCCCCACTCCCCACTCTCCCAGTGTAGAAAGAGCAATTCTGGTAAATATGAGTGCGAGTGAACCTGTCACCTCAACCCAATTGCTTACATCAAATATCTTTTCATTCTGGGATTGTCTAGGAGTCTTCATGACTAACAGGGGGGGGGTAGGATATCAGCGTTATCGTACCATAAATTATGATCTTCACGGTCTAATGCACTGGGTGATAAAGTAAATTTTCTCATCTTTGAAGTATTTAGGGGGTGGCGAAGAGAAGGGAGGCTATTATAAATCCAGTTCTTGTCTTTTGAAAATGTTTTTGACTCTGTCGTAAATTTTTGCCTTTGGGTTTGATTTCCTCTAACTGAAAAAAAAATTCCAACTTATGTTGAATCATATTGGCTTGGTGCATTATCATTGCGGTTTTTTTTTTTCAACAAATTTGTTTTAAAAAAAGCTGCAATAATTATGCACTAACCCAATAATTAATACCTCTCTCTCTCTCTCTCTCTCTCTCTCTCTCTCTCTCTCTCTCTCTCTCTCTCTCTCTCTCTCTCTCTCTCTCTCTGGTCATGAGTTGGATTTTACGGCATGTCAACCCTTGGGTTATTTTATGCTGAAGATATTTTTGTTTTATTCAATTTTTTAAAACTCAGTTTAAAAAAAATCTATTTAACCTGTAACACATTATGCAATCAGTCCCGGGCCTAATTAATAAAATAACAACTTCTAGGCAAAATTCAACTTTATTCATCAATAGTCTCCTTCTAGGGTGATACACTAATTCCAACGCTTCTCTAACAATTCGATGCCTTTTTTGTAAAACGATTTGGCCTCAGAATACGCCTCAGTTTTCGATATCACTTCTTCATTGGAGCCAAATCTCTTTCCTTAGAGCATTCTTTTGAAGTCAGCAATCGCTGAGGGATCAGAACTGAAGAATAGTGTGGGTGCGAAAGCGATTCGAAGTGCAATTAATGTAGTTTTGCGATCGACTTGTGATACCGTACATTGTCTTGGGGAAATAGCACTTTTTCTTCTTCATTTGTGGCCATTTTGACGATTTCTTCCTTCAAACGCACCAATAATGCTATATAATATTTGCTATTGATGGTTCTTCCTTTCTCAAAGTAATCGTTGAACTTGCGCATCCCAAAATACGGAAGCCAAAACCTAGCCTGTTGATGTTTGCGTCTTTGGTCGATTTGGACGGTTTTCACCTGCTGCTGTCCACTCTGCTGACTGCCGATTTGTGAAGGGATGGATCCATGTTTTATCCATTGTCACATATTTACGCAAAAACTCCTTTTTGTTGCGTTGAAAAAGTTGCAAACAGCGCTCTGAATCGTCGTTGTTGTTTTTGAGCAAATGCGGCACCCACTTTGAACACAGTTTTCTCATTGACAAATATTCATAAAAAATGGTGAATGACTTCTGATATTTTCAACTCCTCTGCTATCTCACACAACTTCAATTTACGATCGGCCAAAACGAGTTTGTGGTTTGTGTGTGTTTTCCGGGACAACTGGCTAATTTCGGCAACCTGTTGCATCATTTGTATCTGTACGACCGCGTTTAAAGTCAGCATACCACCTCTTAACCGTTGTTTCCGACGAAGCAGAGTCAAAATAACATAGATCAATGCATTGCTTTGCTTGAAAAGTATTTTTCCCATCAGAGAGCAATGCTTTATCAACACACAAAATTCAGATTTTTCCATAGTTTTGACATTTTGCAGCAGTAGCTTCACTTAATTAACTGTAATTTGTAAACTAATAATCCGATTGGGCTCAATTTTTTACATGTGCCATTTGAAGGTTAGTGCTTTATAAAAATTATATTGATTTTATATCAGTGGCGCCATCTATATGTCAGGCCAGGGACTTATTGAGTAATGTGTTAGATAGGACCTTAAAAGGTACTACCGGGTCAGAGTTGACCTGGGATTTTGGTCGGGGTGGGGGCGCTACTCTCGTAACGTGTCTTGGGTAAAAATATACTGTCAAAACTCCCAGGTCTTTTAATTTTTTTTTTTTACTCACCCCCCCCCCCACACCAAAAAAAAGATAATGAAAATGTTATGTCTCTGTAGAGGGACAAAATTTAACGGTTTAAAACTTCTGACCGGCATTCTGTCTTTATCAATTTCGCACTTGAAAAGTATCCCTTCCACCTCGCTCTATCAACTCAAGTGAGCCACTAGGATACTTCTCTCTCTCTCTCTCTCTCTCTCTCTCTCTCTCTTCATTTGCTTACGGGTATATAATAATAGCGTGTTCCTTTTGTGATGTGCAGTCAGTTGTTGTCTCTTCCCACGCTACTCCCCTCCCTGCACACTTCATCAACTGGAAATGCTAAGAACAGTATTTTCATTGCCCTACGGCTTCTCACATTTACTTTCATAATCTTTCTGGACAATCATTTACTGCCGTCGTCACCATCTTGGAATTCTCTTGGAATACCTATCCTATTCAGTTGCCAAAACAAGACGGTCTTGGACAAAGACATTGCTCGAGATATTTTGTCAGCTGTCTCGAAATGGTTAATCATCATATTGGATTAAGGTAATCACTTCACTGGATGAACGTTTCGGATATCTTCGAGGCATTCTACAAAATTTCAAGAGTGGAGTCCTCGTGGCGAAGGTGCTGGACTTCAACATCGTAGTAAGCGAGTTCGATCTCCAGTTGTACTATTACGTTCACCTTCAGACAAATACCCTTGGAAAAGGTAGGAATCCCCTCACCCCCAGCTACAGGTTAAATAATACAACTACTGTTTTTCTACAAGGATGGATTTGACATTAAATAACCCACAAAGATTGATATGTCATTTAACAAAGAAACCAAAACAAACAAAATTTCAATGTATGTAGTTACCCAACCTGTCCGTCACGTGCAGGATGTGACACAAGGCTATTTTTAAGTGGAGCTTAACAAGACCTATATTCAGTTTTCCTTCTCCTAGACTGGTTGCTATATAAATAGCTCAGTCTGCTCTACTATTTACTCATAACTGGAGGGAGAATAATTGAATTTATTCCTAAGGAATTAGTCAAGGATTTGAACTTTTATCACCATTTCCTAGGATGATAACCATTGCATCCAAAATGTCAATATAGAACTGATATTTTGGTTGTTTCTTATGAGATAAGTTTTGAAAACCGTGACTCTGAGTTCTCTGGAGATCAAGTTCTGCTAAGAACAAATATTTAAATGTTTTGTTTTTTTTTCATATGGAAACAATATGTTCATTTATTTTCTTGAATAGACGTTTTCAATATCTGACAAGGGTTGGTTTAGCTCAGTTGGTTGAGTACTAGCTTAGGAATCGCAAGGGTCCTGGTTTGATACCAATCCCCGTCAACTCGGCGCATAAGAAGCACAGATTGGGTAATCTGATCAGCTTGGTAAAGTGGAGAGCTGATGGTAGGTGTGGCGCTTTACCTCAACAAAAACAATCTCCCTGGTCTAGCGCTAGTCTGGCTGATACTGTCAATAGGCCATTCTGCCAACTTTTCACTTTTTTATATCTGAAATCTTTGAATAAAAGATTATCGGATCAATTCCATAAATTTCAATGACATTACTTTTACAAAAAAAAAATAATATAAGAACAACACACATAACATGGAGTTTTATTTAAAATTCTATATGTATTCACCTCCAGCCACTCAAACCACTTGGGAATCACATCAACTGATCTTTCGAAGAACTCTTGAGGAATGGAAGAAATAAATTTTCGTATTTGTCCTCCAAAAAAAAAAAGTCACAGGGTGTTAAATCAGGTTTTCTGGATGGCCATTCATCTGGACCACGTCTACCCATCCATCTCCCAGGAAAAGGGTGATTCAGCCATTCACAAACAATAATAGCAAAATATGGAGGAGCACTAACAACACAGATTTAATTGCCAAATATTAAGGAACATATATTAAAGAATTGAGAAAAATATAACTACACATAAACAAATTATAAATAGTTTAAAATAGGAAATTACATTTCAATCACCCTGTGTGTATATATATATATATATATATATATCACTAAAATTCTCATTAGGTTATTGTGTATGTATGTTTGTGTGTAACCCTAGCCTAGTATAATATCTATCTCTTAATGAAATTCTTTTTTGTATACATGAAACAGTAAACCAACAAAACAAGACTTCATAACAAGATTTTTATTAGCCTAATACACTTGATTTTGTTTTTAAAAAGAGAATAAAGCAATTTACAGCTGAATGATAATTGTGTGGGGTCTGCATTCACGCTGCATATCATTTTTTAATTGTCCAAATTCCGGATATAAAATATTCCAATGAAATGCTAATTCGAATTCTTTTACACTCCTTCCTAAATAGCATTAAAATATTGTGGGCACCATTGCAACAGATCATCTAATTAAGTTAATGTTCTATTTCCTTCTATTTACATTCTTTAGGCACTCTGAAATCTACTCTAGAGTGATAGTTTGAAAACTAGTGTAGCAAGTTCAATCCTCACTGGGTGCTGCACTGATATGGCCTTGATACTAGGTATTTACCCCACTACCCAGGCCATGGGTAAGATGTGACACAAGGTTGCAAATATGGACATTTCAGTGAGGATTGAAATTGCTTTTCAGTAATGGATCTGCAAGACTATCTTTCTAACTATTACACTATGATAGGATACCTCTCTTGGGAAAGGTATGGATCCAATTATTTTCCCACCAGCTTGGGATATGTATGGGGTGCAGCTCAGGGGCTACCAAGAGCCCTCTAGTCTTTGGCCCTTGATAAAAAATTATATATATATATACATATTATGATCTATACATTTAATGGCTTTTTGTTACTGCTGGTTTCAAAGCATTAGTTGCTTTTCATCAGACAAATCACCTTGGAAATGACATCCACATGAATATTTGTTATGGATAACATTGTGCTTTTCTCACTTTATTTGTCTGCGTGTCACCCCTCATGCATGCACAATGTTAAAAATAACACTTGGAAATTTTTTTTTTCTTTTAAGATGGAAAATTTTGTGTCATTGTTTTTCTAGTCCAAGAGTTTAATAAGTATTTTTTTTCTGTGTGGACAATTTCTGAATATTTCCAATTTAGCATTTAGGTATTTGCACAATAAAGCTAATCCTTGTAGGATTCAGAATTTTTTTGTAGAGCAGAGTGCACATCTCTTGGATCTATTGATTTATGATCTGGGTTGGTCTAAAATCTTCCACTATATTATATGGGGTTCCTTGGTCATATATATATATATATATAGAACAGAAGATTTGTTTATTTTTCAGATTTAATGGGGTTCCTTTTGAATTAATTTGAAATTATCCCTTTAGTAAGACAATGATTATGATGATGGTTTACTGTATTCTGCTGCTGTAGTAGTTTGTAACATCCTACATTTGGTCCTTCTTCATTTGAAGCTATTCTGTCCTTTGCTTTGTGACGGTTTTTAGCTTTCTCAGTCACTTGCCAGATCTTTGAGCTCCCAGTTTTGCATTTGGTTGTTTTGGAGGTCAGCTTACAGTTTACCAAGCAACTTTCATGCAGTGGTGGGCCCTTTGTACCCAGTAATAGTTTGACCCTTTATTACAGCAAATTACAGGGATTTAGTTAAAGTGGGCCTTTTAAATAGAATGGAGTATTTTTATTTATTTTCATTTTTTTATAGAAAGTATATGTGTGGAGGGGAAACATACATCATGAAGAGGGCTCCTAATTTTATTAGCCCAGGGTCTTCTTCAGTTTTATATTCCAGGTATTTAGTTAGTGAGTCTTTTAAATTGGATAGGGTCCTTTTTTTATAGAAAGTGTGTGTGTGTGGCGGGGGGGGGTGGCATGCATCATGAAGGGGTCCCTAATTTTATTAGCCCATGGGCCTCTTCAGGCCTAAATCCACCCCTGATTATAAACATAGCACCAAAGAGGAGAACAATAATTTGAGTACATTAGTGTATGATAATAATCCTGATGAATTCCTCATCTGGAAATTCAGACGTATTATCTCGCTTTGACAGAAGGCTTCTCTTCACTTTTCACAAAAAATAAAAATAGTTTCTTTCTTAGATTAGAAAGCTTTTTTTTTTTTTTTTTGTTTTGTTTTTTTGTTTTATTACTTTCCTTTTTTTTTCTCAAAACTGTTAAGAAAATGTTTCAGTTATTGTGTCTCTACAGAGAAACAATTGTGTTGCATTGCCGTTTGTTCTAATGAAATTTGTCAAATTCTTCACTTTATCAAACGAGGGAAAATGAACTGAATTCTTTGGTATTTTTTTTTTTCTTAAATCCTCTTGTTTGCTGCCATGCAGAATCATTGAATGTTTTCAGAAGAAAGAAGAAAAAAAGATGTCACTTTTCTTAACTAATTGATAACACTGTTTTGTAGTTGTTTTGTTTTAATTTGTTTGTTTTTGTGTGCATGAAAACACAAATGGCTCTTTAGATTTTAAGTTGTTTTTTTGTTGTTTCCAAAGTGATATCTGTAAGTTTCTAAGTTAAAACTTCAATTAGAGTGGTTCATCTGGTAAAAGCTGGTTGATTGTTTTGTTTTATGGCGTATCAACCCTTTTTGGGTCATTTAATACTGAATTAAGTCATTTAGATATCAAATTGCTTATAGTACTATCTGTTGCTTAAATGGTCTCCCAATTAAGTATTGAACAGGTTCATAGCTTCTTAACTGACTAGATTGGTTGTTTGGTTGTGTAGCAATTGTCTTCCCTTGTTGGGATGAGGTTGATATTAGAAAAAGGTTATCTTCCCTTGCTGCCTGGGTTTGCCACTAGAGGGTGTCACAACCATGGCTATCTAAACAGCCTGTGAAAAACTTTTTCTGTTCTGGGATTTCCAGGCATGTACTAGTTGTGTCAATGTCGGTTTATAGAAGGCTTATACAAGTGCATCCAATGGCCTCTATTATACTATCCCCGTAGAGGTGTCTGGCTCTCCTGCCATTATAGCCATGACCATGCGTGCTTAATAACACTCTCATGCCTTCATGGAGAGACCCTTACCATGTGGCTCTTGTATGAATTAAGTGATAACCTTTTGAGGTAACTTTCATCTTTTCATTTAACTAAGAACTCTTTCTTCTTTCTTTTGGACTTTCCTTCTAGCTGTTTTGTATTTGTATTGTAGTTAAATGTAGTGCAGACAATAAAGTCTGTATTTTATTATGTACCTCTTTGTTGGGAGTTGTTATCCACATTCACCCACATTAGGAAGCTTTTCTGAAGCTGTTTTAACTACTGAATCCAAAACTACATTTATTCTAATAATTGTTTTATGACATATCAACCCTTTTCGAGTCATTTAACATTCAGATTGTTTACAGTACCTGCTGTTGCTTAAATGGCCATGCATCTAAGTATTGAAAAGTTTCATCTGATAAAGGCATCAGCTATTTGACATTATGGGAATTATACAAGGATGCAACATTCTGTCTTGGATAAATCCTAGAAACGGCATCTTACAAAACAGCAGTTGTATGGCTACTAGATTATGGGAATTATACAAGAATCTCATGTGCTGTTTTGAACAAATATCTCCTCTACAGCATATCAACAAATGCATATGTGAAGTCTGAACTGCTATTGACTGGTTAATAAACATATATGGAAATTCTTCAAAGCTGTAACCGAGTAACTACTATTGTATGGTTGTACTACTTGGACTTTAACAAAACCCTTGACTACACAAGGATGCTGTATGCTGTTTTGAACAAATCTTGAAAAGAACACCCTACAGATAACTAATTGATAACACTGTTTTGATTTGTAGTTATTTTTTGTTTGTTTTTTTGTGTGTGTGAACACCAATGGTTCTTTAGATTTTAATCCCCCCCCCCCCCCGATATCAGTAAGTTTCTTAGTTAAACCTTAGATCAGATTCGTTCATCTGATGAAGGCATCAGCTATTTAACATATTATAACATCCACATGGTGCTAGGTGTTGTTTTTGAATAAATCCTGAAAGCAGTACCCTACAAAAAATCAGTTGTAAGGCCACTCACCTCTTATCTCACAAACCATCCAAGTATGATATGTTGGGCAATCCTGGAGAAGTAAGAACAAACTCATAAGCAATGTTCTCTGGACTTCTACACATGGATAAAAAGAAAAATCTGCAAAAAATGCTAGATGGTAACTGCATAAGAATGCTGTATACTGTCTTGAACAAATCTTAGAATCAGTATCCTACACAACAGCAACTATGCGGCCACTTACCTCCCATCCAATTAAGATGAGCAAGACATGTTGGGCATTGCTGGTGAAGTAAGGACAAAGCAATGTTTTCCTATGAACTCTTACCTCTTACACATGGACACAGTAATGTTGGCTGAGTAGCAAAGATTTACATTCATCAGCTCTGTGCAGACACTGTATGCCACCTAGAGGACCTACCAAAAGCATTGGCCAAAGGGGTTGAATGAAAAGAGTCAAGATAATCTGTACTATCAGCATTTGTTGATTTGCATATAAGTTTAATACCAACAAATTAATCTGCTTTCAGATCTCAACAGTAATCTTAAAACTTCCATTGTTATTAAAGGGGGAATGTGACATTGTAGTAAGTGACTTTGAACTCCATTCACACTATGACACTCACTTTTGGACAAATACCCTTGGGAAAGGTATGAAGCCCCCATCATTTCTTTAGTCAAGATGGAGGTAACTTCTCAAAGCATACCCACAAATAAATGGACAATATATATGGACAATAAAGCAAGTTATAAAGGATAGCTTTGGCATTAGATAATCTATGATTGTTTTTATATGATTGATAAAATAATCCAGCATAGAATATTTAAAAAATGACAGAATTATTTATCTAAGAATCAGCACTTCTGCATAAGATCAGTGTTGTTCCTTAAACCTTGTGTTTGCTGGATCAATATAGTAGTTATTTACTAAGCTTAGGTGTGGCACAAGGCTACAAATATGGGGCAACAAATGAGAATCAAACTCACTAACAACAGTTTGCTAATACAGCTTGCTAGCCATTACACCAAGTGAGGTTCCCTAAGATTATGTGTATGTAATGTAGTTGTAGGACAAGGCTGCAAATTTGGGGAACCCAGTGAGAATCAAACTCTTATAAAATGGTTTGCTCATCCATGTTATGTGCAATCTGTAAAGCTTGTTACATATACTTGCACACACTCACTGTATTTTGTGTTTATACTATAAAATTGCTAAGGTGCTTGTGGTGTAATGGTATTCGTTCTAGGAAATGGACTCGTTGACCCAAATCCAAGACTAGACTATTTCCATTTCACATAGCAGTAATACCCTTGGAAAAGATTTATATCAAACTATTCTCCCTCCAGTCATTGGTAAATAGTAGGGCAAACTGTGCACTTTAACTTTGGTATGGCAACTGGCATAGGAGATGGAAAATGCCAGTTGCCATAGGAGAAGGAAAAACTCTGAATTCAATCCTGTTGAACTCTGCTTAAAAATAGATCTTGTGTCACATGTTTGTGTGGATGAGTAAATCAAATAAATCCAATAATAAAACCCTATGTAAATCTATATTGTATCTTGTGTTGATACTGTAAAATTGCAGAGGCACTCATGGTGTAATGGTCATCAACATAGGAATTGGACTTGGCAAACCAAGTTCAAATACTAGATGTGGCTATTTGCATTTCATATAGCACTAATATGTTTGGAAAAGGTATGAAAAAAAACAATTATTCTTGCTAAAACTATGGGCAAATTGTAAGACAGAATGGGTTCTTTAACCTTGGTATGGCAACCAATCTTAGAGAATAAAAACCTCTGAATTTAAATCTGTTCAACTCTGCTTAAAAAAATGATTTTGTATCACATCTCGTGCGGAGGGGTTAGGTAAAATACATCCTGTAAAATTGGCATATCTATTTTTAGCAGAAATTTTATGAACTGAAAATGACAAAGAAACAAATTCCCTATGGAAAGCAACTCCATTATTTCTCCAATTTCTTGGCCAAATTGCAAATAGAAAAAAAAATGGGCAGTTTGGGGTTTTTTTTTCTCCCAAAAATTCAATTATGGTCACTAAAAGTGGAAAGCTTTTCACATTGGCAATCATGATTTATAAATGGCTTCATTTTTTTTTTTTTAAATTAACTGTTTAGAACTTTATCCAATGGTGTTTTTGCCTTTTTTTCCCCCTATTACTAATGTTAAGTTTTTTTTTATCTGGTCTTTGGTTAGAAACTTTTCTTTTTTTTAGTTAAATAGCCACTTGAGTTAAGACTTTTAAAACTCCTTATTTCTCACAATTTTACTCGGGCAGAAATTCATATTTTTTCATTACTCTTTCTACAAGATATGATGTAAAAAAAATTTTCTTTCTAGAACCTAATGAAACTCTAATTTTTCCCAAATAATATTCTCATGTTTCTGTAACAAATGATTACATAAATTCTGAATAAAACCCTAAATATAAACAAATAAAGCTTAAATCAGACCATCAGTATTCTTAACTCAAAAGATTGATGGTACCTATAATCTATTGGTTGGTCGAATGTCAAATCTTGAGTTCTTTTATGTCAAAGATGTTTTATTTATTCTTGTTAGACAAATGAGTTTAAAAGAATACCTCTCTATTGAACGAATAGATGAGACCGTAATAATAGTGGTGTGTAAGAGTCATGGAGATCTGTCCTATTGGCATGACTTGAAGATGATCACAGCAAGAGGAAAAACAAGAGGTGCCCTTCAGTGATATATATTCATTTACAGAATATACATACATTATTATCTATCTAAGAGGGGGATGTAAGAATAGAGAATAAGGTTTAGTGAGTAAGCTACCCTTTTATTTTGGATGAGTCCAAAATAAATATCCATGTAGGTAAGAACAGGTCAGCCCTACTTCACTTGACAACACTTTCTCCCTTTTTAGGAGATAACCCGTCACTCTTTTTTTACAAAATATTGTTTTTGTTTTGTTCTAAGAACTCTGCTTGATTTATTTGACTTTTTCTGAGTCCTCTTCTTCCAAATCTCCATGGCAATAAGTGAAGGAGGTGGGAACTTTAAAAGTGTTGTATAATAAATCCAGAGATAGCAATTTCTTTTCTGCTGATTCTACATTGACAATTTTTAATCAATGTTGATTTAAATGTAGGTAAATATTTTACCCCTCCATATCGCTGCAGGGTCATGTAAACTTGGTAGTGTCAGAGCTATGTTGTTGGGAACTCAAGTTCATGGTAGGGTTACCCACGGTGAACAGATCGGGCACCCAGTGGTATTAGGGACTCTGGTGAAAATCCAAATGGCATCATCATCATCAGTATGTTCATTATTTTTAACATCATGCACACATGATGGGAGACATGTGGATGAAAAAAGCAAGAACAATTCAATACTGTGCATAACAGATATTCATTTGGATGTCATTTCAAGGTTATTTGTCTGATGAGAAGCATCTAATGCTTTGAAACCAGCAGTAACAAAAAGCCATTTAATATATAGATTGTAATAAAATGTGTGTGTGTGTGTATGTATATATATATATATATATATATATATATATATTCTGTAAGTTTGTTTGAACAACAACTGAGCACACATCCTCTTTTAAAGGAAAATTGGTAGAGACCAGTAAAGACCCAAAGTTCAATAAAACCCACGCCCTATTTTTGTCCAAGATGAGGGTTAAAAACAGTTTACCCATCATTTTCCATAAGAAAAGCTAAATAAAAATATAAGTGTATAAATCAATGATATTTTAAAAAGATAAATTCAAAGAATGATTAAAAAATATATCAATAAATCTATAAAACACAATAAAAAGCAAATAAAAGACAATACAAACCAGAATAAAAATAACAATAAACAACTTAAAAACATATGTAAATATATAAAGAATAAAATATAATAAAACAAAAATATAGAAAAATAATTTTTATTAATAGAAATGTAGATAAGAGATTTATTTTCAACTTTTTAAATCCTGGACAAGAATGGGTAGTTCTGCTAGTCCTTCATAAAAATTTCAAATTATTAGAACTTTTCCCAGTTCAATTCAGGATTCAGCCTGATGAGTAATAGGCCTTACCAAACTTGACCCACAATGTATTGGCATAGTCTATATTGTCCTACTAATCTGCCTTAGTATTTTAGTACCCATAGCCTAGCAGGAAAAGGAATAGACTAATGCCATTTCCAAATACAAAATAAATGCAAAAAGCCTTGAACAGAATTTGAACACTTTTTGCTGATTCCATATTCCATACTGTTAACCATTACACTATTCGTACACCCATCTATGAGTTCAACACATACCCTGCTACTCCATTTTATTTCTCATAAAAAATCTCACTTGTGATTCTATTCTCTGTGATCTTGTACAATATGTCAATTTCAAAATGCAATCTGTTTTTACTCTTCACCCCCCCACACACACACACACCGACCAAACATAAAAGTCAGAAATTCAATCATAAGTTTTGTCTCTGATACAATGAGTAAATGGTTTTTGTTTTTGTTTTAATATTCTTAATCTAATAAAGAACCATTGTCTCATTATGGAACATTTACAGAATAAATTTTACTGCAGCCTACTGCAGTAAAATTTATTCTGCAAAATTTGTTTAAATTTTGCAAGGAACTTGTAAAGTGACAGATAAAATTGCTTGAAAAGTTTGTTTTTTTGTTTTTTTTTAATTATTTCTTTTCATTCATCTTGTAATTTTTCTCCTCAAAATCTCTTAAGCCAATACTAGAATTATTTGAAGGTTACATTTTTAACTTTCTCCTCACATCTCTTTTCATTTGGCATCTTTTCTTTCTACCAATTAACAGACTTCCATTAATGTGTCCTTAGTTTAAGATTCATACTTATTATTTGTAAAAAGTTCCATCCCATTTATAAGACAATAATGGCATCTCAAATATGTACATAACCATTTTTGTAAATGTTCCATAATGAAACAATGGTTCTTTATTAGATTAAGAATATTTTTACATTTAGAAAGCAATTGTTTATCATATATATATGTCCATGTAGGGCTGGTGTGTCCATGTGTAGGAGTTCATAGGAGAATATGAGTTTGTCCCTGCATCCCTAGCAGTACTCTGCATGTCTTGCTTGTTTTACTTGAATGGTTTGTTAGATGGTTGTTAAATAGCCGTACAGTTGCTGTTTTGTGGAGTGTTCTGCTTCCAGGATTCATTCAAAACAACCCACACGATCCTTATAGAGTTCCTAACTAGCTGAAACAGTTTGTTTTTTGTTTTTTGGGGGTTTTTTTTTTCAAAAGGTATAAAATTTAATACTTCCTCAAAAATTATGTTATAGATGAGTTTTTTAAAAGTTTTAAACACTTCTTCTGTTTGAAGGTTTTTGGCCTATTAAAAGGCAATACAGAGAATAAACTTGTAAAAAAGGAGTGTATTTCCATTTAACTTATTAATGATTGGTATCAAGTCCTGACCCAATAAAGATTGCTTAATCCTGTTCAGAATTAAATCCAGAATTAGCAAGATACTTCTTGCAAGAAAGGAGCATCATATTAAATGACCCACATTAGTCACACTTTTTTAAATAGTAATTGGAAGATTCATTTCTCCCAGAATGCAACATTCATTGCTTTTTATAATCTATAAATTCCAACTATCTCCCATATTTATTTCTTCTTGTCATTCTCAACTGGCAAAACAAAGTTTCCTTGTACCTTTTTATTTATCCATGAAATTTGTTTATCCAAAAGCCAAGTTGTCAGAAATGCTTGACAATTCTAATGATACAGATGTTACTGAAGTTAATGTCCATATTAAATGGTAATACAGAGGATGAACACACAAATGATTACCATGACATGCAACATGCCACTTTGACTCTTACTTAGGCTAGAGGGTCGGTCTATGTTATGACGAGCCCCAACCCTTTTTATCATATATGTGCTAAAAGGCGGTGGCCGAGGGTCTTAGTATCCTGGGTATGATGTTAAACTTTATCTGAGGGTGAAGTTCCAATTCTAGGGCTCTGGGGAATGTGGAGTACCCCTTCCTCACCATTACTCCTAGTTTAACTCTGACCAGGAGTGGTAGTACCTGTTAGAGTCCCATCTATAGGTTAAATAGAAAAAATGAGTTTAAAATGTGTTTAAAAAATTGAGTATACATAATGAATAAATCAAACAAAACATCTTTGGCATGAAATAACCCAATAAGGGTTGGCATGCCATAAAATCCAACGATAAGTATCAAGTCCTAAGTCAAATATCATTCACCTCAGTTCAGTATTAAATCCAGAAAGATGCTATTTCCTATATCAAATTAAATGATCTACATGAGTCAGACTTTTTTCATGGTAATTAGAAGATTCCTTTTACCCAGAATTCAATATTGATGACACTTTAATTCTGATAGGAAGTTGTTTATTGCTTATAGCCAAAAGATTATCCAACAAATTCTTTAATGATAAAATTGTTTTATTCCTTTGCAATAGAGAATTATTTAAATAATTTATGATACATGTTCAATAAAGGGCAACCCATATAGTATGTAATGGTTAGCAAACCAGACGAGCAAGATTTCGAGACTTATCTAGTTTTATCATCTATAGTTATTTACTAAGCTTAGCTTAGATGTGGCACAAGGCCAGAAGTATGGATCACCCAGTGAGAATCGAACTCACCCACAATGGTTTGCAAATCATTACACCACATGAGATGCCCAAGTTTTATCATCTATATATCAATACCTTAGTACCTACCTACGTGTGTCATGCCCTGTCATCATCTCAGATGAATAATGAACCATTCCATTTTGATTCATAAGATGAATAAATGTGTTCAAATGTTATTCCCTGTTATCACCTCAAATAAATAATGGACCATATCATTGTATTTGTGAGGAAAGAAAGGGAAGAAAAAGAACTGGCTACACATCAGAGGGAAAAAGAAAGCAAATATAAAAAGAAAAGAAGGTGAGAGATAGGAAGCAATTGCACTTATCATCTGTTTCAATGAAATAGAAAAAAAGAAAAAAAAAGGAATTTAGAAAAAATAAAGAAAAAAGAGTAAAAGAAAGAATTTTACTAGAAATTATTATACTTTTTACATATTGAACTATTTGCAATAGCTCTTGTGATAGTCAAATTATACTATGGTATATCTATGGTTCTCACTAGCTGAGTATTATAAACTGTTAATAATTTTGTCTGAGTTTTCCCCTAGTATAGCAATTTTTAAAAACTGAATCTGCACTGATGTTTTGGGGGTTTTTTTTTGCCAGAGGGTAGAAGTTTTTTTTCCATTTTCAAATAATGAAGAGTGTATCTTCCAAAATGGAGACTGAGTTTTGTTGTATGTTGAAATCTTCTTTTGTGAAGTTCATTACCAGAAAAAGAACAAGTGAAAACATTTTGTGAGGTTGAACTAATTTTCTCTCTACAATGAGAGGCAACAACAAGGGGAACAAGAAAGACAATTGAGAAAAAGAAGAAAAAAAAGATTGAAACAAACCTGTCTCAGATTCAACTGAAAACATCTCTCCAATACAAACTGCTAAAACTCGGATACATGTTCTCTCTTAAGATCTTAACCCACTTGCTTTTAATAATTGGGAACACACGACAAGCAGACAAATTAATTGACTAATTGATTTGCCTGTTGTTGTGAATCCTGTTTTGTTCTCATCATCTTTTTCTTCTTTTTCTTATAAATGTTTATATTTAAGTCTTTTTTTTTTTTTTTTTTTTTAATTTTCTAGTTTTCTTTTGATGAACATTTCAATGTTTATTGTAAAAGGAAAAATAAATATCTACTCAAAAAATTCTGGTATGCAAAATACAAGAGGATGTTGACTCTGTCTTTTTATACTTCTTTGGACATGGTACAGTATTGTCAGCCTTATTTTGACATGGGTTACATTTTCAGTTCAGGAATGGATTTATTTGAAAAGGTCTAATTGTAGTGGTGGTCAATTTAAAGGAGTTATAACATAATATTAAATAGTTTTATACTTCTTTTTTACTGATAAACTATTCTCTTGGCTGGATATGGTTGTTAAGTTCTATTTGGGATCAGAGTAGCTGGGTCTGTCTGTTTCGGTGAATCTGTTGTTGGGCTGGATGGCATTCTCTATATGGCTTAGAGTCTGGAAATTACTTTGGAATCTTTTGGGATATCTTGTCCTGTGCTGTTGATAGTTTTTAATAACAACACAAGACGTTCTTGTTTTTTCTCAGCTCATTTATCTTATCCCAAGTAAAAATGCCTTGGAGAACAGATACTCCTCTTGCATCTGTTCCCTTCAAAACTTCAGCCCAGAGTGACAACTCTCTCTCTCTCTCTCTCTCTCTCTCTCTCATGTCATTCCAAAAATTATACTAATTTTCCACTCTTATCTACAATTTTTGGTTTTTACACCTCATTATATGACATAATAAATGATTGTTTTGTGGGATCTAATGACATTCTAAGTTCTTAGTCTAAAAAGCTTCACCCTAAAAAAATAAAGACAAAAAGCCGGTGATAATCAACTCTGATTATTACAGATGTGGCCTATGCAGATGATCTGGCGCTTCTCACTGATATAACTGCACAGGTAGAATCACTGTTGCATAGCATTGGGAGAACGTTAAGAGGCATTAGCTTCTGTGAACTCGGATGAAACTAAGTTCATGTGTTTTAAACAAGATGAACACTAGATGGTAAATCTCTAAATTCAATAGACCCGTTTACATACCTCGGTAGCAATATCTCCTCTACAGAAAGTGATGTCAATGTGTATAGGAAAGCCATATGGACTGTTATAGACATATTATCCATCATAATGATGCTGATGATAATGAATAAATAATTTTCATCTGCTTCTCATGAACTTAAAACATTTTTTTAAGGAATAAATCTTGTTTTTATTCTAACATGCTGAAGTTTATTATTCATCCTCTACACATTGCAGATTGCTATACTCATCTTGGTTGCTATACTTATGTTTCCATCCCATGTTAGGGTCATAGATCAAAAAATGAGTTTAAGACCAGGTTCTTTAACTTTGGCTAGGCTACTAGTCTAGGAAAAGGAACACTGAATTCAAACCAGATTTATTCCACATAAAAAATTGACCTTCTGTCACATACTGCCTGTGACAAATATGCTAGGCCAATACAAACATGTGACAGGATGTACTGGGTTACATCATACCAGCAATAATGAATAATCTCTGACCTTTATCCAAATGAGTAATAATTTTAGGAAAGAAAACAAAATTAACTGTATGGGGAAGTGATTCTCTTAAGAGGATTAAACCTTTAGTCTATTTATTTGACTAATAAAAAATGAGTTGCATCAATTGACTATAATTCCAGATTTAATCCTATTATAGACTAAGAAGGCAGAAGATTGTTTTGATGTTTTTTTTTTTTTTTTTTTTTTTAATGAAATTCATTAATTGGTGTTTAACCCTTTTAGTGCAGCACATTTGGCAACAAATTTAATAATTGGAATGCACTTTTGATTATTAAATAAGAAAGCTTGAATTTCTCTTAACTTTTTAGATGAGACTTGATAATTGGTATCATTCAGATGGATTGTTCTCATCTTTATTGTTATATACACAATGTTTTGGCTGATGTGCTCTCCAGCCTTCTGCAGGTGTTTCTTGTCAAACTCTGGAATCTTCTCTTTGAACTGGGAGCCTTCATGTCATAATTCAAAGTTCAACAGAAACATTGTGTATATAATAATAAAGATGAAGACAATAGTCAGAATAATAGAAAGAAAACTTGTAAATAAAAGAAAGAAATCTTATTGGAGTTTCACAATGACAATACTTTAAAAAGTAAAGTTGGTGTAATGGCCTATTGTTGGTATCTGCCAGAATTGTGAGGGAATTTATCCCCTTATTGATAATGCTAGATCAGGAAGATTGTCTGCACTGAGAGGAAGCATCACATCTACTATCAGTTTCAAGTGCTTTACCATTTAGATTAGATTACCCAAGCTGTGCTACCCATGCGCTGTGTTGGTGGGGACTGATATTAAACATGAAACCCTGAAATTCCTAGGTGGATGCTCTAACAATGCAGCTATGCTGACACTACAATACACACCATTGGTGTTGGGGAGAGGTATATAACACAAGTGTCTTTATAAGTGAAATCTTTTTATTCACTGATTCTTCTAAAAACAACTGTTTATCATTGGCTATTCTGATTCTATACCAAACAAGATTCACCCCTCTGCTTCTCATCCACTGTACCCCATTGAATCAGAAGAAAGATTTCTTTGAGAATTCCATATTAAGTTGGATTATCTACAACAACTTTTTGATCTGGCAAATGATCTGGAAGAAATCTTTACCTAATATGATTCTTCATTTTTCCCTTCTCTAATATTCACGCTAAATATCAACATTACAATATCCAAACTAATTACAAGACTCTTCTATTTCTTGATACTTCCCTTTTGGCAGTGATTATATATACTGACTGTATCTTCTGCAGAGGGGTACGCCCCCCCCCCCAAAAAAAAGGGGGTGCCCAGGTTTTGACACTAAACTGCATGTGATTGTTCTAGAGAGTGTGGAGTATCACTTCATTACTATTTCTCCCAAGTCCACTCTAACCCTGAATCCTATTCTCTGTATTCAATAGAAATACTTGATGCCATATATAATACTTACTCGGTTTCTTCAGAACCCAGTGTCCCGTGGCTTCAGCCATTGGACCAGTAAAATACATAAGTGTAATCCCAGGGGGCCATCTTCACAGGCAACAAATCGCTGATTTAAAGGAGCAGGGCTGGGTTTATTGCTCAGTGCCTGAGGCACCTCAAAAGAGGAATGCCTAAGGATACATACACTTTTTAGTACTTGCCACACATGAGCTTTGGTTCGTGTGTGGCTCCTAATGTTAATCAATCTTTGTGTTCAACCAATATGGTGGGATGTCAGTAACTATTTGATGCCATATAACTGTGAATTCTATTTAGAAAAGTTACTTGAAGCTATAATTGTTTAACAATGATTATTAGTTACTTGAAACCTGTGCAAACAAATGACTATCATTAAGTATGTGAGGCACCCAGTGAGAATCAAAGATCTTGTATGTAAGGCAGGTTTTCAGCTAGTAATAATGATATAATGCAGTCCTAGATATTGTTTTAGATGTGTACATAAAATGAGTAAAATACAAATACCCTACAATAGAAGTGCTACTCTCACTAGAGAACTGTTAGACTTTTCTTCAATATTGGCTGAATGGGTAACATTCATTGGATTCATTTTCTCCTTTTAGCCTAAAATGTTTGAATGTTCAAAGCATCAAGTCACAACCAATAAATCACTGTCGACTGAAATACAATTTCCTCTTGGAACTTTTAGAATTGTCTAAATTTCTAAGATAACGGATTACTCAACTTTGAAGATTTTCATCTTCATGGATTTTATCACGTTTTCACACTCACCAATTTTCAAGATCTTCAGTCTGGATTTGATAAGTTGTTTTTTTTTAATTTTTTTTTTATTAATCTTGCTAATTGATGCTGATTTTTTAAAAGTTTCAAATAAATGGTCTTCCTGTCTTGCTCAGTCGGTAGAAAATTTGTCTTTGATCAGAACTTCAAGCTTTTTTAAATGACCCAATAGAGATTGATATGCCGTAAAACCTACAACAACCATTGGTGTGTGTGTGTGTGTGTGTGTGTATTATTATTATTATTATTATTATTATTATTATTATTATTAAATGTTCTTGTATAGATAAATGCATTTATTTTGTCTTTCCTTCCGTCCTGTTCAGTGTAGTTTAAATTAAAAAAATGTAACTTCACTTAAAAGTTGAAGAAAAACAAAATTTTTCTAATAAAGATCAGAATATAAGAATAATTAGAAAGATCATAAAAATTTGCTGAAAATAAAATCATCATCATCATCATCACCACCAGGTCGCTCTAGCTGCACGAATATCCACCTCTCTTTCTCCAGCCGTCCTTTGAGGTCTTCTGCACATGCAGCATCCAGAATCCGCACAGGCGATTGATACGGGTTTTTGCTGGTCGGCAGTTAGATGGGAGCTACTCAAGAATATTGAATGCTGTCTTGAACAAATTTTTGATGCAACACCCCACAAGAACAGCTATGTCGCCACTTGACCCCTCACACATAAATCATCAGTCAGACGAACAAGACATGCTGGGCACTGCTTGGGATGTAAGGAAGAACCCATAAATGATATTCTCCTATGGACACTTACACATGGACACACCAGAGAAAATAAACTAGTTGAAATATGATAAAACATTACAGGTTACAAAATCGTCATAATAGAAAAGTTACTCGGTGGACCTGTTAAGGCAGTTGTCAATTTCAGCAAGTTGGGAACACCGGGGGAAAAGCGGCACTTAAAGGCCATTAGCGGCCAACGACGACCTTATTTCGACTTAATAACCTGACGAAGAGGAGTAGGTGGAAGGGGAGTGGGGAGGGAAGGTTGGCCCTCAAGAGTGCCTGAACATCAGGCGGATGAAGGTTGTAACAGATTTTGCAGAACTTAACACCACTCTCTAACAAATATCACTCACCAGTAAAGAGAGAGGCGGGGGGGGGCACTTAAGTTTCTAGAAGATGAAAAGAATCAGCAGATAAAGGAAATGTAACATTGGTAATTGACAGAACAATGGATGAAGAAAAACTTGAGTCCATTATTTTGGGTGTTACAGATTGAAAGAAGAAAAGAAAACTACCTTGTCTACGGAGTGTAAAGGACAAAGACCATTTTACTTTCAAGGAGTATATATTTACCCAACCCGTCCGCCACGGGCAGCATGCGACACAAGGTCATTTTTTAAGTAGAATAAAACTGGTTTGAATTCAGTTTTCTTCTCCTTCTCACCGCGACAAGGCTAAAGAACCTTATCTACTTTACTATTTACCCATAGCTGAAGTATGAAGTTATTTCTTCTAATTTATTGATGCACGTAAAGTTAATAAAAATATTTCTACCAATTTAGTGTTCTGTGTATGATGCTAAACTGCATCTAATGGTGAGGTTTCGATTTTGGAACCTCACCATTAGATGCATTATACACAGAACACTAAATTGGTAGAAATATTTCATGAAAATTATTTCTATAATACATTAATACACATTGAGTTAATTAAAATTATTTCTACCAGTTTATCTATAAACATAAAGTTAATGAAAAATCTATTATTTCTACCAGTTTATAAAACCAAACCAAACCAAAATATTGACGTACAAATTTCGCTTAAAAATCATATATACAAAAGAAATCCAGCAAGATTGGCATTAAATAACCCACAAGGGTTGATATGCCCTTAAAATAAAATGACTAACCTAGCTTAAGTATTTGTTTACCAAACTCCACCGCACCAGTGGAATCCGACACCGGATCATTTTTTAAAGTGGAGTATAAATGGTTTAAATTCAGGTCTCCTTCTCTTAGGTCAGTTGCCGCAACAAAACTAAAAAAAAAAATACTACCCTACTATTTACCCATAGCTGGTAGGCGAACAGCTAGATTCATGCCTTACTCCAAGGACATTTGCACGAAAGTGAACTGCAAACAACCTCGTCCAGGGTTTGAACTCTGATCGCCGTGTCGATTTCCTACGACGGTAACCGTTAGGCCACGTTTGGCTTAAATACGTGAATTATACGTTTATTCCACGGCCCTACTTAATTAATTCGTTCCCCCTCTCTCTCTCTCGTGCCATTTCTCTCTCTCTCTCTCTCTCTCGTGCTCTTCTCTCTCTCTCTCTCTCTCTCTCTTTTTCTCTCTCTCTCTCTCTCTCTCTCTCTCTCTTTTTTTTCTCTCTCTCGTGCCATTTCTCTCTCTCTCTCTCTCTCTCTCTCTCTCGTGCCAATTTTTCCTCTCTCTCTCGTGCCTCTCTCTCTCTCTCTCTCTCGTGCCATTTTTTCCTCTCTCTCTCTCTCTCTCTCGTGCCATTTTTTCCTCTCCCTCTCGTGCCGTTTTATCTCTCCTCTCCTCCTCGTACCGTTTTGTTCTCTCTCCCTCTCCCTCCGTTTTTTTCTCTCTCCCCTCTCCCCTCGCACCGTTTTTTTCTCTCCTTCTCTACCCCCTCTCTCTCATAAACGGTTACTCCACCCCCTCTCTCCCTCTCCCTCTCCCTCCTCCCTCTCCCCTCGTACCTTTTCCCTTTCCCAAAATGATCCCTGAAAAGTTTTTGTTCTTTTCTTTCTGCTGTGACTGTTTTTTACAAAAAAAAAAAAAAAAAAAAAGAAACAACAAAACAAAAACAAAGAAAAAACTTACAAATATATTCCTTTTGCCTTCTCGTTCCCTCAGTATGTACTTCCTGAAAATTCTTTCTTTTTCTTGTCTCTACAATGTTGTAATCTGGCCCTTTTTGTATTTGTCAGTGTAGAAGAACCCCCCCCCCCATTGCAACAGAATATTCTAGAAAGACAACTTACTCCATATTTAAGCAAAAATATAAGAAAACATAAGAGATTCTCCTCCTCCTCTTCCTTCCCCTCCTTTTTAAAGAAATATGCATCATGCCATTAAAGATAGGAGGACTTTTGTTTTTACTTTTTCTCATCATTTTTTTCTTCTTTTCTTAATGTATTTTAAGTAACGAAATAGTCAAGTCATATAAAACCAACTGAATATTCTGAAAATTGAAAGAAAAGAAAAAAGAATCCCATTGCAAATTCGGCATCTTGAATCCATTCATAAAACTTTTTTTTGTGCTGATTTAAAGGAAAAATGTTTGTTGAACGCCCAACTATTCCCTTTACGATAGAATGAAATCTATTTGAATGCTATATACTTATCTTTTCAGGTAAGAAGACATTTCTTTTTACGACCTTGTTTATATATCCTTAAAGTATTGGACACAAGAGGAAATGTGTCAAAAAATAATGAGTCTGATTTTTATCCAGACATCTCTTTTCATCTTCATTTTCATTGATGGTAAATTTGTTCATAATAAAAAAAGAAATCTATAGAAAATCTTTCCTGGACATTTTCACTGAAACTTTTCAAGATGTCTACAGAATAAATTCAAATTTTAGAAAAGCGGAATATTTCTCTTGTGAACCCCTGCTCTTTTTTCTATTTTTTTTTTTCTGCGGAAAGAATCGGATTTCTGACAATTTTTAAAATGGATTTTAAGTTTTATGATGAATCATTTTAATATGTAATTTGAGATGTATAATCTCTTTTTATTCTCATTCAATATCCAAATATTTTTTAGATTCACTTGATGAATTATTTTGGTTGTGAACAGAAGAAAGCAAGAACTGTAACTGTTAAAAATTAGGATTTTTCTCTCTCTCTCTCTCTCTCTCTCTCTCCCCTCTCTCTCATATATGATATATACACACACACACGAGGGAGAGTAAAAAAAGTAATGACATTTTCTTTATTTCATGTGAATTTTTTTTTTACAAAACTAAGACCTACAATGAGACCCTAACGAGGCTCAGAGCAAGAATCCGACGAGTAAGACCCAACTTGCCAATTGACAATGTCCTCCTTCTGCATGACAGTGCTCGACCACACACAAGCATCAGGACAAGGGGTTGTACAACTTTACCGCATCCCCCATACTCACAAGATTTAGCGCCTTCAGACTATCATCTCTTCGGCTCCATGAAAGAAGGTTTGAGAGGCAAACATTATTCCAGGGACGAGGAAGTGAAATCTGTAGTGAAAAAGTAGCTCAAAGAACAGTTAACAGAATTTTATGGTGCAGGGATACATGGTCTCATTCGAAGGTGGAACATTGCTATTAAAAGAAAAAGTGACCATGGAGAAGTAGGGATGTGATCCACGGAGGACCAGCTTCATTTTGATGTATGATACATGTGTGGTAATTATACATGTGTTGGTAATTATACCTGTCCTAAACAAAATGGCATTACTTTTTTTACTCCCTCTTGTGTGTGTGTATATATATAATATGGGTGCTATATTTGTTTGTCGTTAATTATTATATTTTCGTTGTTTCCTTTGGACATACATACATACCAACTGCCCTTTATATATGTATAGATAGATTATAGACATGTTCCATATCTTTATTCTGGCAAACATTTTAGGTGTTGAACTTTTCCCCACCAATAATTGTGCACTTTCTCTGCAAATCCCTTTTCTCTAGTTGCATGGGAAACCTGTCACATGTGCATCTGGTGTGGCTTGTCATTATCTTGATTGTTATTATAGTCACATTTCAGCTGTTATACCCTTCGGCTTTCTTCCAGTTATAGTTGGTAACATTGACAGAATTTTGAACTGAACCCAAAATTCAATCTACAATCCAATTGATTGTTCTTATTCTGATGCTGCTGTCCGTGTTTGGGGGACATGAATTTCATGCCTGTTAATTTATCCTTGCTTATCAGTCTCTTCCACTAAAGCTGAGATTATGCACTACCCGATTCATGGATTGAACTCACAATTACAATGTAACTACATACACTTTAATCAGTGCTTTTACCCACTCAGCCAATGTCTTGCAAGAAACAGTCCATTTCAATCTATATGGTGTGTTTGAAGCAGGAAATATTAATAATCCACTGAAATAGAGAGTGAGACCTGTAATATTATTTAATGAGCAGGACCCATGGATATACCTCAGTATGATTTATTAAATTTGATATGTTTACTTAAGAGCTACTGAAAATAGTTCGATATGGAGGGGTTTAGAATATGCTATATCCTCTGCAGTCAAGTAAGACCCCTCACCCCCCCAAAAAAGGGGGTATTTTGGCTATGATATTAAACTGAATTTGATGGTGAGGCTCCAGTTCTAAAGAGTGTGAAGTCATCCTTTCAGTGCCATTACTCCCAGGTCCACTCTGACCCAGAGTGTTAGTATCTGTTAGGGTCCCATCTGTGCATCAAATAGATGTTTAGAAATTATTTGTTGTTAATAGGAGATTAAAAAAAATCTCTTATTAATTAATTAAATTGTCATACAGTGCTATATCTACATGTCCTGCTAGTACAACATAATACAAAAAGATTTGCTTTGTGTTTTTATTGCAACCTGGTTGGTTGTTACATAAGAGAAAATATCAGATGTGACATATTTCCAACCATTAGAAAGAAAGAAGTCTGATTTTATATTAGGGAAAATCGTTGTGGTACATTATATGTATGTAATTACCAATCCTGCTATACAAGCAGGATGTGACACAAGGTCAATTTTTTAGCCGAGTTTAACAGGTTTGAATTCAGTTTTCCTTCTCCTATACCACCTGCCATACCAAGGTTAAAGAGCCCATTCTGGAGGGAGAATAGTTGGATGCATACCATTCCCAAGGGTATTATTAGTACTATGTGAAATGCAAACAGCCGTACCCATTTCCTACGACGGTACCATTGCACCACAAACACCTTCTTTTTTTGTGATATATATATATATATATATATACTTCAAAAGCAACTTATGGTTACAATTAAGTCACAGTTAAAATATAATTTAATCAAAAGGGTGAGAGGAAAAAAAACTCCAGAATGATTCATTGACTCCCTAATTGTAACAAGTTGACGTTTGAGCCCTCTATCTACAAAGGCAATGATGATATGCATTAATAGCAACTTCCCCCTCTATCTATTTATCTCTCTCTCTCTCTCTCATATATATATATATATATATATATATATATATATATATATTCCCCTCTAAAGAATTTG
The DNA here is from genome assembly GCA_023376005.1 of Doryteuthis pealeii. Taxonomy (NCBI): domain Eukaryota; kingdom Metazoa; phylum Mollusca; class Cephalopoda; order Myopsida; family Loliginidae; genus Doryteuthis; species Doryteuthis pealeii. The sequence continues at coordinate 31,844,026 of CM042171.1, forward strand.
CCCTATGCACAATTTCATACAATATTTGCATTGTATTATTTTTTTTACAAAATTAAAACAAAAACAATCGGCATTTTTATTGTAATTTCTTTTGTCCTTGATTTTTTTTTTTTATTCATTTTTCTGTTGTTTTTTGTTGTTGTTTTTTTAGATCAGTTGGAATTAGGGAATTGACCCAAAATGTCTTTTTTGACAAAAGTTCATCATTTTAGCAAATGTCTTGATATTTGTATGATAAAATGCTGTTGATATGGAATTAGGTGTGAATATTATTTCCATGTTTGTATGAATCTTTTTTTCTTTTCTTTGTTATCTGATTGTATTTTGTCCATTCTTCTTCTTCTGAGTCATCTGCAGATGTGACTTGTTTATTTCATTTGTGTTAAAGTTGAACTTGCTGTCTTGTACGAATAATCACTTCATCTGGAGGATTCTATTACCACCCCCTCCGACACCCAACACCCTAATGCATTATGAATCACATGATGCCATGTTTCTTTCTGTTTTTTTTTTTTTCTTTTTTTGAGTTGATTTATCTTTCTAACAAATCTGAAATGTTGAAAGATAATCATCTTTCAACATTTTCATCTCTTTATTTCTCTTCTATCTCAGATTGAGTTGCAGTGTGCGTGTGTGAAGGATGGGGGGGGGGTCTGGGATTTAATTGATGTGCCCGTGGAGGGGGGTGTCCCAGATTAAGTTGATGTGGGAGGTGGGCTGTCATAGATTTAACAGAAATGTGTGTGTATATGATGAATGAAAATATAACTTTGTTTTAAAAAATGGTTAAAGATCTCTTCCCTACCCCCCCTACTCTGACAGAAGTCTTGTGTATGACGTTAAACTGCATCTAAAGAAGTTTCAATTCTGGAGCCATTACTCCTTGGTCCACTCTACCCCGGAGTGGTAGTACCTGTTAGGGTCCCATCTATCAGTTAAATAGAAAAATGTGTTTTAAAAATGTTAAAAAAATTAGTTTGAAATATAAATTTGAATACCATCAATAATGAATAAAACAAAATGTCTGTGGCATAAAATAACCAAACAAGGGTTGACATGTAAAATCCAACCAACCAACCAACAGAAGTCAAAATTAAGATTTAACAGGGGTGGAATGAATAATTAAAGAAATGAAACTTAACGTTCCTCTTGTTTTCTCTTTCTCACCTTTTAATATAAGTGTAAGTAGAGCATCTGCTTAGGAATCATAAGGTTCCAGGTTTGATACCGGTCCCTGCCAACTCAGCGCATGAGTAGCACAGCTTTGATAATCAGATTTGTGGTAAGCCATTTGGGAGCTGATAAATGTAGCCCTCCACCTCAGAGAAAACAATCTTCCTGGTCTAGCACTAGCTAAAAGGAGATAGACTCCCTCACCATTTGCTTGATACTGACAAGAGGCCACTCTTCAGACTTTACTTATATATGTGTATTTGTTTATATATATATATATATATATATATATATTATATGCACAATTATTAAAATGAAATGTTATTAATATAGGAGCTATGTATGTATGTATATATATATATATATATATATATATATATATATATATATATATATATATATATATATTAGTGAAAACAAGTTATGTATTAAGGGTAGCTTAGATTTTTCTCAAATACAAGGCACTCAGTGAGGAAGAATCTAACCAGTCAATAGTAATGACTTATGAGATTATTTTGCTAATCAATACATCATGACAAGACACCCAGTAAAAATTTATGCTCTGTTGGTGATGCTTAGAATATGCTGACTGTATCCTTTGCAGAGGAGGCGTAAGACCCCCCCCCAAAGAGGTGTCATGGGTATGACTCTAAAATGCATCTGAGAAGTGTGGAGTACCATGAATTCCAGGTTTACTCTCATCTGGAGTGGTAGTCTCATATACGGATCAAAAAGATCTGTTTAAAAATTATTTCTTTTTAATAGGACCATGTGCTTACCCTTAGAAACAAAAGGACAAACAAATGTTAATATGTGCAATGAAAGCAAATCCCTACCTTCTAAGCATGAAATAACCCTAGATGGTTTGACATGCCGTTAAAATCAATCAACACGCAAAAGTTTATTAGTTACACTTTAGAATTAGGAACTGGCTAAAATACTAGCAGGTGATGTCAAAATGACTTGATTTGGCATTAAATGACCCGCAAAGGGTTGATAGGTTGGTTGGTTGGTTTCCAGCATATCTCCTGGAAAAATTAAGGTAATCACTTAATGAATTTGTTTTTCTGTCATTGAAAAAAAAAGGGAAATATGTGTTGTTATACATCTACAGATTGGTTTGGTTTGTTTTACGGCATATCAACCTCAGTGGGTCATTTAATGCCGATAAAGTTTTGAAATAAATCAATTCTTAATGGATAATACAATTTTTTTTATAAATACATTTTTCTATTTAACCCATAGATGGGACCCTAACAGGTACTACCACTCCGGGTCAGTGGACCAGGGAGCAATGTGGATGAAGGGGTGCTCCACATTCCCCAAACCTCCAAAACTGGAACCTCACCATCAGATAGAGTTTAATGTCATTCCCAGGACATGAAGACCTCAGCCACCGCTTTCTAGCAACCCATATGATAAAAAGTGTTGGGGCTTGCTATAAAATCAATAGGGTTGGGGCAATAATATAGGTGCTACGGCTTGACATGACCAGCCGATTGATCAGAGGGGGCCTCTCCGACCACCCGTCTATGCCTAAGTAAGGTTCTAAGTGGAGTGTTGCAGGTCATGGACTGCTCATCCACCAAGACTCCATCCTTAAACATCACGGGTCGCCACCCACGGTCAACAGGTGGCCCCATTTGGGAGAGTCTTACCCCTCTGCAGAGGTGCAGTCGGTGCATTCTAATGCCCCAGCCGACAGGGCGGTACATCGACAGAGGCACGTGGTGTAATTGTTAGTCATAGGCAATGGACATGGCTACCTGAGTTCAAATCCTGGATGAGGCTGTTTGCATTTCCCATAGTGCTAATACCTCTGTGCAAGGTATGCATCCAACTACTCTCCTTCCAGTTAAATATTAGGCCAGACTGGGCTCTTTAACCTTGGCTAGGAGAAGGAAAACTCTGAATGCAAACTTGTAAAACTCTGCTTAAGAAATCGACCTTGTGTTACATCCTACTCATATGGAGGAGTTGGTAAATCTATATACATCTATATCTATATCTATACACACACATACACGTCTGCTTCTCAGACAAAACAAAGAAATCTAAGTATGGTTAAAAAATTAATAAAAATTCTTAAGTTTTCTTTGGTTGTTTAGTCAGGATAATATCTAAGCCATATAAATTGACCAGACAGTTTAAGATCAGATAATATCTTTCATATAATCTTACTGTAATATTGTTTGGTTCATATGATACTGCAGGTGACCAGGCATTGACCTAACTTTTGGTTCCAAGGTATAATGGCCCAGTCCACTCAATTTACCTGTAGGTGGAGAGAAAATAGTTATTCATTCCTTTCCCAGGGGTATGTGAAATGCAAACAGCTTCATTCAGGATTTGAACACTGGTCACATAGTTCATTTACTACAATACTAACCATTACACAATGTGTGCCACCTCCCAAAACTTAAGACTTAAGATTCAATTTTCTTCTGCAGCTTACTCCTTTCTTTTTTAATGATTGATTAGAATTTAGTTCTGATAAAGGTAGATTTTAATTGAAAAGTCCAATCTCAATGAAACTTTCAAAGAACATGAATCATTGTTTTTTTTAATCAAATATAAATTCACTGTGGAAAGGTCTTAAATTATTGGTGAGTAAGGACAAAAAAAAAACTGGGGTGCTAATGAATAAATTTGGTGTTTGAACTAATGGGAGTTATTTTTATTTTATTTTTTTGTAAATCTTGTCTAATTGGTTTTGGGGATTTGATGGATTTGATTGATTTGTTGAAGAACTGAGTACAAAATTTGGTAATATTTTTGGGGATTTTTGGAATGCTTTCTTCATGATATACAGTTAAGGGGATGATGGGTTTCTTTTATGAATAAAAGACAATCATTGGATTAAATCCCCACCTCTTTACATTTTCATTCAACTGCAAATTTTGTGGCGAATTGGATAGCAAGCTAGTCTCGCAGATCTATTACTATTAAAAAGTGAGTTCAATCCTCACTGGATGCTCTATAAGAAACAAAAAAATCCCCACATTAAAAAGACCTTGTCTTAATCCGGCCTGGTGGGAGGACAGGAAAATATGTCTTTTTTTTTTTTTCTCCAACTACAAATTTGCCACACAACCAGAACTTTATATATGAATACACTATCCATGATATTGAGCACTATTTACTTTAAATATAGCACACTATACTATCAATATTTATTTATATGTATAAGGTGTTCTCAATATCAGTGATAGAGCATATATATATATATATATGTGTGTGTGTGTGTGTGTGTGTGTGTGTATAATGTTAGGATGCTGTAGACAGTCAAGTGGTTGGTGAGTCAGTTTCTCACCTATGTGATCATCAGCCCATGGTCACATAAGTGAGAAACTGCCAGTCACCAAGTGCCATTGACTATCTATGCTGTCCTAACTTATATGGATGTATGTATGTGCATGTTGTTTTGTTTTGTTTTGTTTTCTGTTTAAAATAAAGAATTTCTGAATTAGTAAATAACTTTGTTCTCATCTCCAAGACTTTTCCATTCTTTACCAGCAATTCCCATTTGTTTTATTATTCCAATTTTCCTCACTCGTCTGTCAATCAAAGGCAGAAATTCTTGAATAGCAATTGTGATGAAATTTTGAATTTAGTCAGTTTATTCTTTTTCTATTAAAATATCAACAGTTGATTTTCTTCTTTTCCTCTTTTTTTTTTTTTTTTTTTTTTTTTTTTTTTCTTGTTCCCCTTCTGATTTTGAAATGTGATCTTTTTCAAATTAAAACTTCTATCCACAATGGCAGATTGGCAAATGACTAAAATATGAATTAAAATTCACAAAAGAGAAAAGTGGAATCAATGAAAAGGATTTTAACTTAATAGAAATTCAATGTGTGATTTTCTTTGAAAAGAATAAATGACAAGGGAGTGAATATTTTTGAAAGAATAAAACATTTTCATTTAAATCTTGCTTCACAGCTTCTCTTCCTTCCCATCACCAATGACATTCTGAGATGAGGATGACAATGTTTATATAAATGGTTTTGCTTTCTGATCCCTCATCCCTAGAGAATTTTGTCATTTTAGTGGGACTTTTTCTTTTCTTTATTCAATTTATTTTAGTACAAAATAAAAGGAAATAAATCCTAATGTATAAAATTAATTTTTTCTTTGTCTTCTCCCTCCCCCAACCCATTTCTTATTGAAGATGCTTATAAAAGATAACTTTGTTTAGTCATTTCTATTTAAGTTTCAAATTTGTCTATGGAATTCGCTTCTCTAATAATAAATGTGAATATCAGTGTGTCACATTTTTTTTTTTACTCCTCAAGACTGTAGCTCAATATGTCAGGATTTTGGACTGACTCTGTAAGCAAATTAAAAATATTCCAGGCCGAATAAACTATTAAGAAAAATTTGTTTGAAAAATAGTTAAAATTTGAGAAAATTCAATATGAACTTAATGACAAGACTATCTGACCACCCTGTGCAATGATTCCATAACTCTATGCATAAAATACCCCTAGAGAGGTTGATGTGCTGTTAAAATCAATCCTCTAAAATGTTTAATTTCTTTGTTATTCTAATCTGTCATGATAAATCCTACCAAATTGAAATCCTCCAATAAATAAACCTGAAATTCTTTAGGCTTTCATATTACAAGATGATCATCTCTAATAAATATCAATAACAGCCAATTCCTTTTAACTGCACACAAATGTCTTGGATAAAATTTATCTTAATACAAATATTTTTATTTTATTTTTTTGAAAATTTTAAAAAATAATTCAGAAATGATGTTTTGTATTGGCATTAAAGCAGTTTTTTTTTTTTTTGTGAGGTGGGAGGGGGGTGTTCAACAAACACTTTAGCTTTTTGCTTATATTTTCCCTAGATAATGGAATACCTACATGCATAGATTTGTTCTTATATTTCTACTTTCATTTAATTCACTGATTTGGCTAAATATAAATTGTACAGACACATTAGAATTGGAAGAATGGTACTTTTAGCGAAAACACTACAAGGAATGTTAACATGATAGAACTTCTAAAACTTGTGTTCTTGCACTCTCTCTTTCTCTTTCACACAAACTCTCCACCCTCTCTCTCTCTCAAATCCTCCCCTCTTCTTTCTCTCAAACCCTCCTCTCTCTCTCTCTCTCTCTCTCCACCCTGTCGGTTGGGGCATTAGAATACACCAACTGAAACTCTGCAGAGAGGTAAGACTTCCCCAATGGGGCCACCTGTTGGCCATGGGTGGTGACCCGTGATGCTTAAGGATGGAACCCTAGTGGCTGAGCAGTCCATGATATGCAACACTCCACTTTGGCCCTTACTTGGGCTAGACAAGTCAAGCCCTAGCACCTATATGATTGCCCCAACCCTATTGCCCTTATGGCAAGCCTCAACCCTTTTTATCATATGGGTACTAGAAGGTGGTGGCTGAGGGTCTTCATGTCCTGGGAATGATGTTAAACTTTATCTGATGGTGAAGTTCGGTCTGGGGAGTGTGGAGCACCCTTTCATCACCATTGCTCCCTGTACCACTCTTTCCCGGAGGGGTAGTACCTGTTAGGGTCCTATCTATGGGTTAAATAGGAAAATGTGTTTATAGATAAAATTGAGTATTAATTAAAAATTGATTTATATCAAACCCAAACCTCCCCTCCTCTCTCTCTCTCTCTCTCAACCCTCCTCTCTCTCTCTCTCTCTCTCTCTCTCTCTCTCTCTCTCTCTTTATATATATATTTCTCTCGCTTTCCCTCTCTCTCTTTTAACATTTGAGTGACTGTTAATGAAGATAAATGCTGATTGAATTAAAAAGATATCTTCTCTCCTGTAATGCAGTTGGTTTCAAACAAGTCAGTGAGAACCAAATAATGATTCTCTCTCTCTCTCTCTCTCTCTCTCTCTCTCAGAAGAGGAAGAGACAAATGACCATTATGGCCTTTTATTCCTAACATTGGCCTTTGACAATAGTGTTACTTTGGCCACTTGGCCTGCAGCTCTTGCATTTGAATCCGATGCTATCTGGCTAAGTCTCCAAGACTTTAGATGGAACTGCACTCTGGCACTAATAACATTAGGGAGACATGCGGAAGGAACCTGATGTAATTTCCTCAAAGAAGCTGTCGGATCAATGATACACTGGCGTTGGTAGACAAGCAATGTTGTGCCAGTAGGAAGATGAACTTGGCAGTTGTAAGTTCAAATCCAGAGAAAGGCAATTGGATATGACAAAGCAACAAATAAGAATACACTTCCATTCAAAATTTCTTGGAGTTTAACATATTCAATACACTTGGTAGTCTTGAGGGTGGGGCTTAGAATACACTGATTACATTCTCTATGGGAGAGTGGGGGTTAAGTCCCTCCCACCAAAAAAGTGGTGTCTGGGGCTATAAAACTAAACTGCATCTAATAGTGAGGCTCCAAATATGGAGAGTATGGAGTTTCCCTTTATTGCCATTACTCTCAGGTCCACTTCATGCCAGTGTGTTATTAATACCTGTTAGGGTCACTTCAATGAGTCAAATAGATCTGTTTGGGAATTATTTGTATTTGTAGGAATACTTGAAACCAAATAACTAAATTATATGTATTAATAACAATTATTTAAAGCTATAATTATTTTCTATGAATTATTAGTTACTTGAAACCATATAATGGTGTGCAAACAAATATTATTAAATGGATATAATTACTTGAAAGACTAAAACTATCAGATTGGATACAACTGTGTTTTTTGTATTAGATAAGAATAATTGATATAATAACTTTGTACGATACAGCTCTTAACTTTACACAAATATAAATGTAAAAATTCAATGAATGCAATTCCCTAATCTTGAGGCTTAAAATAACCCTAGATAGGTTGATATGCCAATAAAATTACTCAAATCAATTCACTTGCAAAATCTAGTGAGTCAATGATCTCAAATATGTTAAAGATTACAAATCTCTAATAGTAAATGCAAATGTCAGCATATCATTTTTTTTCAACTTTACTCCTAGAGACTGTAGTCCAACATAGCATACCATTTTGGAATCCGGTCAAGTTTGTGAGCCAGTTAAAAACATTCTGAGCTGAATCCAGACCCATACAATCCTGAAAATTTGGTTTTCCAAGTTTTTATTTCTGTGATTGTTTTTGGTAATTGTGTGTGTGTGTGTGTGTGTGTGTGTGTGTGTGTGTGTGTGTGTGTGTGTGTGGACTGATTTTTTTTATACAGTAACAGTAGTAGTATCTTATAAGATCTTTCTGAACATGAAATATATCAGGTTGAATAATAAAGGTGACTTAAAGCCAAACTTTTTTTTTTATTCTACCTCATTTTTCTGATGTAGGTATCATTGGGAAATAAGAAAGGTTTTGGTAAAGGGGCCAGGCTTTTAACCTGGACTATGTGGTCTATAATAGAATAACTCTCAGACTAAAATATTGGGCTTATGGCATATAGTAAAATAGGGCTCAGTCCAAAATATTGGGCTTAGAATGTCAAATTAAGTTTGTTTTTTTCCTGACTCCTCCATTTTTATGCTTTTTCCAGTAAGCTATCAATGTTATTTTTATTTTATTTATTCATTTATTTTTCATTTAGAGATGAATAGGAAAATGTTAAGAATCATAAGCAGGAAGCTTTCATTAAAAAGAAAAGAAAAAAAAGACCACGCTTTTGCTTGACAAAACAAAGGAATCAGCCAATTTCTGGAGTTGATTATTTTCAATGAAAATCCATTTCACAGCCACTTGTGAATTTTCTCTTTTCTGTTGGCATTTTTCAACCTTCAATTGCTGCAATTTTGTTTTGTTTTCCTTTCCACAAAAGTTTTAGGTTTTTGATTGTTTTCATTTCTTTCCACTTTATTAGAAAACTAGACAAGGATGAAATTAAATTTCCTCAACAAATAATGAATTAGGCTTACGTGAGAGTTAATTCCCTTTTTCTTTTTTCTTTTTCTTTGAAGCCAAAGAAATAAGATTCACTATTGAATCTCTTCTCTTCCTACAGAAGGCTTGTTATCCATTACAGAATTTCAGATACTAGCTATAGTTTATACTTAGATTTTCTGGACTGTTGTCCTTTTCTTTATTGTTATATACATAATGGCCTTCTTCAGGTGTTTCTTGTTGAACTTGGGAACCTTCTTGTCGAACATCGTCCATTAGACAATAACAATAAAGATAAGGACATTAGTCTGAAAAATCCAGATAATACAAATTCTCAAACTTCATTTCAAAAATTCAGACAAACTAGTTATAGTATGATTAACGAATAGTTGATATTTCCAGACAACATGTTTTTGTGTTCTCTACTTTTTTAGTTTGGAAAAAAAATTGATTTCCATATTGCCAGAAAGCAAAATTTTCAAAGAATTTTGACAAAACAATTCCAAAGGTTTTGTCATCTTTCTTCCAAATAAGATTGGCATGATCCTCATTTTATAACCAAAATATAAAAATGAACAGAGTATATTACAAACACTTGACAATATAGTTTGATTTTGTTGGTTGATGGATTTTAACGGCATATCAACCCATCTGAGGCTATTTTATGTCTAGAGGTTAGGGAATGATATACATTGTATGTTTATATTTACACTTTTATAGTTTTAATAATATATTAGCATCACCAGGGAATGCTGTTAAAATATTGTTCAATATTAGCTATGAATATGATATAAAATATTTTCATTTTAACAGCATTGTGTATTTTTATATCCTTTTTATATATATATATATATATATATATATATATAATGTATATGTATAATTTTGTTTCTCTGAAAAAGGACAGAATGTCATTTATGTTGACATTTTCAAATAGATCTTTCATATTATTTGTGATAAAAAATGTATTTTATGATGAGAGCGATGGCTCCATGTTCTATGAGGAAGTGTTTAACTGTGCAGGGTGTTTGATATGTTTCACACTGTGGTTGTTCTTGTGTGACCAATATATAATCAGGGTATAGTGATTTGTTCCTTTCTTAAGTCATAACTGGATATAAAATACTGCCATGTAAATATTCTTGCCAAGATCACACAAGTAAAACCAAATTCTCATTTTGACATTTTGATGGATTTACCCAAACAGGATATGACACAAGTTCAATTTTTAAGCAGAGTAAAACTGGTTTGAATACAATTTTTCTTAGACCAAGTTGCCTAAGGTTAGATAACCCAGTCTGCCTTATTATTTACCTATAGTGGAAGAGGGAGAATTGTCAGATTCATACCTTTCCTAAGGGTAAGTATTTATCCATCCTTGCTTGCCATGGGTAGGATATGTTATAAGTATGGGTCATCCAATGAGGATTGAACTCTTTATTAGGTAGTGATGGGATCTGTGAGACTAACTTGCTAACCATTACATTCCAATGAGATGATTGCTTATTTAAAGAAGTGTATACAACCAAGCAAATAAATGAGTAAAAAAAAAAAAAAAATGATATATATAATAGAAAGTGATAGTTATTTAATAGATTGTGTTGTTTAAGATGTCCATCTTGCTATTTATTAAGCTTTTCTTTAAGACATTATGAAACCTGATGAGGGGTGAGTGACTTTTTCATATAAACTCTGACTCTGGCAAATATACAATTATCTCTTTAAGGAAGAAAGCCAAAGATGTCTTCTTTTTTTGTGGGGATGAGTGGGTTATTAGCTCAGCAATCACAAACAGCATATTTAGTAAGAAAACTGCAGAAACTAAATGTCAAGACTTTCATTCTTCCTTTCACCTTTTAACCAAATAAATAAACTGATTATTTAAATGATTTTATTGATAACCTTTTCATGGAAGAATTTGATAAATTTTATGAAATATGATTAAGTTCAGGAAAACAAATGCTTCCCATAAACAATTTGGATGACATACAGAGTAATTCCCCTTTATCTTTATAATTGAAGGCATCTAGTGTAAATCTTATCGTCCAAAGAAATGGACATGGTGTAATGAGTTCAAATCTTAGACGAGGCTGTTTGCATTTCACATAACACTAATAACTTTGGGAAAGGTATACATTAAACTACCCTCGCTCCAGTTATTCTATTCATTTATTCTTGTTTTATAGAATAAGCAACACATGACAATAAATAAAAAGATATAAACTAACATAGAGTTCAACCATTATTATCGGAAAAAACGTTTATCTCGGTTTGACTAATGATATCAACTTACTCAAGTATATGGTAGGGTCCTGATGAGATCATATAGATCAAAACCATGGTAGACTCATAACTCTTTTCCACTATTACTATTGTTACCCTATGTTTATAATATATTGAGCAATCTTACATAAATTATTAATGTCACTGCAATGGAAAAGTTAAAGTGAAATTACTTACATATTTTGATCATGAGTAACAATAAAAATATCACAAAGGTTTTAATGAAAATCTATTCATGCATAAAGCAGTGTGACTTTTTCTAATATAAAGTCACATTGTGTTTTATGCTTTGGGTTCTTTTGTTTCTTATTTAAGTTATTTTATTTGATGTAAAAGAATAAATAATTGATAGGTAATATAACTGAAAACTGTATGATTCTATCATTTGGATAATTTTTTACCCAGGTTTTAAACCTACCTCAGTGTATGTGTGATGACAGAATTTACCTGATATGGGTTAAATCACCTTCGTAGGTGTATTTATGTGTGGATTTTCTAGAGTGTCTAAAATTGGTGCCCAGCCAGACTAGTGTGACAAGTTTGAATTCAGTTTTCCTTCTCCTAGACCGGTTGCCATACCAAGGTTAAAGAGCACTGTCTGCCCATCCAAATAAGACCAACAATACATGCTGAACAAGTAAGGATGAAGTGATGTTTATCCTGTGGACATCTACACATGGACACACCAGTGTATCCTGAACAGCACAAACCTACACTAATCAGCTTTGGTCAGAAGAGTTGCCAGGGGTGACAATAGATAATCACAAGGTGAGAGATGGTGATCCATGCTGTCAGCACAACCTGATAATATCCTATAGAATCAGTTTGGACCCTTTATACACATTTTTAGGTGTAACAATGAACAAATTAAAAATTATCAATAGATTTAAATTAAACATTGAATTTCTCTTTTTTTTTTCTTTGTTTTCTAGACCCTCATCTAACTTGCCTAATTTCTAGGGCAAGATCTGTCATACATTAAGAATTGGTAATACACCTTTTTTTCTTTTTTTTCTTTTTTTTTCTTTTTTTTTCTTTTTTTTTTTTTTTTTTTTTTTTTTTTTTTTTTTTTTTTTTTTTTTTCTTTTTTTTTTTTTTTTTTTTTTACAAAACCAAAAGAGTGATTTTCTTTCATTGTCATTAACAAAATGAATTTCTTAGTTGGGAATTTTATCCTGAATAAAGTGCAATTTCAATCACCAGAACATTGAAATTTCCTATCAATTTTTAATTAAAGCACAAAATTAATTTCATCATCACAAATTGGTAACATATAAAGATGGAATTTGCTTTGTTTTTTTTTTAAGTTCCAAAAGTTTAGATAACTTTTTCCAGAAAAAAATCCCAAACTTCATTAGCCCTGTCTGTTAACTTCAGGCTACATCAACTGCACCCGGTGGTGAGGTTCCAGTTCTGGAGCTCTGTAGAGTCCCTTCTTCCTTCCCATTACTCCCAGATACACTATGGCCTGTTAGTGCTTCTTCTATTGGTTTAATAAATCTGTTTGAAAATTATTAGCAAGGAATATTTGAACCTATAACTGTATCCAAAGTATTTATATCAGATAGTTATACTTGTTAAACCAAATAAACTTTTGTATAAATTAGTTGAAACTATAATTGTTTACAAATGATTATCAATATTTACTTTTAAGCATATAATTGCTTGATTTCAGCATTAAATAACCCAACAAGGGTTGACATGCTATTGTTATATAGCTACTTTAGATCGATTTATACCATTCTTTATCTTATTCTGTCAATCCTGTGTGGTATCATATTTCTTCTTACTTTATATAGATTGGTCTATGTTGTTCTAACTTCTTGGCTGTCTATCTTAAGATGTTTATGACTGAGATACCTTTGTTGTCGTTTGTTTTTAGTAACAACACAAGACATTATTTTAATGAATTCCCAATTTTTATTAAAGTATTGAATCTGGATCACTCAACCATGCATGTGTAAGAATCTAGCTAACTGAATGTGAAATATCATTGCATTCTTCTTATCCAATAGTCAACCAGAAACTATCTCCCACGTTTGCCTAGCAAACAGGAAAAAAAGGTCAACACCAGGATTAAGGGCCATCACTCACAAATCCTTGTCCTCTGTTAACGGTCATCCTGAAATTCAAATTTAATACATTAACCATGCATAATTAATAGGATACCCATCAATTCTGCAACGCTATAAAACCCACCAATTAAATCTTTGCGGACATCGAATAACTCTCATATTCTTCAACAGTAGTTTACTATAATATCTGTCCTCATCTTTATTGTGGTATGTAAAATCACAATGTTTCGGTGACTGTATCCTCCAATCTACCTCAGGTGTTTCCTGTATATCTGAGCATAGAATTGACCTAATCTGGGATACACAGGAAACACCTGTGGAAGGCCGGAGATACAGTAACCAAAACGTTTGATTTTACATACCACAATAAAGTTTTCATTTTTTTTTTTTTTTTAATTTTCCTCTGAAGAAGCATAACATTTCCTGGACAACTTATTTAAGATTTTGTTTAAATTTTTTTCTAAAGATAATTTATTTGTCACTGAGATCATTTTGTTTTCTATTAGCATCTGTTCATTGGGAGTCACTAACTATTGGGAATACTATTCACTTTATTTAGAAAGTATTTTATCATAAATATCAGGTCAGTGTTCATCCTTGAAGTGAAAGTCTTTGTTAATGTTTCTAAGAAATAAATTTGTACTTTTCATGTCCTGATTTGTAAAACAAATTTTTCTCAGTCATCCATAAAGAAAGTTGTCTTGACATTTAAGCTCATCTAATAGATCATTACGACTGTTCACAATTTGACTCTCACTTGGTACCTCACTTCCCACCCCTCATTTGTGGACGTCTGCCTGACTAAGCTTTGTATGTATTCATAAATGAAGGTTCCTGCATGCTGTTTTGAACAAATCCTCAAAGCAGCAGCCTACAAAAGAACTGTATGTCAATTTACCTACCATTTTACAAACCATCTAAGTAAGATGAACAAGTTACAGCTTGACACTGCTGGAGAAGCAAAAACAAAGTCTACTAAGTAACCCAGTACTACCTGTTTCATAGTCAGATCATTAGCGACTAAATCTCTAACTCCACAGATTTTGTCTGGTCAGGAGTGTGGCTAGACACCCATCAGAATGAAGAGTGAGACCTGTAAAAAAAGTGGAGGAAGCTCTTTACTCAATGGCCATCTAGTGGATTATTTCAAAAGTCCAACTCCTCCTCATCATCATAGCAGGGCCGTATAAACTTTGTTGTGTCAGAGCCATAATGTCAGGAACTTCAGTTCCTAGTAAGGTCACCCAAGGAGGACAGGTCTGGGACCCAGACGTATTAGGGCCACAACCTGGCCAAACGGGTGTCTCCATTGTCTTTTGGTGTACTTGTGACTGTTTAACAATTATTTGTATTTGATATTCTGAAGTCCTGCTGCACACTCACCCAGACAAAATAGTTTCCAATATTCATTGGTGGTTTTCCTTTTTATTTAAATGTCTGCAATCATATTTGACTAGAAATGTGGAAAAATTAATATTTTCTAAAATCAAGCCATTCCATCAACCATGTCTCTGTGTGTGTATTTGTTTTTTTGTTTTTTTAAATAACCTATTGACAGAATCCTCAAATTTTATATTTTTTCCAAAATTTTAAGTGTTTTTTGTTTTTAATTTTTTTTTTTTTTTGTTAATAACCCATTGAAAAAATTCTCTTATTTTTTTTTCCAAATTCTAATGCAATTGATGATTATGAAATTTGACCTTTGCTCCATTCTGTCTCGCAATCTGATTGACAGATGAAAAAAAAACCCAAAGAATTTGAACTTTTAATAAAAACTAATGAACAAGTCAATTGCAACAATACACTCTATGAATCTGTATTGGCATGAATGAAGAATACAGGAAAGAAGCTGACTGCTTTTGAATATTTATCGGATTTATTTTCTTTAGAATTTC
>CM042171.1:31864305-31909305 GCA_023376005.1 Doryteuthis pealeii
GGTTAATTTGCATATGGGTTTTAAGAAAACTGGGTTTAACAAATAATTACTTGGTGTTATTGATCTCTAATATTATTGTTTTATTTCATCATATTAAAATAATTGTAATCTTTTTATATGCATTCTTATTTAATTTTGTTAGTCTTTCTAATTTTATTATATAGTTCATTATGTTAAAACTTAAATATTTACACCTGGAGGGCACATATTCTTGCTAGTTTCATTAATGGTGTGTTTGTGTGTAATATATCTATACAATGTGGGGGGGGCAAGTGTGTAGACATACAAATTAACATTATTGGAACATTGTACAATATTCCTCTTGAATAATCTTGAGTATTAAAACAATTTAAATTTGCATTGTATGAATACTTTTGTTCACTCATTAAAATGGATAAATGGGATTTATTTCTATTAAATCAATTTTTTCTTTTGTTTTCTATACATGTTTAGTTATTATGCAGCTGTGTACAATTATATGAAAAGTATGTTTATTCATTAAATGGAAATACAATAAATTAAAAATTTTCCCCTCACTGTATTCATGTGTATTGCATTCAATGTGTTTGTGTGTGTATACATAGCCGTGTGTGAGTGTACATTGCCATGTGTGTATACACATATTCAATTTGTACACATACAAATTAAAATTTTGTATGTATACAAATATTTGTTTATGTAACCAATATCAAACACTTTTTATCTTTAAATATAGCAAATTGCGTTATGAATATATATATTTACCCAACCCTTCCCCATGAGTAGGATATAACTCGAGGTCAATTAAGTGGAGTAAGGCTGTCCCCCTTCTCATAGACTGATTGCCGATCCAAGACTAAAAAATCTGTCTGTTTTCTCTTGGATTAGAATTATATTGCTGCTTCCTCTTTATTTATAGCATACATCCACCTTATTTGTGGATGATAAAATCTAATTACTTCAAATAATATATTAATGACTTTAAAAAAATCTTAATTCTCTGTAATGGATTTACTCCAATACCTATTCCAATATATATTATTTTCTTTTCTCTCTTCATTTTAAATACTTTGCCATTATGACTGCAGAATTCATCTTGACTGAAGACTCATGGGAAATTTAAGATCTTTCTCACCTCCCCACCCCTCCATTCTATTTGTTAAACTTCATTTCTTATTTGTTGATTTTTCTTCCATGCATAACAGAATCATCCTGATTAAAACTGCTGTAATTGTAACCCAAAGCCAAACTTTTTAAGACTTTATTTTTCCAATGCTTGTATCATTGGGGAACAAGAAATTTTCTCTTAACTCTTACTGTGCTTTTAACCTAGACTACACACACACACACACACACACATATATATATTAAATTTAAATTCAAACTTTTTAAAGCCACTTTTATTTCCCACTGCCTCAAACTTTGTGATGGGAAATTCGATTTATCTTTTTTTTTTTTTGTTTTTTACTCCAATCAAAAACAAACCTTTTTAAGAATTAAATCTTAAGAAGAAAAAAATCAAAACTTTATACTTTAATTTTTTAAATAATTAAAATTAAAAACGTATCACTAATTTGTTTTATAATTAACCCTCCACAGACTATGGCTTTGACATGTGAAGGTTGTCTTTTGTTTATTGTCAGTTTGAAAACCACAAATCATTTCTAACAATTTTTAGTTGTAATTGAACAAACTCAGACACTTTGTATTTTATATAGTGATGCTGATTGCTTTTTTATTTAATGCATCTTGGGACACACATATTTGCTTTTATGGGTCCCAACTAAAGCAGCTAATTCCTACCTTAACCTATCCTGTGTAATTCATTTATGAGAAACTTTAAATGTATTTTGCGTCCTTTTAGATTTTTCTGTGTATTTGTGATATATATATATATATATATATATATATATATATATATATATATATATATATATATATATATATACTCATACATGCTTGTTTTGCCATATATATACCATCCAACCAACCAAAGTTTTTTTTTTCTTTTTAATTTAGTAAAAAGGAAAGCAACTATAATCTGAAGTCTCCCTCCTGCCCCTCCCCCCCATGTTTTGTATGGTGTTAATTTGCCAAATATTTCCCCCCTGTCAATCCCACTTGTTTTTATTGTTTGGATCCAGGTCAAAATGGCAATGGATCTTTCAACAATCCATTGAATCAATCTTAAGAGAGAATGTCAGTGGAATGAAAAGAAACTTTTTTCTTTTTTCATTCTTTTTTTTCCCCTTTCTCCTATAAGATATTCTGTTCTCTTCATCTCCAAGAATGGTACCACACTGGAATCATGTTCTTCAATAGAAATTGTCTAAGCAAGGAATCTTTTACACACAATGCATTCCAGATTGGTGTGTGCAGTGCACAAAGAGATTTCTACAATGTGTGTTTGAATGTATCTAGTAACCAGAACGTAATAAGTTAGTTCCACACCTTCTAAGCTTTTGAGTTCAGTTCTTTTCCTTCTAGAATGACTTAGAGTCAAGTCACGTTGAAAGCACCAGTTTCTGCTAGATCACCAAAGTTACTCAACAATGAGTCTGTTCAATATTTACATGGGTGACCATTTAAGCCATAACTGGTACTGTATGCAACCTGATATCAAAATGACTTGATTTTTGTATTACAGTAAAAGTTTCTAAGTCGTAAAACAAATCAACCTTTTAGACATGTGTACTGACTTACAAAATAAATAACTGAGTCACTTGTATTTACCCCTAGCTGGATGAGGGAAGAATGAATGGATTCATGGCTTCAAGGGTATTAAGAAAAATACTTCAAAAAACATGGTTTAGTCATAGGGGCTCTGCTCATGCAGCATCTCTTGTGCAGGAACAGCCTGCTGGAGCCCATCCCTCTCCAGGTCTGATTTGAATTCAAAGCTTTTTCTCCTAAACCATACCATAAGTTTGAGCCCAGTCTGACCTGTTTACTCACTGCTTGAAGGAGAATAGTTAGATTCATACCTTTCCCAAGGGTATTAGCATTATGTGAAATGAAAACAGCCTTGTTCAGGATTTGAACTTTGTTAGCTGAGTTTACCTCCTATGATGAATACAATTACACCATGAACATCTCCATTATGGTCAAGTCATGCTGAAAGCATTGGTTCCTGCTAGATCCCTAAAGTTAAGCAGCAATGAGCCTGTTCAATACTTAATTTGGTAACCACTTAAGCAACAGTATGTATTGTAAGCAATCAGGCCATTGTTTATTAAAAATGACTTGATTCATCATTAAATGATTTGAAAAGGGTTAATCTGCCCTAAAATAACCAATCAATGAGCACCTCCGAGTGTATGAAGTAAAATGTAGACAGCCTCAGCCAGGATTTGAACTCGTATCGTTGATTCCATTTCTTTATACTCATAACTGTTATACAAGCTTTGCCTACTGTTTGTCATAAAATAACCCTGAACAGGTTGATGTGCCATTTAGAATCGATCAACTGCCTCCCATACAGCAAATATGATGACCAATTTAATTTTCTATTTGGATTTTTTTGACTATTGTCCTCATTTTTGTTATACACAATGTTTCGGCTGATGTGCCCTCTGGCCTTCTTCAGGTGTTTCTTGTCAAACTCAGGAACCCTCTCTTCTAACTCAGGAACTTTTTTTTTCACCTCCACCCCCAACTTTCTTTACTCTAGGACCATTTAGGATTAATTGGAAAGTTATTTTAATACAATTCATTTTTACCTCCAACTTAAACATTGTATGATTTGAAAATGTAAGGATAATAAAGCCAACAAAATGTGAGTGATTTATGGAATGTTGATAACTCAGGATTTTTAGATAAATGTTTTACTTAAGGTCAATTTTATGAAAGAATTGTGAAAGGAATTTTTTTCTCATGTTTGTTTACTCTTTTTCTGACTGGTTATTTCAACAAACAGGAAATTCACTTATTGAATGTTCTTTTTAAAGTTATGTGTGCATTCTGCTGAAGTGCATACATACCTGCAGGGAAAATGGCATGGAATTCTAAACATCAAAGCAAAATGGCATGTATGATTTTATTTGTTTATTATTTATATATATATATATATATAAACAAACCTAAATGCACAAGGACTACACTATAACTTGCACTGCATCTTCCTTGCCCTCTCTTTGCAGCTCTCTTCTCAACTCTCTCTTCTCTCTTAACTCTCTCTCTCTCTCTCTCTCTCTTCTTTTCTTAATTCTTCTCTCTTCTCTCTCTCTCTCTCTCTCTCTCTCTCTTCTTTTCTTAATTCTCTCTCTTCTTCTCTCTCAACACCCTCTCTCTCTCTCTCTCTCTCTCTAAACACCCTTTCTCTCTCTCTAAACACCCTCTCTCTCTCTCTCTCTTCTCTACTACCCCCCCCCATCTCTCTCTCACTCTTTCTCCACTCTCTCTTCTGTGGAGTGCATTTCTTCAACTGGAGCACTTTACATCTCTTCCACCATGCAGGATCGAACATCCTTCCTGGAATTCCACACCTGCAGTGTAAAGCCAGAAATCAAAACTCGGTCATGCATTCACAACCTCCTTTTTAAAAAGAAAATTAAAATAAAAAAAATTGCCATGAAAATGTGTGGTGGGGGGTGTTGAATCTCATTGCATCAACTCTTGTCAACTCTTTTAATTGATCACCTCAACAAGAAGAAATCAACATTGGAAAAGATTCTTTCTGCTTTGGTTATTTTCAAAATCACGTTGAATATTTTTAATTTTCACTTAATTTTATTTAACAAAAGGCACATATATACATATTATCACTGCTTCTTTTATAGAAGAGCTTATAGACTCCTTGAAAATTTAAAAAAATTTCTCCTGATGATGACCTAAGGTTGAAACTACTTGAGACCAATATGCATGCATATGTAAGAATAGAGACGTTATCAACACTTGCTAACTGACATTTTTGGCTATGCGATTGTCAAACTCTGTTACCAAGCATCATTCACTTCATGCTTTCACTACCCTAACTTAGATATACATGCTCTATCAATGTTATTGAGCACTTTTTATTCATAAGTATAGCAAACTTATATATACTAGAAAAACTATCTGGTCCATGGTCGGACTAAAAGATTTCTAAAAAAAAACAGGACGTGAGTTAGAAAGGGAGAAAACATAAATATTTTATCAAATTTTTTAAAAAATCAATGAGAATTCATATATTACAATGTTTTTTTGTTTTTTTCTAGGAAAGGCTTTTTTTTTTTTTTTTTTTAACATTTAAAATATCTCTTATCATAATGGAGATTCGGTCTGTCTGTAACCAAAACTACATCACTGCTTACGTCACAGTACCCTCAGTAATTGCATAAGTTTATCAATGAGTATTTAATTTACAGTCAAAATCATTAATACATAGAATAAATGTTAGTTGTTAACAATGTTTTCTGAAAATCTGAGTTAGATTTGCCTCAAAACAGCCCATGTTATTAGTGCATTTAAAATCCTGCAATGTGTATTATGTATCCCTAAGAAATATGAGTTTACATATTATGTAAACCTTTATTTCTTAGGGATATATAATATGGTGTGATTAATTTGCATACTGGTTTTAACAAAACTGGGTTTAATGAATAATTACTTGGTGTTATGGATCTCTAATATTGTTTTATTCTCCAACATATTAAAAATAATCCTATGAATAATTTTATATAGAAAACAATTAAGATATAATTAAAATAAATGTAATCATTTTATTATATGCATCCTTTTTAATTTCTTTGGTCTTTCTATTTTAATTTATTTCATTACATCAAAACTTAAATATTTAAGTTCAGAAGGTGCATATTCTTGCAAGTTATTTAAAAAAAAATGTAATCCTAAACTTGTGTTTTAAAACTTAATACTATTTTTCTAAAAACTTTTTGTACATATGACAAAAACTTAAATTCAGTTCTTGTTTTGTTTTTCTTAATTGCATTAAAGAGATAAATATTCATTTAATTTTCCTTTTTTACCCTTAAAAAGTAACAATTAAAAGGAGCTGGCTGTAGAATATGCCTATTGCACCTCTGTTGAGGAGTAAGACCTCCTTCCAATTGGGTCACCTGTAACATATGGGTGGTGACCTGTGATGTTTATGAACGAAATCCTGGTGGTGAGCAGTCCATGACATGCAACACTCCCCTTTGACCATTACCTGGGCTAGACAGACAGTTGCAGAGGCTCGTCCAGTCAACCCCTAGTACCTATATCATTGTCCCCAAAATGTTTTAAAATAGAAATATACAAACAAATTTTTTTTCTATTCCCACCTTTGGTCTTTTGTCTTTTTATTCATATTGTTATTATTTTTGATTATATATAACACCATTGATATTTTGCGCCCCAAAAATAAGGATGGGGGTAAAGTTAAGTGACCTGAAAAAGATCAGAAAGTCTTTAAATAAAATCACTCCTGCATTATAAATTCATTCATTGGTAAATTGGCACTGGAAATTTCATTAAAATCGGATAATTCCCTGATTTTTGGTAATTTAAAAAAAATATATATATATATATATATATATATATATATATATATATATATATATATAAGTTAGATAAACTTTTGAAATGACATGCCAAGTGTGTTGAACTTCAATGTTCAACAAATGTTTCATGCCTTTAGGTCATTCTGTTATTGGTTTGGGCCAAAATCTTTTCAGACGTTTCCTTATGTATCAGGATTTTTCATTGTGTGCTTAAGTCTACAGTGAAAATGGATTTATTTTTGTGCAGCCAAGAATATTAGTTTTCATATGAAATGTTCAAATAATACAATACTAAATTTGTGATTTCAAAAAGTAAAATAATCCTTATAAAAATCTTGTCATTGTATTTCTTGTGATTTAAGAAAGCCATTAATTATCATCCTACCACACACCACCATTTTTTGGCTGTTTATTTATTTATTTATTTTTTTCATTTATTTATTTCATTTATTTATTTATTATTGAGTAAATAAATTCTTGTCAAGTCAAATGCAAACAAAATACTTGACCCATTTTTGTACATTTATATGCACAATTGATGAAAATATTTATAGACAAATGTTTAGTTTTATTTTATTGTTTTTAATTACTGGGAAAAGATAGTGTCGAGATAGTCCTAAAGAAATTAGAATGCTAAAAGGATACAAAGTCTTGGGGGTGGGGGTAAACAATGTTTAAAAATCTTGTAAGCTTTTGATAAAAGTCAATATTTGGATGAGGAAGCATCATTGATATTGTGTTGATAAATCCAGCAAAGCTATTTCTTTTATGTTATTTATTTTTAATTGTTCTTAACTAGTTTCAACCTTAGGTCATCATCAGGAGAAAATTTCTTGTGAAAGAAATTGTTTTTAGAAAGTTTTTAAAGAGTTCCAAATGTTTGACAAGCCACAAAAGATAGGGTGGGAAAATTTACTGGTAAGATGACAAGTCCATTTGTTCAGTGAAAGCCATCTTCTGGTTAAATTCGCTTGGACTGTTTTTTTTTTTTTTTTTTTGTTTATGTCAGGCATATAAACTGTGTATCCCCCTAGGGTCACATATGTATTTCATGAGGGCTGCATAACTAATTAAGCAAAATACAACTCTATGAAGTATTTTGATTGCACAATCTTTTTTATTGCTTAAAAAATCCAAATGAATGTTATATAAGCATTTATGAATGTAAGTTAATGAAGCAGTTTTTAAAAAATGAAATGGTAAGCAACATACATGTATACTTACAGATTGCAATCTTAACAAATACATCATGTACAAAAATATTGACAGTTTAAAATTATAAATGTGAAAATTTCAAAATTTATTTGGACTTTATTTAATCTATAAGTTCTTAATGTAAAGTAAATAGTAAAGTTGACAGTGGCCTATTCTCGGTATCAGCGGGACAGCGAAGAAGTCTATCCTCTTTTCACTAGTGCTAGACCAGGAGTCACTTTACTGCATAAGATCTAATCTGTGCTATTCATGCGCTAAGTTGGCAAAACTTGTGGTTAATCGGTGGATGCTCTGCTGAGCTAAACAATGGTATCAGTGAGAAAGGTTCAAATCCTAGGTGAGGTGTTTGTATTTCCCTTCATGATAATGCCTTAGGGAAGAGCATGATTTCACATCTTCTCCTCCCCCCAGCTATAGGTGAATATTAGGGAAGACTGGTTCTCTAGTCTTCTTGATAAGTATTAATCCAACCCCTCCAACACAATGTCTTGCATATGATGCTAAATTGCATCTAGTAGTGAGGTTCCAATTCTGAAACTCTGGGTAGTGTGGAGTACTCTTCTTTAATATTACTCATTGGTCCATTCTAACCCAGAATGGTCGTACCTGTTAAGGTCTCATTTATGGGTTGAAAAGATACAAAAATGAGTCAAAAGATGTATTTAAAAAAGAATAAGTTTTTAAAAATGTTAATACCCAACAAGAATGAATAAAACAAAAATATCTTTTGCATGAAATAACCCAACAAGGGTTGACATGTTGTAAGAACTAACCTACCCTTTACCATGAGCAGGATGTGGCACAAGATCAGTTTTTAAGTAAAGTGAAACTGGTTTGAATTCAAAATTCCTTCTCCTAAAGAACCTAGTCTGCTCCTACTATATACATATAGCTGAGAAGAGAACAAATGATTCATTTATTTCTCTAGGGCATTTGCACAAAGCTCAACACAGCCTCATACAGGATTTGAACTCTAACATTGTAAGTAGGCTAACTGCAAGGAGGAAACACTTAGAATTCAAAACTGGAAGCTGTTGGGTTAGCAACTCCACTCCATGTAAACCCTGTGACTGTGACTGTGACCCTAATGCTTCATAAGGAATAGGCAGGGTCAACATAGGTCAAAACTAAGTTCAATTCAGATCTAAATCTTGTATATAAGTTTTTGTTTTTTTTTTTTTTTTTTTGTTTTTTAAGAGCAGTATAGTATTGTGTCTTAGTCTTTTTAAACTTAAACTTAACTTTCATATGGCTTCAAAAATTTGATTTGAATATTTTTTATCTTATTCTAATGAAGATTATGTAACTGTCTGTAATGAAAACTATGATACCACTGACATCACAATTTCCTTAGTTATTTAAGTTATATTTCATTAAATAGTCATTATTTAATCTTAATTAACATCTTATTTATTAACAATGTCGCTATTAAAGTCTTGCTGAGTTAGATTTGCCACAAAACTGTCCATATTAATGTATTTAAAATCTTGAAATATGTTATATATCTAAGAAATAAAGATTTACATAGTATATGAGGGGAATAATTTGCATAATAATTTTAACAAAAATGGGTTTAATAAATAATTATTTGTTGTTACTGATTTCTAATACTATTGTTATTCTCAAACATATTAAAAGCAATCCTATATATAATTTATATAGAATTAAATCAAATCAATTAAAATAACATTAATATAATTAATATTTTTATTCTAATTTAGTTTGGTTAGTCTAATTTGATATATTTTTATTATATTAAAACTTAAATACTATGGTGTGCATACTTTTACTAGTACATATAATACCTCTATTATCAGTAACATTTTTCTATAACTTTTCTCATTTACAATATAAAATCTTCTGATAGATAAAATAAAAATATTGAGAAAAAATAATCTTTTTTAAAATTTTTCTTAGATTAACCTGTCAATCATTAATTTTATTTCTTTAAATAATTCTAGCTACAAGTATAATATTAGTTAAAATTATTAATCACTATTACTAATAATTATTATATATTAGAATTCCTCATCATGTTGCACTAATAATAGTATGGATATCCATGACAATCTCTTGCCAACCGTCATTCATTGTTCTTGGGAGGTACTCTGTGTAGCATCCAGTGTCCATGTAGAGCTAGTCAATATAAGTATTTGCTGATTTCCATAGGAGAATGTCATTTATGAGTTTGTCCTTACTTTTCAAGCCGTGTTTAAACACTATGTAAAATGACAACTTTTGGATCACCCTGTAATCTAAACTAAGTTTCTCCAAGTCTGTTCTTCAACAAATGTTAACATACAGTCTGATATATATTTATTACTTGTTCAGGCAAATTGGTGTCATTTCCTTTATCAACAAACGCGCGTGTGTGTGTCCATTGGGAAGGATTGTTTGGAAATGCTATTAAAAGGCATTGTGCGTTTAAATGAAAGACATAAATTATTGATGTCATCAAATCTGTAAGATAAACCATAAAACAGGCTTTCTTACTTTGGTTGTTGCATCTTCAATCGAATACAGACACAGCCACAACTGATAAATATTTAGTACATCTTTTGGATAGGGAATGAAAATGATATTCATTCAATATGTAAATCTGATGCCATCACACTAGTGTGATGGAGACCTCAATGACCTGCCAATATTATTGGTTGTTGGCCATTAGGTTTTGTCTCCAAAAAGGCCATTTTTATATTTGTTTATTTTCAATCACATTATTTTTGTTTTAGTCAATGGATTTGAAAAAGTTAATATACCCTGACTTACGAGTGTCCCAACTTCTAAACTGTCACTCAGTCGTTTTTTTTTTTGCTTTTCTTGAGACCTAAAATTTAAGATATGAGCAAGCATTTAATTGTGGAAAAACACTGATAAGAAACTACATAAATAATGTATACTAGCAGGATCTGTGGATATGTAATTTAATTCTCATATTTGATGTTTACTTAAGAGCTATTGCTAAATAGTTTAATATGTGAGAAGTATAATAATCTTGATTTAACTCTCTCATTCTTTTTTTTTTCTTTCTTTCCCATTCATTAGATTCAATTGAAGCAGATTGGCATTATCACTTCCACACACTCACCCCCCTCTCTCTCTCTTTCCCTACTCTTTCTTTATTATATTTTTTCTGTGTAGTATGTCCTATTTCTTGCCTTTCTTTCTAATAACGGAATGATCCATTATTTAGCTGAGGTCATGACACCCATATGAAATAAGAATTTGGCGGATAAGCAACACTAGATAACCAGGATTTACATTTTTGCATTTCATCTCCGATGATTTGGATGGTCTCATTTTTAACCAGTGTGTGTTGCAAGATGATAAGTCATACAATTAAGGAACACAATATCTAAATATTAGATATACATGCCAATTACCTAAAAGGCATGAAATAACCCTAGACAAATTGACAGGCTGTTAAAATCAATCTGGAAAATACTGAACATATTGCCCAAAAGTATTAAAAATTGCAATTTATGCAAAATGTTTAGAATAATGAAACTACATTTTCTAGTCACCCTAAAAGATTTCTCTTCTTCCCCATTTAAGAGAGGGCTTCTTATCATCTCAAAATCAGATTTCTCTTTTCAACATGAAAAGGATGGCAGTTTAATCTTGTATCTGTCAATAACAAAATCTGTCAACACATCACTCTGATTGTCATGATAACGATCTTCAGACAGTAATGTCAAAATCAAATCCCAAAATGTAAATCTTAATGATTCCAGGAATCAACAAATTTTGGTTTGTCATGGCGTCTGTGGAAAATCTGCTGCAAACAAGGGCATCTCCTTCCTTGACCAAAATATACATGTGGGGTTTGTGGAATGCTTGTGAATTTCATATTCCCTTATTACTCCTTCCATGAATTAACCACAGGTGAATTTGTTGGTTGGAGCTGGCTCAATCAACTCAGGATGAATGCCACCACAGAAACAGAAAAAAAACAACTTATTTAGCAAATTTGACCCTTTCACATTGTAGGTATTTACCCAACACATTCACCATGGGTAGGATGTGACACAAGGTCACAAGTATGGGTCATCTACAAGGATTGAATTCGCTATTCAGTAATAATGGATATGTGAGACTAGCTTGCTAACCATTACATCACAATAAAATGCACTTGCCCCTTTAAGATTGGTAGCACATATGCAGCAGCATATGTTCTACCAGAGTTAACTTCTGAAAACACCATAACCACAACTTCTAGCTGCTGAATTTTTTCAAAGAAATAAACTTACCTCATGCTGCATCTTGATTGTATAGAAAATTCAGAAGAGTATGCAGAAAAGTTCTCGGCCAGACCAAGATAATAATTACTTGAAACTATATAATTATGTATAAATTATTAATATTAAATAGGAACACTTGAAACCATATAACTGTGGAAATTATTTGTATTAAAAAGGATTACTAGATAGCCAATAACTCTATGCAAACATGAATGTAGACAAAGTGCAGTTTTTAAAAACTGCAATGGAACATGGAAAATATCATGATTGTAATCAAACATTTACAAATGAATCAAATGTTAAATAACCCATGGGGAGTTGATGTGTCATTAAAAAAAAAACTAAACTGTTACATTTTTTTAATCACAAAATTCAACTTTTTTCCCCTCCCAATTTCATTTCAAACTGTGATTTATAATCAGACACGTAACCCAAATAAAAATGTCTTCCTTTCAGTAAAGATGGCTGCTTGTTCACAGATTTGGCTAAGAATACTTTCATGTCAAACAAAAATATACAATTCCAATTTTGTGCTTGTAAAGGAATCTGTGCATCCAAACAAATCATCAAAGAAAGAAAATATTTATGTAGAACATCCAGAAGTGTGTTTCACTTTGGCGTTGTCCAAATATCTAAAAGCGCTCATCTTGATTCTCACTTAATGGATGTGCATGTGTGTGTGTGTGGTGTATATATATATGTGTGTGTGTGTGTGTATATATATATGTGTGTGTGTGTGTGTGTGTGTGTGTGTGTGACAGCATTTTTTTATGGCTTCTCACTTCAAAGTTCCATTTTTGCTAGATCGGCAGGAATTTTTGTGTTGAAAAACCTACTTTGCCAATCATTAAATATTTGGAGACAAGAAAGTCAAAATATTGTTATATGATATTTATCTTTGCTTTTTACAAGTTGCAGTCTAGTCAAGGATTTTATCGAGATAATTCTCTATGACAGAAGAAACAAATACTGGCATGTCTCATATTCATTTCTTAAAGGTTAGTATTTTCCATGGCTGCCCTCATGTCTTAAGGGTGAATTAAAGATGGGAGGGGGGCTGTTTATCTCAGTCGGTAGAGCATCCACCTCGGAATCGCAAGGTTCTGGGTTCAATACTGGTCCTTGCAGTCTCAATATGAGTAGCACAGCTTGGGTAATCTGAAAAGTAAAGATACGGTAAAGCATCTGGGATCTAATGGTAGGTGTGGTGCTCCACCTCGGCAGAAACAATCTCCTGGTGTAGTGCTAGCAAAAAGGGGATAAAATCCCTCACTGTTCAGCTGATACTGATAATAGGAGCTTGTTGATTAGACCATTTAAATTTAACTAAATTTTCTTCATCATTGGATGTTTAATTTTCTTGGCTGTGATGGCAAGCAATATGACTGTAAAGGTGAGAGATTGCTTCCCAAATGTATAAAATGAAATCAGTTAAATTTTGAAGTGGAAGTGTATTGGTGTTGAGGATGGTCTCCTACATTGGTGTTGGCCCACTTATTTGTTTATATGGCAAAATAAATGTATAAGAATATAATGTTTGTTCTATGAGAGCATCTCTTTTTATACAATACCCTTTTTCATACTGCAAAAATGGTAAAACATTATTTTCAAAGCTGAAAACCTCAAGATTATGACATGGATTGCTCCATTGGAAATATTTAGAAGATTGTTGGTGATAACATTAATATGACATTGGTGACTGATTTGTAAGAGAAACTGCAGAAGGAATGGAACAAAATTGTGGCTGAACAATGAGATTAATTTGTAAAGTCGTATCATCATAGATATACTGAAGTAATTAAAAAGGTCTTGCATTATTGACTTGATACAGATTGCTAATAAGACGTGTGTCCATTTTATTGATATGTCATATCACTATTTAAGTTAATTATCTAGTTGGATATTTACAATTTACATTGCAATTTATGGATTGTACACTTTTTTTAAGAAACAATTTTTGTTCCATAACTTTCTGCATTGGATGCTTTTGTGGTACAATGATTATTGTCGTGGGGAAATGGACTTGATGACATGAGTTCAAAACCTAGACAAGGCTGTTGGCATTTCATATAGTGCTAATACCTTATTCTTTCTGTCTATCTATGGGTAAATAATAGGGCAAACTGAGTTCTTTAACCTTGGCTAGGTAACCAGTCTAGGAGAAAGAAATTCAAACCTCTGCTCAAAAATTTATCTTATGTCACATCCTCTTTGTGTAGAGGTATTGATATATTTATATCATCTCTGTGCAGATTCTGGATGCTGTATGGAAGAATTGCCTGGGCAATGACCGATCAGGCTAGTTGGAGAGGGAGAGAGTCATGGATGTCCAAGCTGCCAGCATGACTTAAGATAAACAAAATAAACAGACATGAGGATATCAACCAATACAAAAAAAAACCAACAACAATGTTCTGTTTATTTACAATGCTTATAAATTATTCTTAATTTTGACTGCTGAACTTATTTAAAAACCATTTATAATAGAAATCAAACACTTAAAAGAATTGCTAATAAAATTTTGCAGATTGTGGCAACTTATACACCTCACTTAAATATAGAATGAAATTATTTACTTAACACCTGAGAAAAAATGAAATGTTCTACTCAAAGCAAATGATTCTCTTTCCATCACACCTTCTCTGTTGGAATTGGTCTCACTAAATTTATTACCAGATGCCAGTCCTGGGTTGGGGAGGGGAGTTATATAAAGAAAGGAGAAAAAAAGAAAATCTAAAGCACTTACCTGAAATGTTCCTGCTCTTTTCGCTCAACTGAAAAATCCAAGCAGATATCTTTCTTGTGAACTTTCACCTACTTTCTTGGCCATGTCAACATGATATACTAGTATACGCACAGTGTTTCAGAAAATTGATATCACACTATGGATAGAAATAACCTTAATGTTTAAACACCTTTTCTTTTCCAGTGAATGATATTTCTATACCTGAAAAGAAACAAAAAAACATTAAACATAAAATTTTGAGTTGTTCTTTGTTCATCTAGATCAGAGAGTAGTATCTGTGCTTTCTTTCTAGAATAAAAAGTCTTTATATCTTCCCTTAAATTCTGCCTAAGATCACTGTGTAGTATTTTTACACATGAAAACCTAAATATATTACCCCTTCAAAAGAAAATATTACTATACAGTGTGTTTTAGAAATCATATTGATATTTCATTATCTAATAACTTGACCAATTCTCATCCAAATGATCTCAAATTTTAACAGCATGTGTAGAAACAATTCAAAACATTAGGTTTAATAATGGAGATTGTGTGTTTTTCTGTCTGTAACCGAAACTATATTACTACTCAAGTTACAATTCCCTTAATTATTTACGTCTTCTCCATAATTTCATTCTTTAAACCTTCAGTTATTAATAAAATTGTTTTACATTATTAATACTGTTGATTATATCTACGTGCTAATAACATGCAATTGTATTTATATATACAACAAAATAGCGATTTACAGTTGAACGAGAAGGCTAATTTGCATATTGATATTTAAAATTTTATTTAATAAATATGTGCTTGGTATTATTGATTTCTAATTGTTTGGTTTTATCTTAAGAAATATAAACAAAAATCTCGGGATAAATAAAAAAATTTATTACAAGAAGAAATAACTGTAATATTATCCTTTACTTCCTATTTTAACTAAATAGTTAAATTAGGAAAATTTACCAATGAAAGAGGGAGTAATGGAAAATGATGGAATAGTTAGTTTCAAAGTTGTCTTGATTATACCCCCTCTGTTGCAGATTTTTATCTGCATTCTTAGTCAGTTTCATTAGCCTTTCTAATTTAATATGATATTTATTATATCAAAACTTAAATACTTGCACCCGGAGGGTGCATATATTTGCTAGTTAGGTTTAATGTTTTAACATCATTTAATTGTAGGTTTAATGTTTTTCTTTTCATCTATAAAAATAAAATTTATTGAAAAAGAAAAGGAGTTTAAACATAGAATTTTGAGTTGTTTCTACACATGCTGTTAAAATTTGAAATCATTTGAACAAGAATTGGTCAAGTTATTAGATTATGAAATATCAATTTTTCTGAACCACCCTGTACATTTCAAATGATATCAATTTTTCTGAACCACTCTGTATAAGTTGGTCTTTAGTGATTTTAATATTTGATTAACAAATAAGATTAGTTAATTCTGTTAATATTTGCAATCTTCTTATTTTCTTATTTCTCACATTAACAAAGTGAATAGTGAAATGGGAAGAAAATCCAATGAAAAGTGTTTTTGTCTTGGAATAATGAAAGTCTTGATGGATTTGTTTGATAAGAACAAATCAATAATGGATCAGGAATTGGTAACCTGTCAAGTGGTGGTGGTGGGGAGAACTAGACACTCTGTGTGTGTATTTGTTGACTGATAAGTCTCTCTCTCTCTCTTATCTCTCTCTCTCTCTATCTCTCTCTCTCTGGACATGATTGATAAGAGAAAGAATCGAATGCTTTTCTACATTCATTTTTGTCTACTTTTCATTATTTGAATATGTAAATAACAAAATGATCCATTTATAAGTAGTTTGTGTTTTTTTTATTTTACTTTTATTATCTTGTGTATTACTCCGTACTTGGTGGCCTGTCCTGAGAATTCACAAAAAGTGACAGAAATATAGGGTTATAAAAAGATTTACTGATTTAATGGTGGGGTGGGGAGGGGTTCTTCTTAGAGAGAAATTGGTCAAGTGAAGCTAAGTGCTTCTGAACTACATATATGCTACCTTGCTTACAAACTGTTCTCAATTTTGGTTGAATCCTATCATGGAAGCATTTGATAACATTCACACACACGCGCGCACACGCTCACACTTATATATAGGATGATTCTAAGTTTGATCTTTCTTCCAACAATGGAAGGTTAGTTGTTCATGTCCAAATTGAGAGCTTGGTGTTAATATTATTGAACAGAGTAATATAATCGGTAAAGAAAAAGACTTAAAAATCAGCCATTTTCTGGTTATAGATATTTTTCTACCCACAGATATCTGTGTATACCTATAAGTTTCTCCAGACCACTAGAAATAGGTATACACAGATACCTGTGGCTAGAAATAGCTCTATAACTGTAAAATGGCTGATTTTTAAGCCTTTTTCTTTACCAAAATATACTTTTCATGTCCAATAATTTAGTAGGTTGTCTTTTATATGAAAAACTAAATTTAAAGTTCTTCTAAAACTGATATTGTTAACTACTTGTTTATTGTAACTGGTATAAAAAAAAGTTATCCCCCCTCCCCAACTTAATGGACTGTTCAAAGCTGCAGATAATTATTTTCTTTTTTAATATTTTTCAAAGATTCTTGCAACTGAGCCAAACTTTCTCTTTAACCAAAGAATTTAATGCCACCTTTTAGTTCTCCGCCTGAGTAACATTTAACAAGATTTTCCAAGACATTTTAGAATAATTTGAAAATATCAGATTGTAGAAAGAAATTAACAATCATAATATAGTCTGCATTTGTTGTATAATTGATGGGCATACTATCAATTATGAACAATTATTGTTGTGAATATTATTTGAATTCAAATCTGGATAGTTAGATTGTGATTGATGTCTTGTAACTTTAGTTTGAATCCCTACTTCCTGTTTTCTGAGGTTAGCATGTGAAGTATTCATTGAGATGGGAAGATGTGTTAGCTCATCTCGCACCATGCGTGGTTAAGGATCCAGACGTAAATTGAATAAAATGTGAATTCATTAAAAGAAATGTCTTGAGTTGGTCACTAAAAACAAACGACTGCCTAAGACATCTTAATCAGAAAATTTTAAGAAGTTAAGAAGACCATCCAGATGACAGTGTATTTGACCGACAGACAGCTACTCAGATGATATACCAGACAAAGCCATGAAGCAAGTAAGAAAGCTACTACTCAGAATCATAAAAAGAAATACCAGCCCAAGCTACATGATGAAATATAAACTACAGAGAAGATAAGTGAAGATTAAAATTAAGCATGAGAGATACAACCATGGAATTACCCAAAGGTATATGTATGTTAAATGCTATGTAACACATTAGCTCACCTCTATCTATATATTAATACTCGTGTTCCTTAAAAGTATGAGTATTATCATCTTTCAACACCCTCTGGTTAAAAATGAGACTATCCAAATCATCCAAGATAAAATGCAAACATCTTAAAATATCAGAAAGATTGAATAAAGAAATTAACAATTGGCTTCTTTGCTTTTAAATATGAAAATTTTCAAGTTCTTCTAAAACTGATATGATCAGAAAATTCTTTTTTCTTTAATATTATTGTATTATCTAGGAAAATAAGATGAACTAGAAATTGCCACTAATATTTATAGACTTTACCAACATCAGAGGCAGGCATTGACCAATGAAAAATGACATAGTATGCATTTAAGGTTATTAGTAACTGACCTGAAATCAGTTGCTGAATGGACTTAATACCAGAAGGACTACAACTGGATTCCCTGCTACAAGTACACTTTTGTTCTACCTAGGATTTCAAGGTCTACAATTGGAATTTCTACTACTGAGACTACACCCTTTTCTACCATTGGATTTACCAATAAGAGATCTAAATGCTAAAATGGCGACCAGAATCCTACAGAGACGCTGATAGGTACACATCATACCCATTGTCTTTCTTTTTTCTTTCCCTCATAATTTCAATAGTTTCTTAGAAACGAATAACACAGGATAGGTTACAAGGTAGGAATTAGACAGCTTTAGTTGTTTCCTCAGATCATAAATAAAAACCTTACAATTTATTAAGAAACTTTAGTTGGGACCCATAATTTTTTCCCGGGACTCATTCAAAGCAAATATGTTCATCCCAGGACGCACTAAATCAAAAACCTATCAGCATCATGATCATAACACATATTTTTCAAAGATTCTTGCTATCAGTGTGTTTTTGATATTACCAAACCGCATCACTGACAGATAAAATCCATTGCCACATTCTTTGCTCTCACTTCTAATCTCTTAATATATTTTGTGCCTGGAAGAAATAGTTCACGCTATAATGTTATTAATTAATCATGGATTTTTATATTAAACTAGAAAACCTGTAAGCCTGTTGGGTTCTTCCTCTCTAATAACCGCTATGCGTAATATCATCAATACTCATATTTAGGGGGAAAGGATTCTAATTAGCATTTCATAGATATCTCTGTTACATCAAGAACTTGGATTAAAAGAATTATGTTCAGCACAAATATGGATCCTACATAATTATCATTTGCAAATTGGACTGGAGATTGCTTTATTCACAAAGTTAGTGGTAACTATATATCAAAACTTGTGTTCCTTAATTGTATGACTGTTATCATCTTGCAGCAACTTCTGGTTAAAAATGAGACCCTCCATGATGAAATGCAAAAATGTAAATCCTGATTATCTGGTGTTGCTTATCCACCAAATTCTTCTTACAAGCTAAATAATAGGCCATTCTGTTTTTATTATAAAGAAAGGGAAGAAAAAGACATGCTACAAAAGACATAAGAGTAGGGGGAAAGAAAAAGAGAGGGGTGAGTGCATGGAAGCAAAGACTTTAATCTGTTTCAATTGTACATAATGAAAAGGAAATAAAAAAGTATGACGTTAAATTGCATCTAATGGTGACATTCCAATTTGGAACTTTGGGGAGTGTGGGAACCCCTTTATTGCCATTACTCCTAGACCCACCCTGACCCAGAGTAATAGTATCTGTTAGCATCCCATCTATGGGTTAAATAGATAAAAAAATGACTTTAAAAAAATTGTTTGAAAAAAATTTAATAATAAGAATAAATAAAACAAAATGTCTTTGGTATAAGATAACCCAAGGGTTGGCATGCGGTAAAATCCAACCAACCCGATATTTTATAGAAAATTTAGTCCTAAACATCTAATTGGTCAGCTAATCAGGATTTAGCTATGATTTAGAGATCAAATGGAGGAAAAAACACTTGTCTCCTTTTTGATTGGACAGTGCATTCTTGTATCACATAGATTTGAGAGGGTGGAGCAAAAACATCTTTGAACCCTTTCAATCAGCTTGACCTCTGACCTTTTCTTGGCTTCAGAAAAAGGTTATTTAAGTGCACTGAGTTTCATTTCATTGTTATGTAACACCTTGGAGAAATCATACACAATTGCTGATCAAATTATCATATTTTGTTTGATTTATTTATATAATATATTGCAGGTTCAATCTTGACTTTGGGAATACTTAACATAGCTTAAGAATTGTACCTGGTCATGATTAATGAAATGAGGACAATCTACCAAAATGGCTTAAAGAGTTTGGTTAAAATTTCTGTGAAGGTTCCCAACTTTAACAAAAAACACCTGAAGAAGCCCAGAGGCTGAAACGTTCTGTATATAATAAAGATGAGGACAACAGTCAGAAAAATCTTTAAAATTTCAACCCCCACCTCCTGAAACCCCCAATAGATCACAAGTCATTTTTTCCCTTTCTCAAATGATAGAAATATTTTTCATTAACAATACAAAACACAAAGGCATAAAATTTTTTATTAAGGCACACGCGAGGTAAGATTGTACATTATCAGCTCAAACATCCACAAGAAACTATTACATAAAGAAACGCTATAATCAACGAAATCTCAAACATTCTTGTATTTCTTTGAAGAAAGAATCTTCTATAATCAGAGGAAGAAATTTTTATTATTATCATTTATTATTTCAAAGGTAATATTTTGATGTCTTTTGCTTCAATGTACAAACAAGTATGAGTTTTTCATAGACCTTAACTAAGCATCTGAAAATTCCTGTTATTAGATAAATGGTATTTGTCAGAATGTGCTTAAAATATATTCTCTGATGTCTGCAATTCCATTATGTAGACTTCTTCTTCTTCTAGGAAAGCAAAGAAAGAATTGTCTTTTCTTTTTCGTATCTGTAAATTGATTGGTTGTTCACAAAGAAAATCATCTTGGCACGCATATTTTCCAATTGTCGTTTTCCTTTTCTTTATGAAAATTATCTACTTTTATTTCGACACATCTTTTGATCATTCTAAAGTAAACAAATAAGAAAAATGTCAATTTGATCAAAACAAGAAGAAAAATTTGTCAAATGTTGATTTGTTTCTGTGCTCAGCTTTCTTAAAATACAAGGGTTTACTACTTTAATAAACTAGCAAGAATATGTGCCCCCTCTAGATATAAGTATCTAAGTT
This sequence comes from Doryteuthis pealeii, assembly GCA_023376005.1. Lineage (NCBI taxonomy): Eukaryota > Metazoa > Mollusca > Cephalopoda > Myopsida > Loliginidae > Doryteuthis > Doryteuthis pealeii. The sequence continues at coordinate 31,885,407 of CM042171.1, forward strand.
TTAATGTAATGAAATATGTTGAATTAGAAAAACTAACAAAATTAAATATGAATGCATATAAAAAGATTACTTATTTTATTTATATAAAAAAAAATTTTGACTATAAATTACTCATTGATAAACTTATGCAGTTCTTGAGGGTATTGTGATGTAAGCAGTGATATAATTTTGGTTACAGACAGACATCGAATCTCCATTATAATAAGAGATGTACAATTCTAACCCCAATATTTCCAAACTGTGCAATCTCCCAAGAGTTGCTGGATTAATGGGGTTTTTTGGGGGGAGGGGGTTGTTTTTTATCAATTAAAAATCTTATTCAATAAGAATTTTCATATTCTGTTTGTCAAGAACCACTTCTTTAGATCTGTAGCCAGGTTGGTTGATTTGGTGATGTCCATGTGTCATAAGTAACAATGGATACAATAGCCTTATCTGTTTAGGCAGGAATGTTGTTCCTATCATGTTCCATGTCCTTGATTTATCCTGATATTTTATCCTCTCTTATTTGACTATCCGTAAGAACGAGAGTCTAGTAAAATGGGGGTGGGGAGATTGTTGGCATGAAACTGATAATACAAACTGATTTTTGACTTTGTGAAGTCAGATATTGTTAAATGAAATAATTGAATGATTGGACGAGAGACCAGAAAATTTAATTATTTCCTGGTTAGTCTTAACCTGTTCACTCATGTCACGTATGAGAGATAACATATATCTTCTTCGACTTAGTGTGTTATTCTCTTGCTAGATGTCAGCACTTTCCTGTGCAAATAAACGAGACTTGAATATTGAATGTTTGCACAACTTTGTGCTATAAGTGTAGATCCCAGTTTTAACCTATTCTGTACTTGTTTAAATTACTAAAATATTTTGATGCATATATGAATATTTATGTACCTACCAACCCCTTTGCATTAGCAGGATGTAACACAAGGTGTTTTTTTGTTTTTTGTTGTTGTTTTTTGTTTTTTTTTTTCTAGCAGTTTATCAGGTTTGAATTCAGTTTTCCTTCTCCTAGACTAGTTGTCTAACCAGGATTAAAAAACCCAGTCTACCCTACTATTTACTCATAGTTGCAGGGAGAATAGTTGATTAGATACTTTTCCTAGTTTTATGTGAAATGCAACCAGCCTCATACAGGATTTTAACTTGTGTCAAATGTATCTATTTTGTACGATGATAAGCATTACACTACAGGCGCATGAGCCGGATGTGTCACCTGGTCAATTTCTTAAATGGAGTTTAACAAGTTTGAATTCAGTTTTCCTTTTTCTAGACCATTTGCCTAACCAAGATTAATAAACCCAGTCTGCCCTACTATCTACTAGTTGGAGGGAGAATAGTTGGATTCATACCTTTCCCAAAGGTATTAGTGCTATGTGAAATGCAACTAACCTCATCCAGGATTTGAACAAATCGTGTCCATATCCAGATATGATTAATTTTTCAACAAAATAACATTTTTCTGTTTGTGGTTCCCACACTTCTTCCATCAGTGTTTCAATGCTTGAATTCCATTAGTCCATGCATAGGGTAAACATATGACATCATCATATGAACTTTTCAGCCTACTCTTGTACATATAAAATGAATCAAATAAAAAAAAAAAACTTAATTCAAAAACTAAAACAAGAACAAGTAATTATTGATAATTAGTAGAATTCATTTTTGTTGCATAGGGTAAAGATAATGTACTAAAGCTGATTTTTGTCAAAACAAAAATTAATTTGATTTGATTTCTGTATGAATGACTTTCTTCTTAAGAGAAAAAAAAAGGTCCCTGTCCCACCCACCTCCAAATGGGTTGGGGGCTTCTGTAAATGGCAATTTTATTTTCATTCTGGATGAATTATAATTTTCTGATTAATGTTGAGGCAACTCTCAAAGTGGTGGTAGTGGGGAGGGGGGGGGGAATTTCAACCCCCGTCCCCCCCCCCGTCCCCATATTGAAAAAATGTCATTAAAATACTCTTTTGAGCTGAAAGAAGTTCATATGCCAAGTTTCATTGGATTATTTACTTAAGAATCTATAAGTATTAATAACAAGTACACAAGCCAAATTGATATATACTAGCAAAAATATGTGTCCTCTGGGCACAAGTATTTAAATTTTAATATAATTGAATATCATACTGAATTAGAAAGACTAATGAAATTAAATACAAACACAAAAAAAGATTACACTTATTTTTACTTTATCCTAATTGATTTCAATATAAAATTATACATAGGATTGCTTTTGATATGTTTGAGAATAAAACAATCAGAAATCAATAACACCAAGTAATTATTGGAGTGGTACTACTTGTTAGGGTCCCATCTATGGGTTAAATAGAAAAACATGAGTTTATAAACAAAATTGAGTATCCATTAAGAATTAATTTATTTCAAAACTTTGTCGGCATTAAATGACCCACTGAGGTTGATATGCTGTAAACCAAACCAAACAATTATTTATCAAACACAGTTTTGTTAAAACCGGTATGCAAATTATTCACACCATATACTATGGAAACAATTATTCCCTTCTCACCATGCCCCACAAACTAGACTAGAACCAGCAAGACTAACCTAAAATCAAGTGTTAACCCTTCCTATGATGCACCATACAACAGCATATAAGTAAAAACACAAATTCAAATATTGACTTGGTATAAAAATTGCATAGTAGTATATAATGAAAAAAGAAAATGACTCCTCTAGAGAAGCTAGCAATTGCCACATAACCCAATCCAGAAGGAATCAAAGATCAGAGATATTGAACACATACATATACATATATATATATATATATATATTCTCTTTCTTTTTTTTTTTTTTTTTTTGTCCCCCTCTGGTTCACCCCCATTCGTTTCTTACAAAATTCTTGTACAATCTGACTTTTATTCGTCACCGGTGTATCACTTGAAAAGTACCGGTTGAAAAGACCTTCGTGTACCCCCCCCCCCATTTATTTTATATTTTATTTTTTAATAAAATATTCTCCCAAATTACATATGATTCCTCCACTTTTAGTTTTTTTATATATATATATATATATATATATATATATATATACCAATCCTAGTTACCTAGCACCGTAGACTTCATGCGCACATTATCCTAACTTAGGTATATATGATAGAGGAGTGCAAATAATTGTAGGAGTACATTGTGTGTGTGTGTATAATATATATATATATACGCACACACACATACAATATATATATATATATATATATCTTATTATAATGGAGATTGTGTGTTTTTCTGTCTGTAACCGAAACTATATTCCTACTCAAGTCACAATTCCCTTAGTTATTGACATCACATTCTCCATGATTTTATTTTTATCTAAACCTCAATTATTAATAAAATTGTCTTACATTATTAATACTGTTAACTATGTCTACATACTGACAACATGCAATTATATTTATATATACAACAAAATAGCGGTTTACAGTGAGAACGGGAAGGCTAATTTGCATATTAATATTAAAAAATCGAATTTAATAAATATGTGCTTAGTATTATTGATTTCTAATTGTTTGGTTTTATTTTAATGAATATAAGCAAAAATCTCTTCAATGAATCTTAAAAGAAATCCATTAACAAGATAAAATAACTGTCATTTTATTCTTTACTTCCTCTTATAACTAAATACTTAAATTAGAAAAATAACAATGAAAGACGAGAGTGGTGGAAGAGTAAGTTTCAGTTGTTCCATTTTTTATTATACTCCCTCTGTTTCAAATCTTTTATTATACTCCCTCTGTTTCAAATCTTTTTATCTGTATTCTTATTTAGTTTCATTAGCCTTTCTAATTTAATACAATATTTTATTACATTAAACTTAAATACTTGCACCCGGAGGGTGCATATATTTGCTAGTATATATAAAGAACAAGCATTTCCCATTTTTATGGAATTTTTTCACTCTATTTGAAGAATACAATTCAGAAATATTTAAAATAGATCCCTGCATTTCACCATTTAGCATTCCTATACTTTTTTTCCTCTGTCTTTAAATATGTCAAAGTTAAAAATCCACAGTGTATGTAATTAAAAAAAATGAATAAAAACCACAGAAAAATTGTTCCTTCTTTTGAAAAGCACATTTGAAATGTAAATCAAGAAAAATAAAAAGAATCCCATCTCTTTTATATATCATCACTTCTCAATTATTATTTTTATATTTCACAGCCGATTCTTTTTCTTCAATCTGTAAAAAAAGAAAAAAAAAGAAAAGTGTTTGATGCAACTGTAACAAATAAATTTGATTGAATTTTTTTTTTTTTCTTTCATTTGGAAAGTATCCATGTTGTTGAGATGATTAACTGGAGCAGGATATATATATATATATATATTCAATGCTGTTTAGGCTTTCCCCCTGAAGAGGATTAGTTTCTAGTATGAAAAAAATGAATACAAAAAAAAAAAAAACATGAATCAGACTTTACTTAATTTCCCTGCCCTAGAGATTATCAGTGACACACAGTTTAAAAAGCTCTACCCTAACGATAGCTGTTGCCTTTTTAAAACTTTTCCTATCAAAAAAAGCTTTTTTCATTCTCTTCCCTATAAACATCAAAACTTTCCTTTTTCTGCCTTTGTTTTATTTCAATTTTTTTCTATATATATTTTTGTCATTTATTCCAGTCCAAATCAGCTAATGAACCTCCTCGCTTGCCCTGTTACCAGCAATAAGCTGACTTTTCGTGCAGTAAAATAACCTTTTAAATATCAAATGGCTTTTAACTTTTTTCTTTTCCCCCTCTTTCCTATTTGTGTGAAAAGATCCCTATTCATTGATTACTGTTTTTCTTCACTTTCCAATTTTCTGTTTCTATTTTCTGCTTCAATTCTCCAAAGATTTCTTATCTCTTTTTCAATATCTTTCACTTCATTACTTGCTGAAACGAACTTCTTTCAAGATTTAAAAGCAAATATTTTCCCCATTTATTGCGCTTTTCCATCACTCTCTTCCCTTAAAAAAATAAAACAGGCTGAAAATCATTCTGGGCTTTTTATTTATTTTTTTTTTCTTTAATTTCCCATTTAAACTGCTTATTCATGCTTTAATTCAGGCATAGGCAACCTTTTTCAAGAGACCCATGATGATTAAGGATGGAATCCTGGTGGCTGAGCAGTCCATGACATGCAACACTCCACTTTGGCCCTTACTTAGGCTAGACTGGCAATCAGAAGGACCCTCTCCGATTAATTGGCTGGTCACACTAAGTCCTAGCTACTATATGATTGTTCCAACCCTATTGTCCTTATGGTAACCCCTCCCCCAACCCTTTTTATGATATAAGTGCCAGAAGACAGAAGCTGAGGGTTTTAAATATGATGTCAAACTGCATCTCTAGTGGTAAGGTTCCAATTCTGGAGTTCTGGGAAATGTGGAGTACCCCTTGATTGTCATTACTTCCAGGTCAACTTTGATCCGGAGTGGTAGTACCTGTTAGGGTCCCATCTATAGATTAGATAGATCAAAAATTAGTTTTTCCCACTTCTGTATTATAAACATATTAAAATAAGATCATAGATTTGAAACAATTATAGTTTTTTTTTTTCTGCCTATGAATTTCAAACCCTGAAAATAAAATGGATTTATAAAACATCTTTTCATTGTATGCCACAAATTATATTTACTTCAATTTAAAGTAACAAAGATCAAAATGTAATTCATAGTTTGAAGCCTGAAATCAACTTTAAAGAACAATATTTGATTACCAAGTGATTGATTGATTAAAATGAGGCTAATTTAGTTAATATTCCAATCTTTTTTTTTTTTTTTTTTTTTACATCATACTCATTGTAACTAATTAGGACTTTTTTTTCTTTTTATTTAGCATAAATATTAAATAAATGAAATGTAGATAAATAGAAGCAACAGTTGGTGGAATGAAGACAGCAACTGCTGGTGTATACATTATGTAAATTTGTGTGTGTGTGTATATATATATATATATATATATATATATATATATATATAATCATGAGGGGAATTGAGTTATAGCAAAAATTATATTGATCTGGCAAAAATGTCTATAGGCTTTTCAAAATGGGGACAAATCATAGTGCTCCTGGACTGAACAAAAGTCTTTCATCAAATTTTTGGTGGCTGAGATGAGCAAATTATTTGAAATTTACACAATGTGTGATATGTATGGAGAATCATGTTTTAGTAAAAAACAAATTGTAAATAATATATATAACTTGTAATATGAAAATGCATGATATATTTCTGTATTGTTTAATACTATTCTTTTCATATACTGTGATATAACAGTTGGAACTTTATCTGAAAACACCGATTCCTGATAGATCACTGGAGTTAAGCAGTGATCAGCCTGTTCAATACTTAATTGGGTGACCACTTAAGCAAACTTAAGATTAAATCAGTGCTTGTTTTTATAATTGGAGGATATATGCTATTTGTTTTAGTCAGTTATTTTGTTTAATGGCATATCAACCATTATGGGTTATTTAATGCCAAATTTGTTTTTTTCATGATTTATAATATCCTGAATTTCCTTAATAAATAAAGGATAAATAGTAACACAGACTGAGCTCTTTAACCTTGTTTAGGCAACCAGTCTAGGAGAAAGAAAACTCTGAATTCAAACCTATTAAATTCTGCTTAAATTGACCTTGTGTCACATCCTATGCATGGAGGGGAATATATATATATATATATTAAAGGGATGTAACTCTGCTTTGTTTTTTATTTACCAACCTGACCCTCTACTCATCCACAAAAAAGTGTCTGTAACTTGGCAGCGGAATTGGCTCAAAACCAATTTCACTTTCATCGTTGGGAAAATCTAGGGTAAAAAGAAAAGTTTCTGTTAAAATGGCTTGTTTTTCCAATAATTTGTGTTACAAACAAACACACAGAAATTTAATATTATGAAATCTGTGTTATTAAAAAAACATTTCATGGTATATCCTAATACAGTGTGTTGTCCTGAGACTCTAAGCAACTGTTTTATCTCATATCAGCTCTGATTATAACACAACCCATACAAGTTATAATACCAGTACAATATTCTGACTTTTATCTCATTACTGTAGTACTGGTAAATTGGTATGATTGATTTTGATGGCATGTCAACCCATCTAAGGTTATTTTATACATTTTGTATGTTCATTTTTTACTCCCATTCTGTATGTTCATGGCTGGATCCGGTTAGGTCTGCGGTTAGATTTGTTGTTGGGTTGGATGGCATTCTCACTGTTCTTTTGGGTCTGGAAATTACTTGGGTCATCATGTTCATATTTACATTTAAACATAGAAATGAAACCAAAATAAACAGATGAAACATGTGCTTCAGTTTTGTTTTCTCAAAATCAGATTGTAAGATTTGTCTGAATTTTTTTTAGACAATGCTTGATAATTTGTATTATTCAGATTATTCAAACTATTTTCTTCATCTTTATTTTTATCTACATGACATTATGGCTAATGTGTCCATTAACCTTCTTCAGGTGTTTCTTGTCAAACATGGGACCACATGACACAATGGATATGTAAATACAGTTTTAAGTGACAATCATCTCTAGGCAGCATAGAATATTTAACATACCTTAACACTTGTACCTTGTCATGGTTAACAAAATGAGAACAGTCTACCCCTGTGGATTGAATAAAAGGTTCAGTTTGAACTTCAGTGAAAACTCCCGATTTCGACAATGTTCCCAAGTTTGAAGAGACAGTTTCCGAGCTTGATAAAAAAACACCTGAAGAAGGCCAGAGGGTACATCAGCCAAAATGACGTGCATATAACAATAAAGATGAGGACAATAAGTAAAGTTATCAGTGACCTAATATCAGTATCAACCAGACAGCGAGGGGTCTATCTCTTTTCACTATTGCTACATCAAGGAGATTGTTTTTTATCTAAGATGGAGCACCACACCTACTATCAGCTCCTCAATTTACCACACAGATTTCTGTACTACTCATGCACTGAGTTGGCGAGGGCTGGTATCAAACCAGAAACCTTATGGCTCCTAGGCAGTAGACGGATGCTCTACTGACTGACTGAGAGTCTAAATAATACATATCATGTTGTAAGCACAACACAACTTTCAAAACTGAACCAAGCTTTTTTTGTTTTTCTTTTTTGTTTTAATAGTTTGCAAACAATTCCAACTGAAAGACTCAATTGCAAATTGTTATTGACATCACTGTCATCTTTTCTTCTTCTCGTCTCTAACATTAATAATTGTAAAACTTTACCATTAAAATGTTATTACGGCTTTTTATTGCTGGAGACAATCTTGAATATTACTAAGAACAATGATTGGCTTTCTGCGATACATAATTTATTTATAGTATTTTCTCTAGAAATGACATGTATTTGTGTATAAACAACTGGATTTTTTTTTCTCTTCATATTTTTTATTGAGGAAAAACAGTGATAAACTCTATTTGTTTAGAAATAATAACCTAATCTCCTTCGGTGGCCAATTCTAGATTGATAATAGAGAAACATAAACTAGAAAATATTTTCCTGTAATCTTACACGAAAGATAAGGAATAATTTTTCTGGCAATATTTTTCATCTTTGGTTCATGGTCAGTTCTACTCGGTTCATAACCCTCTAACAAATCATGACCAAAATCTAAAGGCTGGTCCAGAAGTCTTGTCAACCCTACATATTGTTTTCACTCTTTTTTTTTTTTTTAATAATACTAGTAAGAATATGGGCCCTATGGGCATAAGTATTTAAGTTTTAATGCAATGAAATATATCAAATTAAAAAGACTAATGAAATTAAATAAGAATGCATATAAAAAGTTTACACTTATTTTAATTATATTTTAATTGGTGTCTATATAAAATCATTCATAGAATTGATACAATGATATTAGAGATCAATGACACCAAGTAATTATTAAAACCAGCATGAAAATTAGCAACACCATATATAAACCATTTGTTTCTTAGTGATATATAAGACACATTGCAGGATTTTAAATGTACTAATAACATAGGCTATTTTGAGGCAAATCTAACTCAGATTTTCATAGACATCGTTAATAAATAAAATTTATTCTATGTATTAATGATTTTGACTATAAATTAAATAGTCATTGATAAACTTACGCAATTCCTGGGAGTATTGTGACTTAAGCAATGATATAGTTTCGATTACAGACACACTGAATCTCCATTATAATAAGATAAGTTATGTGATTATTTTACATTACATATTATAAATGTATGTGTGACAAGACTTTCCGAATATGCTGTACATTAATCTACAGGTTGGTCCGAAAGTCTTGTCACACCTACATATTGTTATAACTTACATTATTTTTTGCTTTAATGATATAATATGTTATGTAATTATTTTTTCCTCTAAAAAACTCTTTAAAAATCATTTTCTAGATATTTGAGTTGTATTATGTAATTATTTTACCACTAAAAAAAAATTATATAGGAGACAAGACTTTCGGACCACCCTGTATAAGTAAAATTTTTTGAAACTTTGTGACCCTAAGAATGGTCACTCTTACTGTGTCACTGACTATGTCCATATCCACGTTCAGAAATCTAAACTTGTAAGTCCAACTTCAAAATACCTACAGAAAAAAGGAGGGCAGGTCAACAATCCAAATTCCAAATCCACACAAGATTACTCTAGCTCACATCAAAATAGGTACTGCCCACTGTTCAAAAAACAATGGCTTTTATGGAGAAGACTTGTGATTGGTCAGCGACCAAGTACTGTTGCTGCTGCTGCTGCACATTTGTAAATAATGCCTCCATTACTTGGGCTACATACATTTTTGGTAGAAGTCATTGACACTTACACCTCCACACACCCTAGTTACAGTCGTTCCTGTTACACATTATGTAGTCGTGTTGACAGCATGGATACTTATGACTCTCTCTCACCAACTGTCCCTATCAGTCATTGCCCCTGGCAGTTCTTCTACATGGCATCCAGATTCCACACAGAGCCTACACTGGTGTGTCCATGTGTTGGTGTCCACAGGTGAAGGTCTCCAGCAGTGTCCAGAATATCTTATTACTTGGATATTTTGTGTGATTGGAGGTAAGTGGCCGTACAGCTACTTTTTGTGGCGTACTGCATGCAGGATTGGTTCAAGACAGCATCCTTGCATAGTTGCCATCTAACTTTTTCACTAAGGGTTTGTTAGTCTAAATATGCAACCATACAGTAGTACAGATATGGCTACAGCTTGGAAGAATTCTAGCTTTATCTTGTCACAGAGATTATATTTCCATATAATCAATAATCTGTCTATAGTTGTCCATGCCTTTCCTTTTGTTTATTGGCATCCCTCATCCGCTTTTTGATAGCTCTTGTTTTTAGAAATGTTGGGTGTCCACACACCCACCTCACTAGACAAGCCAAAGGCATACCTAATGAGTGTGCCAGTTTAGTTACTGACAATCTGACCATGGAATAGGTAGTACTAGTTTACATAGTAGTAGTAGTAGCAGTTAAGAAAGAAGTCTTGTCTTAACCTGACTCAACAGGAGCCAACTGCCATCCACACAGATAGTAATAGAATTGGGGTACTTACGACTTGCATAAATTCCCTATACAACTTGGTACTAGGACAAAAGTGCTGGGTCTCTCAGAGAGGTTTGCCTCTCATGAATTGACTCAATACTACCTGAGACAACTTGGCAGTCCAGTTGTCTCAGAGTTTCCCCTGCCACTGAATCAACTGCCGAACTGCCAAGACAGTGGATTGCCTGAACTGAGGTCTGTGCACCCTCTTTCCACTTAAGAATTCTTCATGTCAAGTGAGGTCATTGTCATCTGCAATAGACTTCTATTAGCAAGCAAACAACTATTGACATCGCACTGAATCATTGCGATGTCAATACTTGCTGATTATAATTTCCATTTAAATATTCAGAGAAATCATTAAAATCTGAATGTGCTTAATGTCTTCTTACATATGCACAACTTTTTATAAAGCAGTTCATATGGTATATATTTTGCATTTAAATCAGTTTTCAATGAAGAATAATCAGTTCATATATTTGTTACTCCTCACTTTAGCTATTCCATTAATAATCCTTTCTAAGTTCCTCCTGTACTCTATTTTTGTCTTCCATATTTTTTTCAGAACATAAACAAGTAAAACTAGCCTCCATTTTTACACCCATATATAGGTATTAGAATTAAAAGGGGAGGTAATTAAGTTCATAACATATTCACATTAACAATATTAACTTTATTTAAAATGAATGAATCCCCAAAGATAAACATTAGAAAAAGAAATGTATAAAGATAAGTCAGCTGATTGTTGAATTTTTCATCAAGAAAAAAAGAATATTGAAATAATGTTTAATTCCTTTTTAGATTATTCCAATCGATATCATTCATTTCAACTTAGAAAAATATTAATTAACATGTTCCAAGTCTTGATGACTTTGCTTTTAAGGTCTGGTTCTTTTTTTTATATTTTTTTGTGTTAAGTGACAATTGGTTTTTTAAACAAAGAAAATCTTTTCTCATTGAATTGATAAAATCTGCTCAGCTTTTTACAAATACTCAATATGGAATTCTATTAAGTGTCAAAAAAAAATTTCTCTGAAGATTCTTTTAGAGATACTTGAAAAGTAAGACAAAATAGAGATTTAACCCTTTCACAGGGTGATGATTTTCTGAATTCTTTTAAATAAATCTTTTTAGTAAACTTGGCGGAATGATCTATTGTTGCTATCAGGTAGCAAAGGAGACTATCCTCTTTTTGTTCACATTAAACCAGGGAGATTTTTTTTCTGAGGTGGAGCGCCATGCCGACTGTCATCTCCCAGATTCTTTACTGCACAGATCAGATAACTCAGTCTGCGCTACTCAGCACTGAGTTGGTGAGGACCAGCATCAAACCCAGAACCTTCAGATTCAAAGATGGATACAGTACCGGCAAAGCTAAACCATGCAGATTTTCAGAAAATTTGCAAAATAGATGGTTAACTTTTTGCTGAACAAAATTTCCCTAAAGCTGTACCAAATTTTCTTTGTATTTTTTACCTGTATGATAAGATATTTCACAGTTCACAATCTATTCACCTCAAAACTCTCTCTATTCAAATAAAGTCCTATTATTATTGTAATCTGAGTCCTTCTACTCAATTATTATGAAGTAACAATCCGTTTTTGTACATTGCTTGCAGTGGTGGGAGAGTTGCTGTGAGCAGCTTAAAGTAGGCAAACAGTTACATAAGTTAATATGTTGAAAAAAAAAAAAAACATAATTGGATCAGCAATTGTCAGAGTACAATAGCATGAGAATCCTAGACAAGGCTGATTGCATTTCACTGTGCTTAATACCCTTGGGAAAGGTATGAATCCAACCATTTTTCCTCTAGCTATAGGTAAATAGTAGCGCAGACTGGGCTCATTAACCATAGTTAGGCAACCGGTCTGGGAGAAGGAAAACTATGAATTCAAACCTGTTAAACTCCGCTAATGAAATTGATCTTGTGTCACATCCTACTCATGTAAAGTGGTTGGGTAAATAGATAAATAGAACCAAGACAAAATTGTTGCTCTGCCTATGTACCATTGGCAATAAAAATTGTTTCTCTGTCTGAAAAAGGGTTAAGTTTTATTTATTTGCATTTTTCCTATTTGAATGAATCTTGCATCAATTTTGATGTATAAGATTCAGACAAACCATTGTTAATATTCACTATTTCAATCAGTTCATTCTCTGACCTTCTTTAGGTGAATTTCTGTCGATTGCAGAAACACTCCTTTATTTATTCCACTTCCTCCTTTCTACCCAACCCCTACCCTTCCAACATTTGCTTTACTTTTCTTTTTCTTTTTTTGATTCCATCTTTCCAGCAAGTTCCATTTGACTGATAGATATTCTCCATTTAATGAGACCAAAACATCTCCAGGAATTTTTTCACTTGTAAAAACCAAAACAAAATTCTGACCTATTGTTTATTATTTCATTTCTCAACAAGAAAATTGTTGGAGTGTAAACTTTTAGGTGATATCATTGTCTATAATTTCCCACCAAATACACTGTGCGCGCGCTGTTTTATAAAAAAAAAGATGAATGGGAATTGGTGTGATAGTTATGAACAATGAAGAAATATCTGTTGCCACTATCGTCATGGCATCCTCTAAGAGAAATGGTCTGAAATTCTTTGTTTAATAAAGGAACAAAGAATGTCTTCCCCCCCCCCCAATAAATTATGAAATAAGTCAAATAGGTGTGCTTACTTGAAAATGGTTGTTTTAAGAGAGTTGCTGGGAATATTTTGAATTTTCTTTTTGCATTACTTAAAAAAGACCTTCAGTTTAAATACACACAAAGAAGGCCGTAGAATAGATTGGCTGAAATATTGTAAGAACAGGAAAAAAAGAATGTGTTCAATTGGCCAATTCAATTATGAATTAATGGAAACTATTTGATTAAATCATTTTTTTGCTTATATTTATATGCCAAAATGTATATGTATATTTATATATATATATATATAGTGTGTGTGTGTGTGTGTGTGTGTGTGTATGCATACATACTTAGACATATATATATATATATACACATGCACACACACACACACACGTGTGTGTGTGTGTGTGTGTGTGTGTGTGTGTGAAAATATAAATAGTAATGAACATTTTGAAGTTTAAAAGTTAATAGTTGTTGAAAATTCAAGCTTTTTTCTTTCTTTTTCTTTTTTTTTTTTTGTATACCTCCAAATCTTTTCTGATAATTGACTGGACAAGTAATTTTGGCAATTTTAATTAGTCATGTTTATTTTTCAAAAATATTATGGGGTTGGGAGGGGGCGAGTCCTTTTGTCACTCACAATTATCCAATTAATAAAAATTCATCAATGTTTTTGTCATTTTTTCAAGTTTCCATCTGAAGAATATGATATGGAATCGGGGAAAAATGGTAAATCAAATCACTTTTCTTTTTTTAATTACAGCTGCTTTTGTGTGGGGTCCTCCTCGAGGAATTGTGTCAGAGCAGCACTCAACATCTTTGTCTAGTTCCCATCTAGCTTTTTTTTCTCAATTGTTTCATTAAAGTCCATGTGGTGCAGCCATACACAAGAACTGATATGGCTACAGCTTGGATGGGTTTTCGCTTTACCTTATCAGAGATCATGATTCCATATGATCCATTATCTATAGCAGTTCATGTACATTGACATCACTTTCTGTTGATGAGATATTACTACCTAGGTATGTTAACTGGCTTACTAATAACTGTTTCATTACCTTTTGAAAATAGTCACATACTTCTCTTGCATTTTTTTTCAGAGCTAAATGAACTTTGCTTCAGGTGGCCCAGTCTTCTTGTCTAAAATATGGGGGTTAAGATCCATTGCCTGATGACTGAACTACCTCAAAATAGGAATAACAGAAATAAGCTATTTTTGGTTTAGTTGGTTAGGAAATAGGGTTAGGACAATCATATAGGTGCTAGGGCTTGATGTGACCAGCTGATTTTTTGGAAAAGGCCTCTCCAACCACCCATCTAGCCTAAGTAAGGCCCAAAGTGGAGTGTTGCATGTCATGAACTGCTCAGCCACCAGGGTTCCATTATTAAGCATCACAGGTCACCACCTATGGTCAACAGGTAGCCCCACTTTTTTACTCTTCTAAAGTTTTCTAAAGCTATTTTTGGCACTCACTTTTTAACCATTCATTTTTACCCATTCGCTAATCTTATTTTGAACCCTGTCTTTAGCAGAGAGACAGAGTAAACAGTTTTGTAAAATGAAGTCGACTAATATATATGATGAATGAATGAATCCTCAATCAAAAGTCAACATTTGACCTCAACACAAGATTAAACGCAATAGAAATATATGCAGCAAATTAGGAAATATCATGCAAATATTTAGAATAACAAATGAAATTAATGTAGACATATTAAGAGGATTGGAAAAAGAATCTGAAACTATTTCTAAATGCAAATCTATCTGCATTCCTAATGTTAGTTCAAAGAAGCCAATGTCGTTTTCTTTAGCCAAATTACATGTCACATTCTCTGCAATGTCAAATATTCATGAGTGATAAATTAGAGAATAAGCAAATTTTCTAAAGGAAATTTCTAACAGAAGGATTTAAACTATAATTATAGGAAAGACAAAACCAAGTCACTCCTCTTGATTAGTAGGGGACAATTGCCTCCCTTGAAAACTTGCATTGTGAGAGGCTAGTACCAGAAATGGGGTTTCCGCCATGATACTTTTAGATGGTATATGAGCTAGCTGGTCACACACAGTTTGAGATCTTAAGTCATCTTTAGGGTAGAAGCATTTCTCTATAATCTGTTAAATAAAACCTTGCTAATTTACAATCATGTTTTTATTATTTAACTATCATATTATAGTCATTATTTTGAGTCTCTACTCCTTTTTATTTTGCATTTTCATTCAGTGCATGTATTTTATTTGTATGTAAAAACATAACACTTAAATTTTTTTTATTAAAAAAAAACAAAACTTTTTACAATATAAAACGAGTAATTGAAATTGTAAAACTGGTACTCAAGTAGTTATTTGTGTCACATTTGACCTCAATTGATTCTAATAACATGCTATTGTAATATAAAACAGGAAAGCTAATTTGCATATTGATATTAAAAGTTTAAGTATTATTGATTCTAATTGTTTGTTTTTTTCTTAAAGAATATGAGCAAAAACTCGATAATCTTAAAAGAAATCCCAGTAATTTTATTCACTTCCTAATTTAACTAAATAGTTAAATTAGGAAATTCAGCAATTGATGAAAAATGATGGAAGACTTAGTTTCAAAGTTTTCTATTCTTTGATTATACCTCTGTTTCAAATCTCAAAGTATTTCAAATTTAACATATTCATTACATTAAAATTCAAATACTATTTGCTAGTATATATAAAGTTGGCAGAGTGGCCTATTGTTGGTATCAGCCGGACAACAGGGAGTCTATCCCCTTTTTCGCTAGTACTAGACCAAGGAGATTGTTTTTGGTGAGGTGGAGAGCCATACCTACCATCAGCTCCCCACTTTACTGCATAGATCAGATTACCCAACCCAATCTGTGCTATTCATGTGCTGCATTGGCAGGGACTAATATCGAACTAGAAACCTTGCGAATCCTAGGCAGATGCTCTACCGACTCAGCCACACTGGCCTCATTTTATATATATATAAAATCCTTCCAGGAAAAAAGAGTATCCTAAAGATGTTGGTATTTTAGGACAACTAATTCATGTTTAGTGTTTTCAAAGAATAATTCTACATTCCTATTTTTGTTAGATGTATTTAAAACATTTTAGAAATGTGCACTTTCTTTCTTTGGGTCTCTCTCTCTCTCTCTCTGACACTCTCTCTCTCACTGTTGCTCTTTTTTACTGTCACTCTCTTCTGCTATAAAAGCTGATTTAAGAGCCGTTCTTGCTTCAATTTTGAACTATATACTAGAATATAATCTGTTAATGATTCCTACCTTTCCTACCTGGCATCAAAAATTGAATGTCTTTTCTTGCGAGCCGGATTGAAAATATTCAGATCATTTTGAAATATTTTTGTTCTGCCGAGAAAAAATAGATATTGGCGCCTTTTTGGAAATGTTAGCAAATGGAACCAATCGTAGCTTACCATGTAAGTGTGGGTGTGGAGGGGTGGTGAAGGGTTCTGCTGAACAATCTGTGTGTCTAGAAATATTGATTTTGATCTTGGCACCAGAGCGGCAGCAATGGCAGCAGAGAATGGTGATATTGAACTAACCAATTCCAATGAATAAATAACACATAAAACAGAATTGAATTAAAATGGAAAACTAGATCTGTTTGCTCTCGGCTTTTGTTCCAATCACATTGGATCAGGTTATTTAACCAAACAAAATGCCAAAACCATTTTGGTCCCCAGCCACACCGTCTTGAGCTAGTGAGGATCTTCTGCTTTCTCTCTACAACCTTCTTTGTATACTTTTCTTTTTTTTTCAAAAAAATGTATGTTACAAATCACAACAGTGGAGGCACTCTTGTGTAATGGTTATTGTTGTAGAAAAATGAAATGCAGGATCTGAGTTCAAATCATGAACAAGGCTGTTTGCATTTTACTTTGTACAAATGCCCTTGTGAAAGGCCCAAATTCATGTTCTTCCCCTAGCTATGTGTAAATAGTAGAGTAAACTGAGTTATTTAGCATTGATACAACAACCAGTCTAGAAAGAAACCTCCAGTTGAAAGGAAACCTCCAGTTAAAAAAATTGACCTTGTGTCACATCCTGCCTGTAATGTAGGGGTTGGGTAAATACAATTCACATAGTGAATTTCTATTTTATTTCTTCACTCATCTTGACAATCTATATATTAAAACTTGTGTTCCTTAATTGTATGACTTACTATTTTGCAATATGCTATGGTTAAATATGAGGCCATACAAATCATCCAAAATGAAATGAAAAAATGTAAATCCTGATTATCTGGTGTTATCTGCAGAATTCATATTTCTTATGTGTGTCATCACTTCTGATAAATAATAAAACCATTTAGAAATGAAAAATATAAGAAATAAAGTAGAAAGATAGAGAGAGGGGGTGAGCCTGCAAAAGCAATAACACAATTGTTATAATCAAACATAATGAAAAGATGAAAAGAAAGCAAAAAGAGTGAGAGAAAGTTAAATCAAGATTATTATACTTTCATCAGCTCTTAAGTAAATGTATCAAATATTGTAATAATTAAATTATCATACTGTGGTATATCTACAGGTCCTGCTGGTGTTTTTATTATTTTACTTACATTCCTTACATATCATAATTCACCAATATCATCATCATCATGTTGCGCTATCAGCACGGATATCCATGACACTCTCTCCAGCCATCCCTATCACTCATTGTTCTTGGGAGGTCCTCTAGGCAGTATCCAGTATCCACACAGAGCTAGTCAATGTACGTCTTTACTGGTCAGCCCACACTGGTGTGCCCATGTACTGGCTTCCACAGTAGAACGTCACTTATGAGTTTGTCCTTGCTTATCCAGCAATGTCCTGCATATCTTGTCCATCTTACTAGGATGGCTTGGGTGATATGGGGCAGGTGGCCATACAGCTGTTTTCTTGTGGAGTGTTGTTTCCAAAATTTGTTTAAGACTGCACACAGCATTCTTGTGCAGTTCCCATCTAGTTTATTATTTCTAGGCGCTTTGTTAGGGTCCAGGTGGTGCAGCCATACAGCAGTACTGACACGACAACGGCTTGGAAGAATTGTCTCTTTAACTTGTCTGCGATAATCTATTTATAGCAGTCCATGCCTTTCCTATGCATGCATTAACATCGCTTTCTGTGGATGAAATATTACTGACTAGGTACTTAAATTGTTCTACCGAATTTTGGAGTTTGCCTTCGAGAGTTGAGATGTCTCTTTTATTTTTAAAAGATATAATTAACATTTATAATTCAATTAGCAAAAGTGCCTGCTCCATGACTGGATTAAAAAGATTTCAGAATTGCCTGTTGAGTTTAATTTTGTTTTTTACCCTATAAAAATGTTACTATAAAGAGAAGCTAAGAATAAAAAAATTGTCCATATTTGTAGGTGGAAAATTTTGCATATTAATTGAAAGAAAAAGTATTCATTTATTCTATAAATAGTTTTTCTTTAAAGAAAAAAAAAGGTTTTTGAGTTTCACTAAAAATCTAACATTATTAGTAGGTACAATAAAAAGAAGCTAAGAATAAGAAATGTATTTTTTTTTTTTACATTACAATTTTCTTTCTGTCTATATTTAAAAAAAGTTTTTTAAAAAAGATATCACTTGATTTGAAAGATTTTCATTTTTTTTTTTTTCTTTTTAGTTCTCTTAAGGTTTTTTTCTTGGCAATTAGTACAAATTACAAAACAATTTTTGAAAAAGCATTAAATTCAAATTTCACCTACGGTTTGGTTTCTTTGTTTAATGACATATCAACCTTCAGATGTTATTTAATACCAAAGTTACCTTTGTAGAAGAACAGTAGTGGGACTATTTAATATATTACTAGAGGGATGAGGGGGTTCAAACCTTTCCCAATAGTTCAAATTTGTTTATTAAGTTATCCACTACACCACATAGACTCCCTTTTCACATGTGAAATCTGTGTGATATTAATCTCCATATTTGTGACCTTGTATCACATCATTCTCTTGATGGTTTGGGTAAATACATCATCAAAAATCTTAGAATCTTATAAATCTATTTTGACAACTTTCAGAGAAATTGTTCAAAGCAGATAATAAAAAAAAATGAATCTAATATTTTAAAACTGATCAAATCCCTATTTAAAGATTTTCCTTCATTTTGAAATGAATTTTGATTTCCATACAAAGATCAATATTCCTGATTGAAAGGGTTTTATTCAATTTGAATCTTATATCAATATGGAAATGGATTGAATCTGCTTTCCAACTGAACAATACACATAAGTCCTGATATTCTTTGACATCTGGCAAGGAAGGTTACTGCTCTCTGAATGGAATTGTTAATACTAAATACATACAAAGATATTTGTTAAACTTTGTCAGTATTTCTTGAGTTCTATTGTTAACCTTTTCCCTGCCAAAAATGAGATTATTTGTGAGTTGTTAATGTTAAATGCAATGGACAAGATAAGGCACCTATAAGAAATAGTCTGTTATTCTTTTGCAAGAAGTCAACATTTATTTATACAATCAAAGAAATTTGTATATTTACTTGGCTTATCTGAAAACAAGGGATAGTTTTCTCAGGTTTAGGCTAATATATAACAACGCACACAGCTATAAGCAGGATGTGATACAAGAACAATTTTACATGGAATTTAACAATTTAAATTCAGAATTTTCAATTGCCATACTGAGATTACAGTGCCCAGTCTGCCCTACTATTTATCCATAGCTGGATATTTGAATGCAAACCTTTCCCAAGGCTATTAGCACTGTGAAATACAAACAGTCTAATTCAGGATTTGAACTCGTGTTGCTGTATCTATTTCCTATGATAACCATTACACCACTTTTTTTAATGAGTTTTTCCTGTTGATAAATGATTACTTCATACAGGATTAAAAGGTTTATCCAATGTTCATGGGATTATTGGACATCAGAATTGGTGAAGAATTAGTCTAAAATTGGATTTTTGTTAACCCTTTCAAAGACAGAGCAACGTTTTTGTCATAGCTCAATGTAAGGCATTTTTCTATTGACTGCTCATTGACCAATATAACTAAGAGGTCACACTGTGGTGCAGGATTGTATAAATATTGTTTTTTCAAAATGGCTGGGCCCTTAATAAACTTGCTTGATTCCTGAAGTGACTGTGACGTAATTTTGGTTACAGACAGAAAAATAATGAATCC
The DNA here is from genome assembly GCA_023376005.1 of Doryteuthis pealeii. Classification (NCBI taxonomy): domain Eukaryota; kingdom Metazoa; phylum Mollusca; class Cephalopoda; order Myopsida; family Loliginidae; genus Doryteuthis; species Doryteuthis pealeii. The sequence continues at coordinate 31,905,740 of CM042171.1, forward strand.
CCATTATATATAGATTTGTCAGGATCATGTGCAAAAAAAAAAAAACTCTTAAGAAATAACTAGACAAAAAATGTAAATATGAATGTACAATAAATGCGATTCATGAACCTTTAATAAAATAATAAAACAACCCAAGACAGGTTGACATGCCTTTAAAATCAGTCAATCACTGTTATATCATGTGCATGTGACTTTATTTCTACTTTTAAGTGTTAAAAGTATTTTAGATTATCTACTATTTCAGAAATTATATTTTAGTAATTGTGGATTTTTTTCCTTAGATTTACTAGCAAAATAAAAAAAATGCCCTCTGGGCGACGTAAAATAAATATTGCCTGAGGGGATGGGAGTTGAAAATTTAATATCAGAGAGTTTGTATCATAAGTAAAAGTAAAATCATCAAATTTATTAAAGGAGTAAAAAATAAATAAATTTATTAAAGAAGTAAAAAAAATAAACAAATTGAAATGGAAATTTAGTTCTGATAACTTTAAATATATATTAAAATAAAACAAACTATATATATATAGATAATACCAGGTATGTATTTATTAAAACTTGTTTAAAAAACCAATGAGGACTATCTAATATTGCATGTTCAAATTTTGAGTGTATTTATTCAATGTTATGACATTTTATGTAGTGTGAGGTAATCAGTGACGTCGTTTTTGTTACAGACAAAAACTGGAAACGAATCTCCATTATTAATAGATTATTTACTAGCTTAAAACCCACCCTCACAGCACGAGTGTTTTTCCAAATTTATTTCCAAGTTATAAAAGTTATCATGCAAAAAAAAAATTTTCACAAAAAATCATTGAAAAGAATTGTAGTAACTAATTTCAGGATTACGGGATTTGGCTTGGAAGGTTTTTAATTTGCTCACAATTGGTCTGATTCCAAAATGGTATGATACATTGGACTATGTCCTCTAGGAGTAAAGTTGAAAAAATGTGACTCAATAACCATCGCATTTATATTTATTTAATCTGACCCAGAGACATGATAATAAGATAAGATACAAACTCACTGTTGTATGTACTATTGGAGGCACATGGTATGATGGTTACTGTGTTGAAATTGGACATTCTACTGAACATAATTCAAATCCTGGATGAAACTGGTTGGGAAAGGTATGAATCTAACTATTATCCCTCCTGCTATGGGTAAAATAGTAGGGCAGACTGGGCTCTTTAATCTTGGTATGGCAACCAGTCTAGGAGAAGGGAAACTCTGAATTCGCACCTGTTATAACTTCCGCTTAAGAAACTGACCTTGTGTTACATCTTGCTCGTGGAGATGGTTACTCCAAGGTCCACCCTGACCTGGAGTGGTAGTACCTGTTAGGACCCCATCTTATGGGTTAAATAGTAAAAATGTATTTTTAAAAAAATGTGTTTTAAAAAGATTGAATTTAAAATAATTTTCAATACCCATCAAGAAGGAATAAAACAAAATGTCTTTGGCATAAAATAACCCAATAAGAGTTGACATGCTGTAAAATCCAACCAACCTTCTTTGTGCAGATGGGTTGTTAAATATGTATGTGCTATTGTCTATGAGACTAACTTATTAACCCTCACTCTATAACAATCTCGTATTCCAATTTTATGTTTAGTATCAACTTTTAAGTTTTACAATATTGCAATATCTGTCTTCTATCTAGACTGATCTGATATTAATGGCTATTCGTGGTTCAAACTCATAATTTTAAGGGAACTAAAAGGTTATCAAATATTGAAATATCCATGGCATATGCATATGGCTGTCCATAGAGACTGAATTATAAAAGATTAAATTATTTTAATCGTAAAATTTAGCGGCAATCGAAATTGAAGACAGTGACTGGAATGATGAGAGAATTTGGAAATATGTATTGATTCAAAGCTTAAAGGAAGTTGCCATTTGTAAAAATGGGAGACTTGGGTGGAGGGGGGGTGAAAGTGACCTGCTGCTGCTGTTGCTGCCCCTAGCATATCAAATAGGAAGTGAATTTTATCTCCAGTCATCCATAAATTCTTTCCGCTTTACTTGGTGTGTCATTACAAATTCTTCTGCCTTTTTCCATAAAGATTTTCTCAAATTTATTTAGCAGCAAAACCAACTCCAGCAAAACGTTTATTCTCACTTAATTATGTGATGAAAGATAGCATCTTCTTTTTTTTTTTTGGTGGGGGGCTTTTTCTTAGCCTGTCATTATCAATTCTCTCACGCATTCATAAAAATGGCAAATATTCCTTTTTTGTTAAATTCATTTTTTTTTAATCCATTGATTATAATAATAAAGAATATCTAAAAAATATTATTCAGTCTTTACTTCAAAAAGTGAAATTTTTTTAGAAACTTTTTCTTTTTCTGAAGGGATGAATATATTTTTCTATTAAGGAGGTTCATACTGAAGACATCCCAATAGCTATGATGTAACCAGGGTATTAGTTTTATAATTATATATATATATATATATATATATATATATATATATATATTTCTAAAAATGTAATTTTGTGGATTAAAACTATCATATAATGACAATGGAATTGTCTGTTTTTTCTATAATGTCTGACAAAATTTCAGAAGAGCAAAATGAGATATCATAGAACTTGTTAATTTGTTCTAGCAATTGCTAATTATTCTGTTTACCTTCTATCTTTGCTTAGTAGACCTTTTTCCCTAGCCTTAATAATTGTTTCTTCCTATTATTTCTCTGTTAACTCTGATCAAAAAAACATTTTGCAAAAAGTGACTTATAGTGATCTAAACTCTCAAATGTACTTTTTCTCATGGTAAAAAATATGTAGTTATGATTTTTGTGGAGGCTCATGGTGTAATGGTCATTGTCAAAGGAAATGGACTCTGCAACACAAGTTCAAATCCTGGTTGAAGCTGTTTGCATTTCATATAGTGCTAATAGACTTGGGAAATGTATGAGTCCAACTATTCTTCTCCTAACTTTTGGTAAATAATAAGGTAGACTGGGCTCTTTAACTGGCTGATGAGGCAACCAGTCTACAAGAAAAACTCTGAATTGAAACCCAAACTCCACTTCAGAAATTGACCTTGTGTTGCATCCTGCTTCTTTGTATGGGTTAGTAAGTGTGTGTGTGTGTATGTATATATGTATGTGTATATGTATATGTATATATTGTTCTCCCATTTCTAATATTTAAGATAAGATATGCATATTTTCTAATTAGTCTTATGAAAAAGTTTACAAAATTTTAGTAAATTAATTTTATCTTTATTTATTTTTTTATTTTTTATTTTTTTTGCATTGCCTTCGGTGAGGAAGTAATTTTTTAAATTTTTGATGTTTATCAATCAATTTTCTTATTTCAGAGTCGCCTAAACATTTCTTTTCTATCTTAAACATTAAGTATCATCTTTACATTATTGATTTTATATTTAGTATCAAGAAGAGTTCACTAGCAATATCTATCTTGAAGTATTTCAATAATGGAGGAGGAATGGTTTCTCTTGGTTTTTTAGCATATATTCTGGACAAGTTATTTTCTATTCTAGTTTGTTGCTTTTAATTCTAATTTTCTTTAAACCTTTGGGTGATTAAA